>OY783228.1:18310090-18917278 GCA_963678685.1 Patella ulyssiponensis
TTAACGATATAGTAGACATAATCAGGGAGATAATATTAGTATACGTGTCAATTAAATATATCTAGAATAATCGCCGAGAGAGACACGTTATATTTACCAATCAAGTCAATATGACGGCCATAAAACTTTTTAAAGGTTTTTATAAGTTTAGTGCGCACGTATCCTTGTAGTTGAAGCTTAGATGACAAATGCCTCGATCTACTTAAAAAATCAGAATAAAAGGAACAAGCTCTCGCGTAACGAATTAGCTGAGACACAAACACTCCATTAGCTGGTGATATTGGAATGTTACTACTAATAAATGGAAAGTTAACAATCGGAAAGTCAAAGTCATCACGTTTATCGTACAATTTAACACTCAGTTTATGGCAATTGTCAAAATCGAGACGCAGATCCAAGTAGGAAGCGTAATTGTCATTGTCAGTGGTGTTTTTAATTTCCAGCTCATCAGGATATATGAATTCGACATAATCACTAAATTTTGGATTATTAAGTGATAAAACGTCATCGATATATCGATAAGTGAAATTAAACTTGAATCTAACTGTCTATTCTTCCTTCCATCACACACTCTGAAACAATTACTTTATTTCTGGTAAACGGATTTTTTTTTAGAAAACCGGGTAAACACTTTTGTTAGCACAACCACATGGCCGTGTTAAAAACACAATAACTTTATTTTTGTTGAATAGATTTTGGAATATACAGTCGTTATACCAGCCACTCAATATGAGTGACATACCGGTATATTTGATAGATCTATTGAAATTTGATTTGCAGTGCAATAACTTTACGTTTAATGAACAGATATTCACTAAATATGGAATAGTATTAGCCCTGGCGACAATGCCACAGCCTCATATTTTATTAGTTGGTTGATTGATCGTTTAAAACGCAATAACTGGACGTTTCGTTGTCTGATTTGAAAAAAAGATCTATGTTTTACGCTGCTTAGATATATATTACATGCAAACATCATTGCCACCTTTGCATATATTTAATTATTTGAAATAGGGGTCCTATTTCCTGTCCCGACAAACTGTGATGTAGATAGCAACTAAAAAATGAAAAAATTGTCGTAATAGCAATCCCAACATTTATGCCATCTGCACACATTTAATTACTCTAATTTAGTCTGATTGGTAAGCGTTGGTGTCTGTTGCATTCACTAAAACCAGGTCGTCCCGGTCCCCTAACTCAACGATAACGTACTAGCCGCAATTAACCTTTGTATAATACTTCAAGCGTAATTGTCGGGATAAAATATGAAATGAATTAAAATATCTGCACATATTATCCTTGATAAATGGAATGAATTGGGATATACTATGTCACGTGTAAGGTGTTTTTGGTAAATAAAACATATAAATACAAACGAAAAAAACATACAATTAGTATTTTAATCATGCAATTATTTTATATTTTAGGAAATTCGGTTTATTTAATTGTAAACCTTGTGACAACATTGTATTATAATATCAATTACATTATTTGGAACTTGCCCGTTTCCATTTTAACTGTCTTGAAGAAATTATTTCCGCTTGTTACATCTAATAAACCCCACTAGTAGTTTGGTAATCAGCTCCAATCAGCGCTGTCCATCTACGTAGTAATTGTGTTGTCAATCTTCTCAAATCACATTTCCTCATACCGCCCCAATGCCCGGTTGTACCGAGCAGTATATATAAACCCTACTTTAACCCTTGTAAATTAAAACTTTATGGCTGTCTGTAATATAGTGTGCATATGCTTTACCAAGTAGAGCATGGAAAGGGTTAATGTTATACAAAAAATATTTGGATATGACGATAATGTTTAGCAGTGATATTAATTATAATATAAGCCTAGATCCTACTTTCATTTTATTTGAATCAATCATGATATTGTATTATTTGATCATAAACCATATATATTGTATTTTGAATGATTTTATGAATTATATCTGACTGATGGTTTTTTTGAGAGTGTCTGGTATTACTTGTTGAAATAAAGATTATAAGTTATTATCGAAACGTTGTTCTTCTATACATACTGCATCTTTTGGGAGAGTTTCATACATGTATAAACGTACATCTATCAGAAAAAAAGCCCCGTGTAATCTCACGTGTGATTGGCGACCATTTTGTAGACAGGCAACTGTAGTTGTATCTGAATTAAGATTTCGATGAAGTCCTCCGAAGTGTTTTATTCTGTTCCCAATTCTTTCCAACTTTGTAGGTTTTCGCCGGGTCCCCCAGTTTCCTCCAGCTGCTAATGAATGAATTAAATAAAATTGAACCTGTTCCCAATTCCTAATTATCGACACACGGATTTTTTTTTATCTAAGTGTGGCGTTTGATTGGCCTATTTCAGCCCATTGGTATCCATAGATATCCTTTAAGCCAGGCGCAGACGGGCAACTTTTTCGAGCAACTTTCAGGCAACAGTGAAATCGCTGGTCGTTGAAAGAAAAAATTGCTCGTCTGCGCCAACGGGCAACAATAGTTGCCTGCTGTTGCTCCGAGTTGCTTCTCGTTGCCAAATATCAAACATGTTTGATATTGGGCAACAGAAAATCGCTCGTCGCCGAGAAATTGTTCACCTGTTGCTTCAAAATTGCTCGTCTGCGGCGGTAGGCGACAACAGGCAACAAGCAACTGGTTAACTGTCCAATCAGCGAGCGCTCTACTGTCATGTGATACTTCAAGATGGCGGCGTCGGAACAGCTAACAACTGTTGTTGTATGTACGGCGCCATTTTGAATGATCACGTGATATCGGCATTCCGAATACATCCGGGGAAAAATTGCTTCTCGTTGCCAGTCAGCGCACACGGGAGACCTCGAGTTGCCAATTGCTCGGAGTTGCCAGTAGTTGCCTATTGCAGCAACAAGCGACGAAAAGTTGACCGTCTGCGCCAAGCTTTAATGAAACGAAATAGTCGGCGGGAGTTGGGCGGTGTGTCTTGGGGCTTCGTAGATACGATAAGGTGTATAGACATTGTGCCATTTGAAGCGGGGGATTCACAAGAACGGTTATTAATTATACACTGGTAATGGGACTTTATAACCGGGGACAAAAATACAACGAGAATATTTAAGTAGGCCCTGCAATTTGAGCTTTCTAAATAAACCAGAAGCGGTATCAAGCATTCCAAATGTATAAACATCTACTTTGATGAAAAGATATATACGATAAGGTGTATAGACATTGTGCCATTTGAAGCGGGGGATACACAAGAACGGTTATTAATTATACACTGGTAATGGGACTTTATAACCGGGGACAAAAATACAACGAGAATATTTAAGTAGGCCCTGCAATTTGAGCTTTCTAAATAAACCAGAAGCGGTATCAAGCATTCCAAATGTATAAACATCTACTTTGATGAAAAGATATAGTTAGTATTTGTAAATTTCTTCCTCCCTTGTTAAAAATCTGTTTCATTGAGTGTCACAGGAAATAAAAGTAGTCACATTATGACGTCATAATCGTCTTAATTAACATTCTTAAGGGCGCTCTAAGCATTGTTTAAGAGGACACCATTCAAAAAGTAAGGGTCAATAAGTCCCCAGATGAAGATCTTGAATTGATGGAAATTTGATCTGATTCCGACTGACAGTCTGAACATTCTCTCCGGTACAAAATTTACTCAATTCACTTAACTAAATTACATTTCGTTTCGTTGCCTGAATAAAAAAAAATCCATTCCAACAGTCACATTCAGCTTCTTACGTCATGCTCAACAGATTAGATAAAAAGAGGCTGTGTGACGAGATGAGTGCGTGTTGAGATTCACTTTATGTATTTATTTAACAGATTCTGTGTTGAATTTTCTTTTCAATTTCAAACGTTCTTCACAGATTACATATTGAAATAAGGAAATTTGATTTCCCTAATTGAGACTGAGAATAGAAAAGAATCCATTCGCTTCGTAAATCATGCAAGCTCTGTAAAACGGTTTAAAGATGTCAATATGAAAAAAATCAACACACCGTTATACTTTATAAATCTTTATACAAACAACATGTGTTTAAATAACACACTTTCTAGAACAACTGATACCAAGTTATACTCTAAACTATCTTATATTTATATACTCTTTACTATCCTGCATTATATAGTCTACACTATCCTACATTATATGCTCTACACCATCCTAATTTATATACTCTACACTATCCTACATTTATACAAACTACACTATCTCACATTTATATACTGCACTATCCTACATTTATATAAACTACACTACACTTCTACATTTATATACTCTACACTACCCTACATTTATATACTCTACACTATCCTACATTTATATACTCTACACTATCCTACATTTATATACTCTAGAACAACCTACATTTATATACTCTAGAACAACCTACATTTATATACTCTACACTATCCTATATACTTTACAACATTCTACATGTATATACTCTATCCTACATTTATATACTCTACAACATCCAATATTTATATACTCTACACTATCCTACATTTATATAGTCTTCAATATTCTACATTTATATACTCTACACTATCTTACATTTATATAGTACGGAAGCGTAATAGGGCCACATATTTTTTTTTATTCTATTTTCAATTTTTCAAGTTACTAACTTGAATTTTCAAGTTAACTAACTTGAATTTTCAAGGAGGGGGGTTATCCGGGGGCAGATATCCAGGGCGGGGGGGGGGGGGAATGTCGTGTATAATGTCACTAAAGACTATTTTTAGAACTGGGAACTGGCACGTTTGATTTGTCATTTAATTTTTTTTTTTTGTACTTCAAAAAGGTTTTCTATAGGGCTCAATACTGTTAAAATGAATGAATGAATGAATAAATGGTGTTTTATGGCACGTCGACACCATAATGCGCGGGGATAAATTTCACTGCAGGGGGGAAACCAGCGTGATCGAATAGGCTACTCCCACACTTTGTCATTGAGGTCTATAACCGTGTCGTCCATTGACTAAAGCATTGCATGACATACTATATCATTAGATCAAAACGCTTATTTTATAATATAACAGTAACTTGAAAATTCAAGTTAGTATTTTGAAGATTCAAGTTAGTATCTTGAAAATTCAAGTTAGTTAACTTGAAAATTCAAGTTAGTACCTTGAAAATTCAAGTTACTAACTTGAAAATTCAAGTTACTAACTTGAAAATTCAAGTTACTAACTTGAAAATTCAAGTTACTAACTTGAAAAATTGAAGTTAGTATCTTGAAAATTCAAGTTAGTATCTTGAAAATTCAAGTTAGTAACTTGAAAATTCAAGTTAGTAACTTGAAAAATTGAAAATAGAATAATAAAAAAAAATATGTGGCCCTATTACGCTTCCGTAATATAGTCTTCACTATCCTACATTTATATACTCTACACTATCCTACATTTGTATACTCCACACTATCCTACATTTATATAGTCTTCAACATCCTACCTTTATATACTCTACACTATCCTGCATGTATATACACTACACTATCCTACATTTATATTGTCTTCACTATCCTACATTTATAAACTTAACATATGCCTTCTTTTATTTCCAGTGAAATTTAACGAAACGGGTTTTTAACTAGGTACGAAGAAATTTACAAATAATACCTATATTAAGTTGGAACACTGAACGCCACTTCTGTTTGTAAAGCTGAAAATTAGCCTGGCTAAAAAATTTTTTTATTTTTGTCCTATGCCACACAGTCCCCTGTATGTCCCACTGTCCAAATATGATTCAGAACTTTTCTTAATTATTCCCTGCCATAATTCGGCCCTATAATTTAAGTTCTTAGGTTACCAGATTTTGCTATCGTGTTACACTTAAAGGAAATAAAACGCTATTCTTTGGCACCTAGAAATGGGTCGCAACACATATAATAATGCACTGTATATACTACTATTCAAAAAAAGTAGGTGATATTTGATTTTGGGGGCATAATACTAAAATATGCAAATGACTACGAAAAAAGTCACTATAGAACCTAACAGAAGAAACATTTCCAGTTACATGTGACGCCCAAACGCACCAATAGCTACCGCATGGAATGCAGGTGATGCTTGGGATCATCATGGGGGTCCAACCCAAGATTTGCACGACTCTGACTTTGAATGTTACAGTCATTGTGGCATTGAATTCCAGGGTGGAAACATCAGTTTAATTGTTTTAGTGACCAGAAAACAAATTTTGATATGCGTCGGCTAACCCAAAATGAAAGGTTACGTGCCCTTGGCATGCTACAGATCGGCACAACACAGGCGGTTGTGGCGCGGACGATGAATGTTTCTCAGTCTGTCATAAGCAGGCTATGGTCCAGATACCGTGATACACAATCTGTACAGGACAGACCACGCTCAGGTCGACCAAGGGCGACAACTCAAGCCCAGGATCGATTTATCCGTACCTTGGCCTTGAGAAATCGTGTCATCACAGCAAATCAGATCAGCGCTCGTCTTCAAACAGACACTGGTGTGAGAGTGAGTGGCCAGACGATTCGGAATCGACTGCATAGGGGTCACCTTCGCGCCCGACGTCCTCGCGTGTTCCCTTGTTTGAGAGATCATCACATTCAGGCAAGACGTCGTTGGTGTAGGGATCGTCAACACTGGGATAATCGACGCTGGAGCAATGTGATGTTTTCAGATGAGTCAAGGTTCACTGTTGATTTTTTGGACAGACGTAGGAGGGTGTGGCGTCGTCGAAACGAGCGCTTCCAAGACGTTAACGTCATCAGACATGATCGATTTGGGGGTAGTTCTGTTATGGTGTGGGGAGGCATCACTGTTGCTGGAAGAACGGCTTTACATGTTGTTGCAGGGCGTGTTACAGGCCAGTACTACCGGGACAACATCTTGGCAGTCCATGTTGTGCCGTTCGCACGACGTCGTGGCCGCCGTTTCATCTTCCAGGATGACAACGCAAGATGTCACAGGGCCAGGATCGTTAAAGGTTACCTCCAACAACAGAACATCACTACATTACCTTGGCCAGCACTGAGTCCCGACCTCTCCCCCATCGAGCATGTCTGGGACATGCTTGGACAGAGGTTACGTCAACGTCAACAACGTCCTGCCAATGTCCAAGAACTTGCTGCTGCGTTGCAACAGGAATGTGACAATCTGGACCAAAATGACCTTAGACGTCTCGTTAGGAGTATGCCATGTCGGATCAATGCTTGTTTGGCAAACAGAGGAGGATTTACCCGTTACTGACTTTGTTGTGATGCTGTGGTAACTTTGCTGTTTGACCCCGGGTATCATTTTACCCTTATAATGGTCAGCCTGTGCCTTACTTAGTCTAACGATCATTTGAAATAAATCGATGAATGTGAACTTCATTTCATTTTGTCATTTGTTTCTTCGTCAGTTTCATTAGGTGACTTTAATAACACTTAAAAATCAAATATCCCCTACTTTTTTTGAATAGTATATAATTTCTAATCAGTTATATTCGGCGAAATAGGCGAAGAGTGCACATAGAATGAAAGTCTTTGGCGTCTGGTGATTTCAGTCTACTCCGGCAGCCTTCCTTTGTGGGGTATGTTTAGCCTCGTTCATCCAGTCACATCATTACCAATGGCGCTCGAAATCATTCCGGTGCTCGATTCGTGCTCCAAGTTTAAAATTTGCATTGTGTCTTAAACATTGAATACCGCGAAGACCATCTTTTCACAGTAGGATAACAACATCCATCTTTACTTAAATTGACCAATAAGTAGTGTTTGCAATGTCGAAGACTGTGGACAACACCGAGGTAAAGACCTGGCTACTTTAAACTGCAATGACCTGACCATAGCACGAATCTGACCACACTACCAACTTCTTTTCAGAGTTTTTGAGAAAATACTAAATCAACTGATGAGTTTCAATAATGACCCATTAATTTAGATAATTTTATATTTCATATTAATCCCGAAATCTCACATTCCCTAGGGACTGAAAAACTCAGGTATACCCAAGCTTATTAGAGTAATGGAATTTCTTCTAATATTAAACCAGACTACCCACGTCCTTCGATAAATAATATTTATCTTCCTATTACAAGTTTTCCGTGAAAAATCTATAAAATATTAGTCTGGTTCCGTCGTTCCACCATGCCAATTGTCTATCAGGCATGTGGACATATGGATAAAGGCAATAATTGAATTACATCTCTAAGTTAACCACTTTCAAGTCAAAGGTAAATTAAGGATGTGACCTTGGTCTTTGTATCGCTGATGAATCATGGAATATTTTTGATTTCACTGATGAAAATTACGGTCAGATTGACAATTCGGAGATAAAGTATGAAATAGTTAATCCATTGTTCTGTGATAGAAATGGCATGTTTTCATTTACCATTATTTTACGAAACATCTTTACGGTCACATGACATTCGCGCGCCATCCTTTTTTCCAGATTTCCCGTGTGCTCTACTCAGAGTGCCTCTTTTAATGCTTGCACTTCTCAAGACATAAAAAAAGCAGTGTAGAACATTTTGAGATATTTAAGACAAGAGAAATGACTAAAGAATAAATGGTCGATACCAAATACTGGACGATGAGTTAATTTATCCAAAGACTCCCCACCCCCCTTAAACTTTCGGGCGATCTGACTTTTCGCGCAGAGGAGCAAAGTGAGGAAAAAATATTATTTCATCTAGATGGCAAAACCTAATAAAGCACTAATTTGAATATCACGAATTTGTACAGAATTGAACATTTTGTCTGGTGCCATTCTACTTTGTGCGACATTTTTTCGGGCATCGAATATCAATTATGAATGCAACTGCAACAATCTGGCTGGATGGTTGGAATACATGTCGGCATAGAGTGGAATTTCGCTTATAAAACTATTGGACAACTTTGGAGTTACTTAACACAAAGGCTAGAATAGCAGAAAAACCCATTGGCGGCGGTTAAATTTTCAAAATTTCCTTTGGGAGGTCGAGGCCCCATACCCCACGACGATTGATAGGCTGTTTGGGATACACTTAAGTTGCTGGAAACGCAGAAAACACGTTTCCAGCCAGCCATCTTAATTAGCCTATATAGACTATAACTTTGAAGTTGCTGTATTCACCGGCTAGTACAGCAGGAAATGCGATGGTCGTCAATTTTCCAAAATTTTCTTGGGGTCCCTACACGGTAAGTTCACTCAATTGTTTTGGGGCATTTTGTGTTCTACCCCTAACTGACATCGAATCCGTACGCCTACGGTTGGCACATTTATATGCACATACAGTTGGACTGGAAGACGGAAACAATTTTCTTGATGAAATCCTAAAAAGCATTTTATATAAATACATCACTATCCAATCCGACATTTCAGACACAAGTAAAATTATTTCTGTACAGATTATCAAATGATTGTCTAACTGGAAGCGAGAGGTTTTAAAATGAATGATAGCTGTGTCCTTACAGATAACGGTGTTTTGTTCGTATAGCGTGAAGAATTATTTGTATACGTCCACCAACAACGAATGGATATATTCCACTTCATCAGTCATTGAGAAGTTCAAGCTAACCAAAAGCTTGAGAAAAAAAAACGAGACAAAGTGAAGAGAATAGGATGTGACAGCAGCATGTAGAAATCGTACTAAAATAGTTGAGAGATGATGAAGTTAAAATTAAAAGTAATAAAATATGAAAGCAGAAGACATGAAGTGATTGACTAGTCATAATTCTTCAACAGATAAAACAACTCAAGTGGGATGAGTGAAGGAAGATATTTCATGCCATGATGAACACAGAGCAAAATTATGAACACCTACTCGCAAAATGGTGCTTTCGTGGGCCACTGACACCCATAAAGTACGGGGTGAATGTCGTTGCGCGTAGTTTAAGGTTTGTCGCCAGTGTGGGCAAGGACATGTTCCAGCGCTTCATTCTGACTGGGGGTACCCATCCAAAATAAGAATCTAGATGAACATATAATGTGTGGTGAGACACTAATACATGACAAGATTGTTAAAGCCTTGTCATGTATTAGTGTCTCACCACACATTTTATTTAAATTATTTGACTCTTTAGTTAAACCTATCATACTGTATGCTTGCGATGCATGGGGTGACCTTGTAACATCTAATGATAAAAATACATTAAAAATCGAAAAATTGCATTTGAACTTATGTAAACATATTTTAAACATTCATAAGAAAGCTACTAACTCTGTTGTTCTTGCTGAACTAGGAAGATTTCCCTTATTTATAGATGTAAAGTATCGAATGGTCAAAACCTGGCTTGAGTCATCTACTAAAAATTCTAACCCTCTCCTTGCAGCTGCCATTAAAGACATGGGTAGTAATAATAATAGTAAATGGTTAAGTCAAGTTGAAATAATATTGTCTGAAGCCGGAATGGGTGAAATTTTTACTTGTAGAAAAGATGAAAGTTTTAGTATTACTTACTTTTTAGATTTGTTTAAAACAAGATTGCATGATATGTACATCCAATCATGGAGATGTACTGACAAAAGCAGGTCAGTCCAACATTTAAATTGCAACATGAGAACTAACACGAAACACGATTTTTACTACTTATTAAAAGATAATTATGAGCTGGAAAAATATTTATGTATCTTAAATAAAGAAGAGAGAACTGCACTTAGCAAGTTAAGACTAAGTGCACATAAACTGGAAATTGAAACAGGAAGATATGCAAAACCTTTTTTACCCCGTCATTTAAGAATTTGTAAAAATTGCAATTTGAATCAAGTGGAGGATGAATCACATATGTTATTATATTGCCCTTTCTATAAAGATATAAGAGAGCAATACAATTTAGACTGTTTTAAAACAAATTATTCTGATGCTACTAAAATTAAAATGATATTACAAAATAATGATTATACCAAAATAACTTTGAATGGCAAATACATTTTAAAACTATTTAAGAAAAGAGGTTTTAAAATATAATTAAATAGCCCATGTATTTGTTATCTCTATAATGCTCAAGTAAAATATATATAAGATTTATTGCTATGTTTGTTATCATGTTATGTGCACGAACAATTATTATATATTATTATGTATTATGCATTATACCTTTACATTTCCATACTCATGTATGTTAACATGTAGTTGTGAATAAACTATTATTATTATTATTATTATTATTACTTGCATACAAACTGCCATGTTGTTTTTTTCAGCAGACATTTGGTATACATGATATACATGCCGTCCATGGCGCGTTCAGACAGTATCATGAGGAAGATATTTATCACTTTAATTGGGAATTTAAGATTACAAAAAATCGAAAACAAAACGATCTTTATGTAATAACTTTAAGAGTTTTCATCGTTTCGTGCATGGGATCCCATTACAGCACTTATTAACTGAAATAGATTACGAAGCAGAGATAAACCCATTTGTACAATAGAAAAGTTGTTTTAATCGACTGTCAACAAAAAATCCATTTCAATGTAAATTGCAAATACACTCAAAAAACACTTAATGTGTTAAAATGTAAATTCTAATTTCGTTTTGAAAGAGACAAACTGTGTTAAAATTTACATTGCAATTATTGTTCCAGAAACGGATAATTTGCGCTCACAAGAATATGTAAATTTGTTTGATTACGTTTCAACATGGCGGGGAGTTATCTACGTTATAAAAGTATTTTTGTGCCTTTAAAAACATTTAATGTCTGGTAAATACATGTATATAGAGATTGGCTTAAAAGTCCAGACATGAGTAGGGGATGGTGGACCGACAAATAACAAAAGGGCGTACCAGTAAATAATTTTCACTAATGACTACATACGATGTTTAATACTACAAGACTTGTTAATATTTTTGTATTTCGTTTCTAACTTCCACAATTTTACCCAGTCGATCTCATAAGAGAAATCGGACTAGCATTATTACTAGAATCGCCGTGGACAACGATATGGCTCACCTTTTTTTTATATGATGTAGATGCCAAAACGAAGTATATATAATAAATCAGTATATAACGTGGAGTTTCTCTGTAGGTATTTTAAAATGTAAAATGTGAAGAGTAAACATTTACAAGGCATCAGTCAAATCCCGAGGCCCCTCTTGAAATTCGTGAAACTAAAATATTTACTAACATAATTGGAAAACTACGATGTTTCTGTCGATTCATTGATCTAAAATATGAAAAGTTTTACGGTTTGAAAACTCAAAACAAGACATATCATTATTTCAATAATTCACTTGCTCTCAGGGATCTCTAGCAGAGGAAGGAAAACAGAGAACCCGGAGAAAACCACTCGGTTAGGCGGACTTCTTGTCACGTACAAGTCTAAGAGGATCGAAACTACACCACTTGCTTGATGATCTAAAACCCATGTGTCAGACCACTCAACCATTCAAACTCCAATGAATGACTGCTAAATAACAGCGTTCCACTTTATCTTCATTGATCAAAATTGAGATATTTACATTAGATCTCGATAAATAAATTGGCTCTTTCTCATCATTGCAAAATTAACAAAAATTACATCCATTAAAAAAAATATAACCGAATTATCAATCGTTGGAAATGTTAATCAAAGCACAAAAATTTAATCATGCAGAAATTTTGGTGAAGTTTCAATCGATGGTAAAGGCAGTTGTTTATTTCTCTGTTGGTAAAACATACCAATTTTATCAGCCAATCGAATAGTAGGATCACGTTCCATCAAATATGTCACCGGTGTCAGGATCCACTATTCACCCCATATCACCATTTTAAATCAATCTTTAGTTAGCGCAAAATCCAAATCAATAATAAAAAAGAAACCGTATTTTTCTCTAGTTTTGTTGGGTTTTTTTTTTTAGAAAGGGCATGTTTTATATTTGGAGTTGAAGTCAATGATGTTTATAAACCGTGATACTGGTGTTAAAACTGTGCAACTATCTATAAACCGAGCAGTTATTTAAACATATATTATGCAAGAGCTAAATCTGCCGATTGCAGGGCTTTCTTTAGGCCTGAAATGTTTCATAAATTATTATCTAGACATTAATTAACTTATCTAGACATTAATCAACTTATCCAGACCATAATCAACTTATCCAGACCATAATCAACTCTCGATGTCATCGTTAGTCTGTGGTATTTACTGGATTTTATGATCCGATTTGCTGCTCAACTTTCGTTCATGATTTAATCATGAAATGGATAATCGGGACTTTAGTAATGATGATTGAGGCTAGCCCGAAAATTAAATTGCTAAATTCTGTGTTCTCGCGTAATTTAATGCATCTTTAATTGTTACTCTGAATTATGTCCATGGCTAACGTATGCATGCGTTTTGATGCCAATGATAAGCTATGTGCAATTGCTTTTATAGCATAGGGGGACAGTTCCAAATTGTGGAAGTGTGGGGGTGTCTTTATCATTGAGTTTCAGCTCTATAGAACAATAAAAAAAATGCTTAATTACCTGTGCCATGTATCCTTAAATTGTGTATGACTCTATTCTTTGGAACCCCTAAATAGGCGAAATGGGTCTAATGGCATTTATTAATATTGGTTGAAATGGTCCTCTATTGCACTTTAATTCGTGGCTATTATGGCTAATATTTAGTTGGAGGGTAAGTTCCTTTAAACGTTAAATGCAAAGAGTTTATGAGAGAGTTTATAAGTTACTCCCCAGACGCAAGAGCTTCACTCGCATTTACATATCCCTCGTAAAACTGGACATTGATCTGAATACGAATGGAAACAATATAACTGCCCTGTGCTGACGTCCTATCAGTAGGACAATTTCAGCTGAAAATCTTGGCTTTGGTCTCCGTAGCAAGTAACATGGTTAAACAGGATGCAATATCTGAAAACGACCTCCAATGCCGCGGTAAAGGTATGTGCCGTCAAGCTTGATTATGTTTAATTATTAGGGTGTACTAAAAGAGAAAACTTAAAAGTGCTCTAACTCATTAACCACGTGTCGAGGATGGGAAGGGAGAGTGTCTTAACGCGTACGCTTTAGACTATAGGGTCCGTCATTTAGTCAAGTAACCCTAACCCTAGTTTGTACGTGTGTTTTCTGTGGGTCCTCCGTTATCCTCCCACATCTAAAGAACCTACACGCAGGCGAATAAATGAATAATGTTTCTTTCGATGTGACTACACCTCTCTCTCTCTCTCTCTCTCTCTCTCTCACTCTCTCTCGACAAAGCAATTTGTCACACCAAACAGACAAATGGAGGGAATCCTTCCGATCCTTTGCTTACTATACATATATATCTCAAGGGTCCGTAAAAAATAATTCATCAGTATCAGGAATCGTATGTATTAAGAACGGCGTCAGGGTTTAGACCAGAACGGATAACAATATCCTATGATCCCTCATCCTCAAATTCCCAGGAGAACCTGATTTTCATCAGGTTTCTAGGATTACCGTCTGCCTATCCACGTCAAGCAATTTCGACAAGCATATTAACACTAGAAATAGACATCTCCACTACTTTTAATTTGTGCCAATGTTGTTTTTTTATCAGCTGCATGTTAAAATCTTTCAAGTTCATTTCCGAATGCCGCTTCTTATATTGATCGTGTATAAAGACATTCGTCAGTGTTACATTGCCCGAATAATTCACATTTTCTGCTTTCTGAACAATAATAGCTGGTTTTATCAACACTAAATTTAGCAAGACTACGGTAGCTTGTTACATCCAGTCTCAATGATAATTTCATTTCCAGCTAAAAAAAGGGAATATGAACTGTTTGCTATTCGTTACTCATCTTGTAGTTCTTCTTGGGGTGACGCTCTTTGTAAAAGCGAACAATCCTGCATCTATGTAGTGAAATAAATTTTTGAATTTCACCCAACAATATGCTCAGTTCCTGCTCCATAGTAAGATCGTACATGTTATTGTTGTGTAACTGGGGAGAGCGAGAGCGAGAAATGGGGTTTAACGTCCACTCGACACAAACTAGGTCATTTCGGGACTAACATATGGTTTCATTTCATTTCAATAATTCGCATGCGCGTAGGGGTCTTTAGCAGTGGGGGGAAACCCAAGGCGCCCCTATCTCCATGCCCTATACGCTCACACCAGGGATCGAAACCGCAGCCGCATGCCAGAGGTGACCGGCCAGCTAGAGGTCGGAGCGCGGCACTCTAGACCACTAGGCCATCCCAATCCCCCTGTGTAACTGGCTTTCATTAGCTTACTCTTAAAGCGAGAATTTCATATTTTCTAAGAAAGTCAAAACATAATTATTTCTATGACTTTTGCTCAATAGGTTATCAATTCACTATTATACGATCATAGGCATTATTTCCCACACATAAAAATCATTCACAGAGGAAATAATAACACAATTACTTACCTTGTTTTTTTTCTCCCCCCCCCCCTTACATGCAATAGCTATGTTCAAACGTTTGAATTTGAAGTTGAAATTGACATTTTTGCCAATTTCTGAACTGGCAATAGTGAATTATAGGATTAATAGGATTATTCTTTTACAGGGTAGGACAAATAAAGGCTCAATACCACTCTTCTTGTAACTGAATAATATGCCCCAATCTTTATTCTGGTCAACAAATTGTACTATTTTACAATATTCAAATTTCATCTTAACACATCTAATTTAAAAAATTGGAAAAATCCAACTTAATGGTTTGAAAAGCCTAACGTAAACCTTTTCAAATATAACTTGGATTTAAAAATATTTTCGAACCCTCTGGACAAGTAAAATAGGATTTAATGGATAATTTACACAACAGGTAGAGGACACTTAAACATCTAGTACTTAGAATAAGGCTATTATTTATTTTCTGGAGCTGTCAAGCCAACAAGAGTGTTATTGTCCCTTTAACCGATACCATCTATCTTAAGGCTTTATTTTAATACATTTTAAATATATAACTTAAAAATGTGAAATTCTTGCATTAATCTTGTCTTTTCAAATTCTTGTAAGGTACATTTAACCCCCCAAAATATTTCAATCCTTAAACAATACAAATGACAAGACAACATCCTGATTGCAATAAGACACGGGCAACGCATATATTCCAATCGGCACACCATAATATAGGAATTCGCTGTAGAATGTTAACACAATTTTGCAAGAGGTGTACGTAATGATACAGGCGTTGATAAAGATTTTTTTTTTCTTCTGGCTTTTGTTTGCTTTTTTACAACAATGTGTAAACTGACATGTGTGATGACATTCAAATGTAATGATTCAATAGAGTGCATCATTGAGGAAGAAGTCAAGGAGTTATTGGTAATACGACATACAGCCACTTGCATGGCTATCATCTCGAATCCAGCAGCAAGAAATGAAGGATTTCGTTAGTATCGATCCAGAGGTGAAAACAACTGTCAAGTTTTGGTGGATTGTGAGAGAAAAAACCTTTAGTTCTATAATCGCTTGATTTTGTGAGTATTCATCTACAATGAGCTTTTAGAGGCCATATAATATACATGCATCTGCTTTAGGATAATTATGTCATTCAGACTTTGATTTCAGTTAAATCGAAGATTCTTATATTAACACGCCCTGTACGTACACAAATAATGATTGTTCATCGGTTTCAAATATGGAGAGGGCTTTGTTAAGTAAGTCTATATCGGGCTGTGCGTCTTTGTGATATGGCTGGACAAGACCAATTTCAGACAAGCACGTAAAACTGTGTCAGTTAGACCATCCAAAATAATTCGGTGAGTCCACAAAACATCGTGCTTCTTTCAATATTGGGGGAATCCATCACAGAACATTGTAAACAAACCCTTCCACGGACAATCCTGACCCGGGGGTCAAATGTTACAGGTCACTAATGGTATTCTATAGAATTTTTTCCGTGCACTGATGACCACCGGGAATTATTTACGTATAAACGCCAATTTGGAAGTGAGTTTTATAAATGCTGATTGTGTGCTTACAGAGAATCAGAAAAGAGGAGGATTTGATTTGAACGTAACTGTATTAGTACTCGACGCCTTTGATTTATATCTAATCAGTACATTCTAAGGTGAGTCAGTGATGGAAAAATAACTTTATTTAATTATATTTACCAAATACGTGAGAAATTTGGGGTTTTATAACTCAACTTAAAGTGCTCGACACCACATAAGGTCGATACAGTGTTAGTTAATGTCCAAAGGATGTTCCATTTTAAAATGGATTTACCATTTCAAGATTATCCAGGCTATGAAAAAACTTCCTTTCCTATCTCCAGGATATAATATGTATATACTGAGCGCCATAGAAAACGCATCACTTAGTTTT
The DNA here is from genome assembly GCA_963678685.1 of Patella ulyssiponensis. Taxonomy (NCBI): domain Eukaryota; kingdom Metazoa; phylum Mollusca; class Gastropoda; family Patellidae; genus Patella; species Patella ulyssiponensis. The sequence continues at coordinate 18,327,248 of OY783228.1, forward strand.
TCGTATAAAAAATGATCCTGTAAACATATCTTATTTATTTTGCTTCTTATTGTGAACAATATTCAAATGGGAACACTTAAGGGGTCAAAACCAAAAGATGTCAGTAGCGCGTGTGTCCTCCATGCGTTTTCTATGGCGCTCAGTATATAACCAGATAGATTTCCCAGCAAACATTTATCATCTGTATCCAAAACTTATCTGTGCCGTTTGAGTTGTAGTTGAGTTTCAGATCATCTCCATCACTTGTATGAAATTCAATTCCCGAAACTATGGATACATCGTCATTTTTATTACCGTATGTCGACTAGAAATAAATGAAAACATACTAAAATATTTAATTAAAATTTCTCAGCAAGTTGAACTAGGTACCCAGCCGACTCCCTTGTAGAATAGCTAATCCAACAGGTTTCAATACAGTGTTTGAGTGGATGATTTGAGTTAGCTACTCGCCTCCTTTAAATGAAAACTGTAGGCTTATGGAAGTGAAATATGCAATGATGACCCAAATATGCAAAGTTTTACGAATCATGGTCTTTACATTATCCAATATTATTCAAAACATTTGCTTCTGTGAATATCCCTTTAACCTTATTTAATAATTGATTTTTGTCTAACACAGCATATAGTATATTCATTTCAATTCCTTTCAGTTTAAACTCAGTTTAATCACTGACGGTTGTTTCTGTATCTACTCTGCTGTGCTTTGAAAATAAGGATTGTAACATAAAACATGTGAATGGATAAAAAAAAATAAAAGACAATCAATTATCGATTGTCACGAACAACTTCGTAAGTGAAAGTAGTGGTGGATGTTAACGGTGAAATAGTGAGTTTTCGGGACGGCACAAACTATAGATAGTGAGTTAGCTCCCATAAACTTTCACCCAAGTTGGAAATTGTTTAGAAATATTAAATTTTGAAAAGATATTCCAAATTGTTCAAAACTAGTAAGGGGGCATTATGATAGATTAGATAAATAAAGAGCTGATAGATCTCGCCATAATAGTTTTAAAAAATATATAACGTAAAGGGAATAGGCTGAAAAGTTTAGTGAAATTTCTCCACTCTGAACCGATATATAAGAGCAATTGAATTTTAGGTCGAGTCTTGATCATCATTACTAAAGTCGGTACGATAAAAAAAACAAAGTCTCGATTATCCATTTTGATGTTAAATCATCCATCATAAAATGTATTCAAATCCAGTAAATATTGCGGGCTAACTATGGCATCGAGAGTTGATCATGGTCTGAATAGGTCAATTAATGTCTAATAAATAACTTAGATTAGCTCTTGCTTAATGCGTGGAACATTTTAAAGAAGAAACGGGTATAGCATTGACTATAAATGGACAAACTAGTACTTAAATCAAAACCCGAGTGGAAAGCGACCGTTTATGAATTTCAATAGCCTTGCCTAAATCGGACGATATGAGAGCTAATGGTATGGACGACGGACACCGTCGTTATCTATTTTTTAGTCGAAAGCGCTGAAGTAGCTTTAAGCTTCAGTGGAGGAGTTTTGAGATTTTGCCCGGGATCATTCTTTCAGTGAAACAAATTATCAAGCGAACCGCGGATTGATAATATTGAATGGTTTAATATTCTACAATCAGTGTTGAAATGGATAAAAGTAAGAAGAGTGTGCGACTATAAAGTCTTTTATGTGTTTTATCAACAGAACATATGGAGTATTAAACACGCCACTTAATCAAAGTTTGTCTGCAATATTAACCGAATACCTCCACATTCTGTCACTCTCAAAATGCTCGCTTCGCGTGATCACCATCTTTTTATTGTGCTTGTTATATAAGATATCATGGAGGGTTGGCACGAGACTGACGTTCTACAAACCTTGATTATTATCTCCCCGTGGATAGCACGAGACAACATTATTATCATCAACAGATGCTGATAGTCGTTGTATTTATCGATTTTCACTTGAAACCGTTAAAACACATGATTAACTAATGCAACATTTTACTACTAGGTTTTAAAAGCTTTATTCATTGGCAATAAAACCCACTGTGCCAAGCTAGATCAACAAAAAATACACATATAGAAATAACAATTTACAGAGGTGGCACAGTCACACCGGGAATCTACCTTGACACTTTGATAAAGGGACCACTTATTACCAAGCTGCATATATATACATCCATATATTTTACAGACACTGCCAAAGATGGTTAGATTTGAAATGAAATGAAATGGGGTTTACCGTCTTACCTTTTCGCACCGGCGGAGAAAAGCATATGTCAGGCAATGTCATCAGAGATTTTTGTCCCCAAACAGTCGCTTTTCCGTCTGATCTTCATCGAATTCCACCTGGCAGGGTTTCTTTCATGTGGAAGCCAAATTCAACACGAGAACCCATCATTCCATGTCAGGCACTCTATTCTGCACCACTGACAAGGGGAAACCAAACTGGAAAATCTTCAAAATTTTTCGACCAACACCGGGATCCAACCCAATGTTGATAATACAACGAACAAACCATAATCATTTAAAACTTATGTCCATTGGTCAATGGTAATACCTATGAGCATCCAACAACCCAAGGGGTTTCTTGTAAAAGGATTAGCATGATTTGGCCAATAAGAGACAAATATTATGTTTTCTATACCACGAACAGTCTTCAATATAAAACTGCAACAGAAAACCAATTAATGATAATTCTCAAAATTAACTTTTAATTTGATTAGATATATACGCTGCATGCATTATTAGTGTTTAATAATTAACAAAGATAGTTTGGAATTTGATCTTTATAGAATGTTACCTGCTATTTGAGCAACTTGTCCCAACATAAATCAAAAATGGGCAAAGTTAGATAGTTCTTTAAACCATACAGGAATGAGCTTTAATGGTTTTGCTTGAAATCGTCAGCGGTGTAAAAACAAATATTTAACTGTTCACGAGCCGGTTTATGGTTCTGTAATCCAGATAATCCAACATCTATTTTCGTTTTCATATAGACATGGTAAAAGGGGCTTTTTATTTCAGATTTGTTTAAAATAAAACCCATTACGTGAATGTCACACTGTTAATTTATAGATTTCTAGTTCAGATACCCTTGACATTGATAAACGGTTAATAGACCAAGAGGACACAGACCAAGATGTTATTCACTTGCCAAGAAAGCCGATTAACACAGAGATCCTATATCATTTCGTTCAGACTTTTTTTAAAAAATTATTTGTCCACGACAATACAATCTAGTCAGATCTTAATTGAACTGCTTGTCAAGTTCGTAGTATAAAACAGACATGGAACATCTTATAGTACTGATACATTAGTAGTAGCTCTCTTCAAATATATAAATGTAGTAATGATACACAAAACAATTTTTTAAACAATACTGGCTATCTTCAAATATGCAGAGGCTGCACAGTGTTGTATACTTTACCCGATTGACCGGTCGCTTTGATATGATTCTGGGGGCGAGGGAATAATTAAGATACACCAGAAGCCAACTTAAGACGTGAATATTCCTCAAGCCATCGCCAGAGAATGTTCGTGGAGATATTTTGGTCGGGGGAAAGAAAATTACTGCGACATTGATGCTTATCATCATACAGACATTCAGAAGAATTTGGGGTCATACCCATTGCTAGAAATTGCCTGTGTTTTCTATCATACGGTTTGGTCCAACTTATTTTTAATTTATCATAACAACTATGGTTGATATAGAGTGCTTGGGGTGGGATATATTGCTGTATTTTTCTTTCGTTTCTACATTTTTCATCTCCTGGGTCATTGTTCTCGTCTTTGTCATTGTAGTAAAGGTGGATAAGCTCCCTTTTTTGAATTTCTTTTGGTACAAGCTGACAGGAACAACCGTTTACAATGAAATATATGTAGGCCTACCGCTAACTATTTTAATGATAAAATAAATCACTATAATATTTACAGTAAAAAGTGGAAGGGGAAGGGTTGCAAATAATTCGTGTCCCGATGCCTGAGTAAATCATCGGTTCCGGTAGATGTGATACCTCTTAACCTCTTTCAAAACAAAAATGGACCCAGTACTCGACATTATATGAGATAATCTAGGTGAAACATATTCATACTAGTTAGAATTATAGAGTACATATTTCGAAGCAGAATATTCATCAATTGTCAAATTATACAGAACCATGATAATTTCGTGTATTTCCTGATTTTACTCGCTAATTTCACGTCACTTTTCGGCGCAGAGACCATATATGATGTACGACCTCAAGGTCACCGGCGACCATTTTAATCAATATATGAAAGAAAAATGGCGGTCTGTTCAATAGGCTTATTAGTAACGGTCTCTACTGTCTAGAAGTTATACGCCACTTGCTTTGACAGTTGAAGAGGCTGGGTTTTATTATCTTTCCGTCAAAATGAACTTAAGCTAATTACTAGGTTTATGGTAAAAGGCTGGGAGAAGAAGTTAGCAATGACACGGAACGACTGGCAAATTGGGACGATAGATCAAGCAGCTTTCATATTCAACAGTGGCAGCATAATTATTCTGTTTAGAATAGATCCCTTCAATAAATCTGAATATTTCTTTGGATCGGCAAAATACAAAAAGGATTTTCAACTTGAGAAAACTTTGCATTGATGTGACAGTTTCAAAGTGTATATACAATGCATAGCCTATATTCCAAATGAAAAGCGTCACTTCCATGACAAGGATTCCGATCATATAAAGATTAATTTGGACATGGCAGTCTATCAAATTTTGGTATCTAGTACAAGGAAGCTGTACCACCACGAGTAATGAATAAGATTGTTCGTCCCTGTCACGAGTGATTGGATCAAGCTTGTGTGTGTGTAGGGGGGGGGGGGGTAGCTAAGTTTAATGGTTACTGGTTCTTATCCCAAAACATGAGTAAATAGTAAATGTGATTAAAAAGCTGATTACAGTGGGAAAGTTCGAATGAGCTATTGACTATTCATGCAGTTGTGTGCACAGAGGATGCAGAAGAGGCGATGTGGTCCTTTATCGCGTTTCATAGTTCTGGCCACTATACACTATACTTGAACCTTTGGTCCATTCGACGAAGTAGTTGGCCCCGGGCATCACCAAACTAATATTAATGGGTCCCATACACACTATTAAATTTGAGGGACCTTGATAATTCCGTACCAATGTATAGAAAGATACGTCTCTTTGTATTGCAATTGTAAATAAAGGGGAAAATTATCAAACATGTAATAATCAAATTTGCGATGGACGAAACTACACAGCATAGGTGCGATGGATCAATCGACATAAGTAAATGTTTCCCTATCACGTATATCTTTACCTCTTGATCGTTCCAACTCAAATCACTAATGCTGACTAAAGCCTGCCAGACATAGTAAATTCAAATGCGTTTCGTCAATCCTATATCTAACCAGCATCAAAAGGACAGATTTCATAAAGAGTTTGAAAGCAATTAGGCCCCCCTACTCCAAAATTCGAACCCTTTTCATGAGTCCTATTAGTGCGATTATTTTCAAAACCATAACACTTGGAATAAAAACAATTCAATGAAATTTGGTATTGTTCATTGTTCAAGACCCTTCTCATCTACGAAATAATGATTTATGTAGTTTTAATTACGGTGCCGGATAGAATGTACGATGCCCCTTTCTACATTTTCGTACATATTGACGGTAAATATGTAAATATATTTTTAACTTTTAATTGGACCCTCTACATCAAATATAAACGTAAATATTACTTCCAAATATAGCCAGTGTGTACCGTAGCATGACGCACTAATAGGTCTGTGCATTTTACATAGGAGTTTCTGCTAATTATGTGTCTGGATTTCCTGTAGATTGCTCCTAAAATTAGCCATAGTAAAACACTTACAAACTAAACATGAACATAGTTTATAGTCTAATATTGAACGGAATCATTCCATAGACATTTATGAGGTCAGAATTACCAGACTCGAGTCTGATTTATGCGTTTGTTTTTAACGATATCGTTCATGGGTTCGAATCGGCTACCGCTTCTCCTTGGCCTTTAACACGCCTGTCCTTTGGCCTCCTCATAATATGATTGAATATCAAACGGGGGATGTAAAATTTTAACGTTATGCTGAAGAGAGATATGTTGTCGCCGACGGGGTCCCTCTCATAAAAAACGCTTGAGTTACCAAATGTTTAGTGAAAAGATCCACTCTTTCGTCTATTTTGTAAGAATAAATAAGTATGAGAAGGAATTATGAGTATTGGTCTGTCCGATTACTCTTCTAATTACTTGTCATTGGTCGACACATCTCGAGATTCGGGATTTTCGTTCTGTGTTCTTCAAGGTATCCGAAATATCGTACGCGGTCTTAGTTCTTCCGCCGAATAAAAAATAATCTCAAACAACTCTTAAATAGTCAATATTCCAGGATCAAGTCTACTATTTTGCGAAGTGGGGCATATCTTTTAAATAATCCATGCTCGTGATCAAGTCTACAATACGGCGTACGACACCACGTCAGTGCCTACTGACAAAGTTTCTGGTTTGTCTTTTACAATTAAAGTTAGGTATCTTTATCTTACAGATGCACCATGTAAGAGCTAAATCTGCGCCCTTTGCACCCCTCCCTCAGTTCTTTTCGGGCCCGTCTTTTACCCTTACAATGCCATCTTTCGTTGCTCCCTCTGGGCATCTGCACCCGTAGTCTTCAAGGCTTCATCAGCTAACATAATTGTGCTCCGTAGTTTAAATTGTGTTATCACCACTGGTCGACTACTGTGGACAAACAAGATATTCGGATTATTGGTCAAACTTTTACTCGAGACCATTCGAAGTTCTGTAGGGGAGGTAAATGTCAGGAAAGCCTATGGAATAATTTCACTCCTGACTATTTTCTTAATGAAGAATTTCTATGTTTGATATCTCCCATCAATGACGTATAAAAACCAATATAAGTTGTATAAATGGCGGCCATCAGCTCTTCTTAATCAGAATTTGTTTGAACGGGTCAAACGTAAAGGACGAGTGTCAGATGAGTTGACGGACAAGAGTAATATTGGTCAGTTACGGGTCAGTCATACAGCGGTCACGTCTACAAAGTATTTATCAGTACAACGTAGCAAGTAAATCATCAGACTGTCTCATCGTTCTCTCTTTATTTATAAACTGTTAATCACTATCTAGATTCACATCTCTATTTATCTCTATATTAACTAGGATTCATATATATGACTTTAACTAGGTAACGAAAAGCCTCCAAATAATCGTCCTGTTAGCTACAATGGTGTGATTCCCATATCTATAACACACACGTATGCCTCACTAATCGAATTTTTCACAAGAAAAGGTTAAAGTCAGTATGTTTATACCATAGATACTTCCTCCTGTAGAAATTTGCCCGGTCAAAGTGGAATAAGTTAAGTGGTGAATCATTCAATTATAAAATGAATCCAAACTGATTTTTTTTTTATTTACCAATTTTTTTTTTATCCAGATATTCTTCAAACAACTTTATTTTATTTTCTGAATATTTTTTTTCAAAATTCATAATTTAATTTGCAGAAGACAAAAAATTTTAATGTCGAGGGCTAATTAATTCGCTCCGATATCCAAATATTCTTCAAACAACTTTAATGTATTATTTTTTTCTAAATAATTTTTATAATTATTTAATTTGCAGAATAAAAAAAAAGTTCATGTCGACGACTAATTAATTCGCTCCGATGTCATTCCTGGCATTCATATTGTCAGTTAATTATAATTTACGATTAATGGGAGGTAAATCCATTTATTAACGTCAATAAAAGCGGTTGTCTCCCTTTTAAACTACAATGACGTACAACACATTATTTTTAGTGACGTACGTCATTCATCGCACCTGTCTGTGACGTAGTCCACACGGACGTTCAGGAATAAGCGAAACTTGCTACTGATTTTACGTGTTATTTGTTATTGAAACAATTATTGAATGAATTCTTTAGTGATATTTGTTGACATCTAAATATGTCGCATATTCCACCAGCCAGAAGAAAAATTACAAGACTGCGATGTGTGCAGGAATGTATAAAATGTTTCAAACAAAATTTGAGCATGCCAGAAAGCGTGTGTTTCGTTGCTAAAGAAGTTCAGTATTACTGCACTCAAGCTAAAGTTACGATCAAACTTTACACTGAACCACTGAAAAATAATAAAAAGGCAAAAGAACTAACATTGACACCAGAATCCATTCTATTTGTGAGTGGGGAAGAGTGTTGTAACTCACATGGAAAATGGCTTCGTGTTGTGAAGGTTTGTGTGACGCTGATTCGAAGGTGTAGGCCTACCCATATCATATCTAATCTTATATGTTTCTGGCATGGAGTCATATTTTTCGATATGACTAAATCCTCTACAAATCTAAATTACCCATAGATAAGTCTAAAATATCTAACCTAGATGTCATGCAGCTTGGTGTATAATATGGGGTAGACTAATCACTGAAATTCACTTAACACTGGAATTCACTTACAAACACTACAATTCACTTTGAAGTGAAGATATCAAAATTGGCCCGCAAGATATTGCTTTAAAGACGTAGCTACTTTAAGACAGAATAAACATTTTATCATTGGTGCACTAATCGTATACCATAGGCATAATGTGTTTCAGTCCTATGTCTCTTATGCAATACCATCCAAAGTCTTCACCCCCCCCCCCCCCAATTATTTGTCAATTTAAATCAACATTGATGAGCTTCTGATATCCAATATTTCAAACAAAATAAAAATTTTACCATTGGTACACCAATCGTGAACCATAATGTGTTTTAGTCCCATTTGTAACAAAGGGGCTCGAAGAACGGGGCTAGACATATTCCACAAGTCATGTCAAACTGTGACCCTATATTCTTATCTGGAGAGCATGTGCAATAAATACTATGTAGACTCACAGACTGGAATAATCAGACGCAAGAAATTGTTATTCTATTGAGGCTTTTGGCATATTTCGGGGAACATAACTGATTTGAAATTAGAGTAAAAACTGAAATGATTGAATATAGATCAATTTACATAAATTCATGTTACATTATTATATTTCTAGGCTCCAAATATTAGCAATTTAACTCCTGTGATATTGAATTCCTTAAAACACGGAAGCTGGAAAATACCTGAAATTTATTTTGAAAACATGTAAACATAAAAATTCACTTTCAAAATATCGCAGTCAGAGTCTTCTTCTCATCATGATCAGTACCTTAAAATGATCTATGAAGTGTTTGTGTAGGACGTAAATTACAGAGAGAAGAGGGAGAGGGGGTGGGGTTTAACCGGAGGACCCAGAGAAAACCCATGAGGTTGGAGTGTCCACAACATGATATTAATCCATATTATGTAGTTAACCCCTTACATTTATAAATGCGTTAAGATACTCAGAGTTATAGAAATTGGTATTAATCAAGAGTCTTATCATTATTATGTGATTTGATGTGGTGCCATTGTTGCTTTCATTCAAAGACCTACAGTGACATGTTGTTGTTCTTGATTTTTTGAAGTACATCTATAGATAGTGTTATTTGTCTTTAATTTGAACTTCTACAGGTACTTGAAAGCAAGCTTTGACATTAGGCACCTGTCACAGACTTTGTTGAGTACAAACTATCACACTGTGATAGGTGCCTCATGTCCAGCCCTCTAATAACTTCACATCATTGTCAGATATTCCCTTTTGTTATTATATTATTGTCTCATCATTGCCATGTAATTTATATTTGTAATTATAGTTCCGTGCATCACCATCATCTAATATAGAAGTTTTAAAAGAAGAGTATTGGTATCTAATGTATGGCAATAAAACATCAGAGGACACACCTGTTATTCAAATTGTACCTGCTAAAAAACATTCTCCTTATTTATTTAGGTATGAATTTTAATAATTTAGTTTTATCAAATTTGTATAACATTAGAATTAAATTTTGACATAAACATCTTCTTAGTCAAGAACATTATCAGTAAAGGGAGCTTCTGCATGACATGAAATAATATAAATGCTGGATTATTTAAAGATACATTATGGCCAATTTATGGGCCAAGAAAGTTAGGATTGGACCAAAATCTTAAGTCGAATGTATGTATTGGCATGCACGTAAAATATCCCGTGTATTTGATATAAGATTAGGCTTTAGTGACTGTATGGCATATACCCATCTTTATTAGCCCAGTTGGAGCAGAACAGTAGGATGTTAAACCCCATTTCATTTAATTTTTATTTTGATTTAGTTGGGACGAGATTGTAGAACAACATTATGCACTGCAACTTCGTGAACATAAATCCCCACTGCCTGAACCTGATACTGTAGCTGTGAATCTATTAAGACAAAGTCCACCATCATGGTCCTTTCAACATGATGAAGTATTAGTACAGATGATGGCACAACACATGCCTTCAGATAATGATCATCTGGGAAGCATCAAAAATGTTGTGGAATCGCTTGATGTCTCTACATCGTGTGTAAGTTATTTCTTTCAAATATGTTATCAAAACAAAAATGAAAATTTTCTTTTTATTTATTATTTAATTCTTTATCTAGTTATTTGAGTTTGTAACAATTGAGGGGGGGGGGGGAGGGGTGAGGGGGGGGGAATGGCCGAATAGTTAGCATGTGCGTGCTGTATCACAAGGTCTATCATTGATTTAACTTGCGTCGTTTCGATTCCCTGGTTGTACGTGGGTTTTCTCCAGGTCCTCCTGTTTGCTCCCACTGCTAAAGACCCCTAGTGCAATCGAATTATCGAAATAAAATTAGACCATGTGTTAGTCCCGAAATGACCTAGTTTGTGTAAAGTGGACGTTAAATCCTGTTTCTCTCTTTCTCTTGTAACAATTGATTGATTAGAATAAAATATGAATCTGTTGACCAGACAAGACTATTGTCACATTAACGTATATGTAACAATTGATCGACTAACATTACACACAGTCAAACGTCTCCATAATGTGATTCACTTTAAGGAGTGTTTAAGTATAACGAACAGGATGTCTGTTATAATCATGTCATTGTGTATGATGAGCAAGGGTCCCACTGTAATACTGCTTTAGTTGTGTTTCAAATAATGAAAGCCGTAAAGTACAGACTTCTTTCATTTATATACGCCCACATTTTTATGTGGATGTATATTATCATCACCCTTGTCTGTCAGGACGTCTCTCCGTCCACAATTTGTTTGTGGACAGTCTACAAGTCACAATTTCTATCCGATTGACTTCTAGGTTCATCTCCCAAAGATCTTCCAGGTTTATGGCCCCAGATTGTACAAAGAATCATGTTTTAACTTGTGGTTCCTCGACAGGTCGCAATTTTTATCCGATTTGAAAAAAAACATTTAAATCTATCACTGTTACACCATGTTATATAGATCTGTTTACTTCATGGATTGTTGATTAGGGTGTAAACAAGTAACGTATTACATGTACAAGTTTTTGAATCATGTTTGTTGGGTCCTAATGAATATAAACCAAAAGGTCCATTCAATATGTTCCATTGTTGATATATTTATAACAGGAGGATGATGGACCAATGAATTTAACAGATAATGATCCTGATACATACTGGGAGAGTGATGGTACACAGGGACAACATTGGATACAACTACGTATGAAGAAAGGTACTATAATAAAGTAAGTAAGATTTTTATCTTATGAGTCCTTATTCAAGTGTTTTACTCAGTTAATCAGCATTTGGAATTAAGGCTAATCCATCATCTTTTCGGAAAGAGATACATTGTTCTGACAAGTGATCCAATGTAAGAAGAGAACAATTTCCCTGACTTGTTCGTCACATAATAATTATTTCAATTCAAGCTTTTATTGTATGCCGTGTAAATCAGCCACTTTCAAAATACAGAAAAGTGTTTTTGGAACATGGAACACATATACATGTATTAAGATAGTTTAGTTTATAATTATCGTAATTGTACAAAATTTGGTACATATTGTTATCTGTGTTCTCAAAGAAAAGACTACCCATATTTGCATACTTTGCACCTATTTATAATTTAACATGGTGTCATTATGATGTAGATTAAATGTCATTTGTTGTTTTAATGGGTTCATTTTGTAAGGGAAATCGCAATTTCATCTTATATAATAAATATAATATAATAGATGTTGTTGAGAACCTTTTTGTATGCAATGTATTTTTCCTGTGTACACATTGGCGTGCATGTTAAAGATCCATTGACATGTGGAATTTGTTAAGAACAAAGCCAAAGCCTCGCTGTCTGGGTAAAATTTCCCTCATAGCCGATGTATAGCATATGCCCGCCTTCATTAGCTCAGTCATAGCAGATCAGTACGACATTAAACCACATTTCATTTCATTGCTCTTTTGTCTTGTTTAATATGTAACATTCGTTTATTGGGTTTTTTTGTGTAGGAAATTGTGTATTACATTATGTAGCAATGATGACAACTATTTACCATCAAAGATTCTCGTACAAGGTGGAGAAGTTGATAATCTTAAAACACTTGGTACCATTACACCTGACAGGTATTTCTCACAATTATAATTGTTAAAACAGCATTAGGTAAGATTAGATGAAGGGCTGAAAGAGGATATGCTGAAAATTTCAGTCAAACTACTTCACTCTGAACCTAGATATTAGGGATTCAATTTTAGACTAGCCTTGATCTTTAATACTACCATTGTACGATAATGTTACTGTGTTACCCACAGTTCTGTGCATCAAAAGACCAAAACTTGCCGTAACGTAATAGGCTGTTTCATTGGCTAATTTCTCACACCATCCAGATAACAACTCTTCCAGATCCTTGTGTAATAAAGACAAGTATAACGAAATTCTGAACTATAAAAATGAAACGAAATAGGATCTGTGTATTAATCAAATTGATAAACAATTAATTGTTTTATTGGGTTTTTTTTCAGGATAAATGGTAAACAGGATGTAGTATTATTATCAGGATTAACAGAACATTATCCCCTTATTAAAATTAGATTTAAAGAATGTAAATGTAAGTAAATGATAACACAACAGGAAGAAAAACTGCACAATTGATAAATGAGGTAGTTCTATGAATACACCTTTGAAAGTTCAATACGCACTAGCACTAGTTAGCTAGCTACCAGTGTCAAATTTTTGTGTTCTTCAGGCAGTGTGATGTTAGTGCTAAAAACATCACAGCATAATCTATATGGTCAGATTTCTCTAATTAATTCAAAAATATAATTTGTTTGTTTACAGCCGGTGGAATTGATACAAGAGTAAGGGGAATAAAAATAACAGCAACTGGTGAGAAGAATCATGGTTTTGATAAAGATTTTTTTACAAGTGAAAATTTGATCCGGTTTCCACTGCTGCAATCTTATAGTAAAGATCAACTTTATCGTAGATCACAAATTATACAAAGGTAAGATTTATCTGTTCAAAATATTTTACATTTAAATGTGGTTTTGTGTGTGGTCTCTGTCAGTCAGTTAGTCAAAAATATCTATGTAAACTACATTTATTGTCGATTTTTTGATTATTTTAATGCGCTCACATTGAAGTGTTGTCATGTACTGCCTTCATTCTGTCATTGTCCATCATATCCTGTGATTATTCTATAGGTCAGGGTTCATTCTTTGTTAACCTACCTATATTTATTGTGAATATTATTATATTTGTAGGTTTATGGTATTATTAGACAGTGTACTTCAACTCCTGGTTCCATCCTGGCATACATCCACAAGCTCAAAAAATCCACTAGCGGTAAATTAAATCTTATAATCTTATGTTAGTGACATGTTATTCATTTTTGATTGGAAATTATCTGTACCAAGCGTATGTAGATTGTGACTTTATTGTCAATAATACTTACGAAGATCAAAACAGGCATAGATTCAGCTATTTCTGTATAACTAATGTCAATATTTCAATGAAATGTGTGAAAAAATTTAAAACTCATTTCAATGATTTGAGAAATGAAATGAAACTGGGTTAAAGGTACTATTTGTTCTACTCGGATTGGGTTAATGAAGACTGGCATATGCCTTATAGTATATTATGAGGGCAATTTTGCTTGTATGGCAGTGCTATGGTCTACCTTTATATCGAATTCCATTTTAAGTACATGTCAATGTGTACACAGGACTGTGTTTTTTCATTCCGTCCAAAAAACACTACATTGTCAGGCCAATGAATTAAGACCTGTAGGGCTGTGTAAATGTCATGTTGTTAAGTTAAGTATTAACATGCACTGTTTTATTAAATTTCAGGGAATTCGACCACTGCTACCTCTATCTAAGAAAAGAATGTCTTTAGTAGATACATGTTTAAAAGATTCAGCAAATGAGTAAGTATACAATTAACTTTAAATATTCATTAAAAAAAGATGGTTGTCACAAATGTAAATTCTCACTTTTGTAATACAATATTGTATTTGAATCAGAGTTGGGATTTCGCCCGTATATTCCGGACTTGTCCGAATATTTTTTCCAAACGCACAATATTGTCCGACCGGGAATAGGCCCAATCGGACATCAAGACATAGTGAATAATATTCAAAATTCCAAAATTAATATAGTGTACTGAGAGTATAACTACCACTCAACCCGATTATCGTTGACAATAGGCAGGATTGATCAGGTAATTAAGTGATCAACGTATTTATCGTGTTATACCGTCAATAAACCTACCTTGATTAACTACTTAATCTGTCTTGATTGATTGACTTAATCCTTTGTCGGACAATTCATCCATCAAATTTTAAACAGAAGTCATTGCTTTCCCTTTGTCGGACTAGTCATCAATCCAATAAGAGTGATTATAATTTTAATCCACCTGTTTACCTCGTGGTCTTCAATTGTCGGGCATTTTAATCGCATTGATGTGAGCCGACAGCATCTATAAACTAATCATAGATGTCACATATCGTAAGAGTATATTATTTTATAACACCCTACATGTAATTCATTTTGTCTCCGATATCCTTTACGTCTTTTAAGAATCCATATATAAATTCTCATCCACAGTGGCACTTTCCCGTGATCTCGAGCGCCGCACGAATATTGCTTAACATGTTAGGCAGTGCTTACTATGAAGCTGTGTGCTGTAAGTCACGTACGCCATAGCGGCAATACGCTGAAGTCCGCTATGCCTATTGTCAGCTATTGTCATCACCACAAGTATTATTATTTCGAACGCTTTTCTTTCATTTGCTGCCGTGTTCTTATTTCTATTACGCACGGATTTGAATATTTTGTTGACATTTTATAAAGAAAAAACGATGTTCTGACATCACAAACTATTCTTATTTCGGGAGTTCGGCATTCATTTGCTGTCACGTAAATCTAAAGGAATATTAGGGTTGTGAATTTTATGCCGAAGCAGGATCGGCAAGCTTTCATTCAATGTATTACGAAAATGCTTAATTTTGTACGACATTTACTGACATAAATTTGAATGCCATACGGGAATTAGGTGTGAAAAATAGCGAGGTTCACCAATTTTTATTACGTACGGGATTTGATTATTTTGTTGACATGTGCTTTTTAATTGTGGTATGAATTGAATACCGTACGGGAATTAAATATGAAAAATAGCGAGGTTCACCTTATTTTGTTATGTACGTGATTTGAATATTTTGACGACATGTGACTTTTAATTGTGGTATGAATTCATCTGCTTAAATAACGATAAGAGTTATGCCCCTTTATTTTCGGTAAAATGTCCGACACGAAAAATTTTGAAATCCCATCCCTGATTTGAATCTATATTTTATTTTATAATTTTACCTTATTTTGGACATGTTAATAGACAGATTAATTGCAAGTTTTAATCTGTATATAGGTGTCAAGCTTTGTGACATAGTATTATGTAAGATGTATGGGTTGTACAAACTTGTATCATTGAAGCTTAACAGGTATTGTTAGAGTTAAGATGTGTGACTCTTAATAATTAGTTTTCATTGTTCTGATTTCTAATGCTATTAACAATGGCATGCCCTAGGTGACGCGACATAGATTGCTCGAGAATATATAAAGCCTAGTTTAGAGTTAGGTTGAAGAAAAACTGGAGAGACTGAGAGCAGGAGAACTAGGGAGTCCAAGAGGCAATTCGGGTCCACTCCCGGACCATGTGGGGTCTGCCCTCAAACCCCGGGAGAGGTTGGGTTTTCTGAGACCTAAGGAGAATATCTGTAGTTAGACGTCTCCCGATCCAGCCACGATGATTTCAGTATGTAAATATGTTACGCAGAAATGAAATATCTGTTCAATAAGAAAGAGTTATGTGTTATGTTACACTTTTTATATCACAGTTACATTTGCAGTCTTGGGTTTTACCATCATCATCAGGTCGTAATTATTCCATTGGTTGAATTTGTATTAATTGACAACTGTTGCTATTGCTATGGACAATAATCTTATTTGACATGTAGTATGGACCTTAGATCTCTCTCTCTCTCTCTCTCTCTCTCTCCTCTTACTCCATCCATTCAATCTATGACAAGGCCAGTCTATTAGTAGCATATAAGAGAGGGGGTTGCCTGTCAAACCACCATTGATGTATTTCTTGAACATTATACTTGCAGTCTGGAATGAATCTTATATTTAAACATGTTATAATTTTTCAGACCTCCTGAGAAACCTACTGTGTATATAAATCGTAGAATAGCTATGGAACACCGGTGTAACCCTAGTAACGACCCCAGCTGTAAAAGTAGTGTTTTTATTCAACTTTATGATGGATTAAAACCAAGAGAAAGAAATGCAAAACCCTTAGATTATAGGTAGAGTTATACATATCTAATGTCTGAATGAATCATACCAACTTTGTTATTAGTTACTGAACAGTAGATTAATATAAATGCCTAACAGATGGGAAGTGGTATCTGATGTTCTAGAAAGTTTTTTTTGTAAATATAAACATTATTATACTATATCTTAGCATCACAGCTTTTTTTTTTATCTTTTTGCAATGTGATCAAACATTTTGGTTCTATATATAGTATTTCGAATTAGAGCCTAGGTAGTTTGTGTGTTGATTTAGCTACCCAAAATTATGAGAAGTTTACAAATAATTTGGGCTAACTTTGTCTCTCTGGGACAAACCTGATTCCATCGGTAAATGACTTTTCGCTACATGTCTATGTAGCTTTTTTTTGGCAAGGGAGATAATTCAGGGTTAAATTCTTCTATGCATTGCATTTATTAAATTTTAAATAATTTCAGGTGGACGCACCGACATGATCAGTGGTGGGAATGTAAATTTATATCAGAAGGTATAATCGACCAAGGTGGTGGATTCCGTGATAGTTTATCAGATTTAGCTGAAGAGTTATGTCCCTCCACTGTTGATAGTCCCATTCCACTCCCTTATTTTATACGAGCACCCAATCAGGTTAGTCAAATGAAATGAAAGTGAGTTTAACGTCCTACTGTTCTGCTCCGATCTGGGCTAGTGTGCTACAAGGGACATTTTGCCCTGACATCAGAACTACAGCCTACTCCTATCTCAAATTCCAACTGTCAAGGGATCTTTGACATGTATGCCAATGTGTACATGGGATAGGACCTCAGTATTTCATCCCATTCGAACGACTAGACAGCTGTCAAACACCCGACCTCCAGGCTAGCAAACCAGTGTCTTGCCCACTTAGCCACTGTGATCTTAAGGTTATATATATAGTATAGTTGCAGTATACCATCATCAAAAGCAGTGAGTAAGGCATTAATCAGGATTTTCTGTCATGGTTTCCCCATGTCAGTGCTGCATGAAATGGAATGAAATGGATTTGATCATTCTACCTTTCTGCACCAACCAGGCTAATGAAGACACACATATACCATGTTGTGTGGCAACAGGGAAATTTTACCACAAATTGGCGTCTCTGCCTACTCTTTATCAAATTCAAGGATCTTTTACGTGCACAGGATCTCGATTTTACATCACGTCCAACCAACTAGATACTGCTTCTCACCAAGTCCTCTGCCTTGCACAACTGACAAGTACAAACCAGACTGTCACATAGCCAAGGTTCTTTAACGTGCACAGGATCCCAGTTTTACATCACGTCCAAACAACTACATACTGCTCCTCACCACTGTACTGGCAGCCCAAATTAGAAGCCTGTTTCCATTTTTCTTAAGCATTTCCATTTTCCCTCCAGCTTATATGTTGTATATTGTTTATAGGAACAAGAAGATGGTAATGTTAATACTGATGTTTTTATACCAAACTCAACTTGTACAGATAAAGATAAATATATATGGATAGGTCAACTCATGGGTGCCTGTTTTAGAGGAAGAGAAAATTTGGTATGTTTTAATTTAATATGACTTCTATTTTCTTTTAGTCTATTCTACCGAAAAGTAATGCCATTTTAAGGGACTACATTACCAGACTCTTGTATTCTACTTTAAAGGAGTTCCACATTAAATAATCCCGAACAAAAAACAATACATGAGAAAATTATTGTACATTAGGCATTTATGTGGAAGCTGGTATTGAAATCTTATTGACATAGCTTAATTATTCACCTGGTTTCATAGTTTCTGGCACTTTTCTTTCAGAACCGTATCTTAATTTTTGATTGCTATGTTTTAGGTTTTAACATTATCATCATTTGTTTGGAAAAAATTAATTGGTGAGAGTGTGAGTTGGAGTCGTGATTATTTAACTGTTGACAGTTTGACGGTAAGGTTTATATCAGATAGGGTACTGGCCACATGTTAAGCTCATGATAATGCTTTCCATTTTGAGATTTAAACTGATCAGAATCATAATTTAGGCAATATAATGTAGGAATTATCAACAGTTTATAAACCACACGAGACTATAAAATACTCTCAGTCAACCAGACTACTTTTTTAGTCTCACAAACGGGCCTTGCAGGCAATATATCAATAATAAATAAAAATCATTTGTTATACTGTCTGGATGATGTGTTGAAAAAAAGGTTATTCACAATCTTATGCAAATAGATCAACTCCAAGCACTTTATAATGTTTTCCTTCCATGATTTCCAGCTGCTACGGATAAGGTATGATAAGAAAGTACTTGCTCATATATTCTAGGTCACCTGCTTAATGCAGTTAGGAGTTCGAAGTTATCCCTCAATGCACATCGATTGCATTGTTAAGAATTATTGTTAGCTGTCAGTTGGCTGTTGAGAAGATCATATTTACTGAGAAAAACAGTTTCTATTAATACCATTTTAACTATGTATATACACCGGTACCCCTTTGCATTAGTAATATATATATTTTAAATTGGGGGGGGGGGGGGGATGGCTGAATGGTTAGCATGTGCGTGCTGTATCATAAAGCCTGTCATTGAGTCTCAACTGGCGTGGTTTCGAATCCCCGGTTATACGTGACAAGTAATAGGGTCGTCTGTCCAACCTCGTGGGTTTTCTCCGGGTCCCCCAGTTTCCCCGCACTGCTAAAGACCCCTACGAGCAAGCGAATTATTGAAATAAGATAAAACCATATATTAGTCCCGAAATGACCTAGTTTGTTTCTCGAGTGGACGTTAAACCCCATTTCTCGCTCTCTCTATTTTGAATCGGCTAAGCATGTTTCCCAATCCCATTCAGACAATCTGAATAAAATATGTTTTTAAAAATCGTGCATTTCCATGACTAACCTACAAATTTCAACCACTTTTGACAATTCAATTGGTACCAATTTCTTTTAATTCAGACAAAATTAATTGATGACTTAGAAAAGATGGATGCTGTCACCTTCAGATCTGCATCAAGATCATGGAGTTTAACTTTAGCTAATGGAGTAACTGTGATATTAAAAATGGATGAGAGTGGAAATCCTCTTGTGTTAAAATATGAAAACCGAGAAGAATATTGTATGAAAGTTAAGGAAGCAAGAATGAAGGAATTCGATGATCAAGTTAGTCAATTTTGTTATTCTTTAAGATAGGACATATGTTATTAATTATCTATGTAGATAATTGAATGTGCACACTTTAAAGAAAGTCAGTTTTTTGAACATTGTCACTTTGAGCCATGAAAAAGAGACAACTGGCTATCCACTATTACTATTATCCTAAAGTTATATCTCTCAGAACAATACAATGCAACTCCTGTTCCACGTTATTATATTATGGTATTATTTCCACATGGATTGTTAAATTTTAGTTATACAACAGTCATGTGACAAAGTTACATTCATGTATTATTTGATTTTAGATATCCCATATGTGGTAAAACATGTATATTTTAATTTTAGATATCCTGTATAAGATGTTGTTTATTACAAGTTAAACATGTATATTTTAATTTTAGATATCCTATATAAGATGTGGTTTATTACAAGTTATACCCCCAGCTGTTTTAGATCTGTTAACATGGCAAGAAGTAGAAAGTAAAGTCTGTGGAGATCCAAAAATATCCTTAGAAGCACTCAAAAAATCAAGTAATGATACAATGCATTATTATTCCATGCTTAACTCCGGGGCAAATATTGAAATGGGCTCCACCCATCTTTCTATTCTGTCTAAATTTTGTTTCTGGACCTTCTGAACCATTTGAGATGTCTTTATGAAACATCGTTCAAACATTTATCTATTATTGTATTTGTTCCTCCCACTGCTAAAGACCCCTACCCGCAAGCAAATTATTGAAATAAAATTGAAACCATATGTTAGTCCCAAAATGACCTAGTTTGTGTCGAGTGGAGGTTAAACCCCATTTCTCTCTCTCTCTCTTGTATTTGTTCCATTTGCTAAACAGAAATGTTTTCTTGCTAATCTTTGATTCGCAATGACAAATGGTAGCTAACACAATGCTTAAAGATACATTATGGGAGATTAGATAACGAGTTGGCAGTTCTCACTACAATAGGTAAAAACTAGCTAATGTAAAGGCAATTTGCTGAAAATTTCAGTCAAATTGAGCCACTATTAACTTAGAACTAAGCGAACGAAAGTTACGCTTAGCCTCGGTCATCATTAATAAATTCGGTAAGACAAAACCAGTAGGCTCGGTTATCCATTTTTATTGGTAAATCACGAAGGAAAATATTTCAGCAAATCAAACTACAATCCAACAAAAATCTCATGCTAGCCTGGACATGTAGAGTTGATTATGGTCTGAATAATTGTCTAATTAACAGTTTTTATACGCCCACATTGAAATGTGGTCGGATATTGTCGTCGCCCCCGTCCGTCCGTCCGTCCACAAGCAAAGTTAATATCCAATTGACTTTAAATTTATACACAGTTATTAAGGTCATGAGACGAAGAAGCCTATTGTTTTTCAGCGATTTCCGATAATAACTACCAGAGTTATGACCCTTGATCACTTAAAAAATCTTGTGGACGCTCAAGAGGCCAAAGTTAATATCCGATTGACTTTAAATTTATACACGGTGTTTAACGTCATAAGACGAAGGAGCCTATTGTTTTTCAGCGATTTCCGATAATTAGTGCCAGAGTTATGACCCTTGATCACTTTAAAAAATCTTGTGGACGCTCTAAAGGCCAAAGTTAATATCAGATTGTCTTTAAATTTATACACAGTGTTTAAGGTCATGAGACGAAGAAGCCTAATGATTTTCAGTGATTTCTGATAATTAGTGCCAGAGTTATGGCCCTTGATCACTTTAAAAAGTCTTGTGGACGCTCCTAAAGGCCAAAGTTAATATCCGATTGACTTTAAATTCATACACAGTGTTTAAGGTCATAAGACGAAGAAGCCTTTTGATTTTCATTGATTTCTGATAATTAGTGCCAGAGTTTTGGCCCTTGATCACTTCAGAAAATCTTGTGGATGCTCAAGAGGCCAAAGTTAATATCCGATTGACTTCAAATTTATACACAGTTTTTAAGGTCATACACAGTGTTTAAGGTCATAAGACGAAGAAGCCTTTTGATTTTCATTGATTTCTGATAATTAGTGCCAGAGTTTTGGCCCTTGATCACTTCAGAAAATCTTGTGGATGCTCAAGAGGCCAAAGTTAATATCCGATTGACTTCAAATTTATACACAGTTTTTAAGGTCATGAGACGAAGAAGCCTATTGATTTTCAGCGATTTCTGATAATTAGTGCCAGAGTTGTAGTCATTGATCACTTCAAAAAATCTTGCGGATGCTCTAGAGGCCAATCTTAATATTCGATTGACTTCAGATTGATACACAGAGTTTAAGGTGTTGAAACGAACAACTATTTTGATTTTCAATGAATTTTGATAACTGAACAGCTAAATCCATCATATTAAATGTTTCCTATACTAATTGTTAGCGTGGGGCAAAACTTTATAAAAAGCAAACAAATTCTAATGATATTCTGATAATTACATAATGAGTTGTTACTCTTAATCAGATTTTAGTGTAGTACAAATGTTTCATTACCAAAAAAAGTAAAAATATGGGACAACCCGTGTTGACTGCCCGGACGATTTAGCTGCTGTGGGTGTATGTTTCGTTGCCTGGCAACCTATCTTTATAACATTTCTGGCCTAAAGAAAGACCTACAATAGGCAGATTTTGCTCTTGCATAATGTATGTTTAATAGATTGTATTTAAAATAGAGCAGTGGTTTTGATACGTATATGTATTCATAATAATATGTACATACAATTTGTTTATATTTTTCCCTAGCTCACTATGATGAAGTAGAGGAAACAGATGAAAGAATTAAATATATGTGGGAAGCTTTAAAGAAATTCTCTAATGAAGATAGAAGTAAATTTATTAAATTTGTGACAGGAAGAAGAAGATTACCAGCTTCTATTTTTGTTACATCAGGAAAAAGGTAAATATCTGTACCACACAGTAATTTGTTGGAGGGAGGGTTGCTGTGCTAAAAAGACACGTTAAAGATGCCTGACACATGCTTGTCTGGTTTCATATCTGTGATAGTTGGAAGGATACAAAACTATGTCAGAAAGTTTGCTGATGTGGTTAATACAAAGCTTAGACCTTACATTACACAATATATGTTAACTTGGTAATGGAGAAGATCCCTTTCAAAATTGTGGAGTTATGTCCTCGTTGTGAGTTTGATGCAACTTACAGGGTTTTTAATGTATGTTATATTTTTATTTCAGCGATGCAATAGACAGTTTACCCGAATCATCTACTTGTGCTAACATGCTATATCTGCCTTTTTACTCTAGGTAGGTAGCTAAAAAGTGGTGCCTTCGTTAATGCCTTTGAAGAATGACTCTGTATATTTACATAAACATCACATTTTGCCATGCAAACTTTGAAGAATTCTTGCCTATCGTAAAATCAGTATGGTGTTCTGAGTGACGAGTGTTTTGTTCAACAGATTGTTGCTGTACAGGTCTTGGGGGGTGGGGGGATCTTGTGTGTGGCGAGAAATAAAAACCCAATGTTATTTACATCCACATTTTTTTATTTACATTCAAATTTTTATTAACGCTGTAAAGGCTTAAATTATTATCTAATTTTTCTGGAATTTGAATAAGTTATTTTATAGTTACTTAAATCTGGGAATATGTTTCATTGCCTGGCAACACATATACATATTTGGGTTTTACTGAACTTTTGCTTTTATCTTTTCAGTGCCAAATTAGCCGAAGAAAGAATTCGCTATGCGGTCTATAATTGTGTTGCTATAGATACTGATATGCATCCTCAAGATGACTAGGGACTATATCAGCTTACATATATTTTTAAAATTATTATTGGCATAAGAATGTAACGTAATAAATTAGATGTTCAATATATTAACATATTTTATATATTATTTATAGCATTATTACTGTTTCTTTTTAGAAGATAATTTATTAATGTTCAATGCAATGTTTGAACGAACAAAAATTGAATAAGATTTTTTTTGTATGTAGGTATGTTTCTATAAAACCATTAAAAATTAATTCAATTGGTTGTATCATGGTTCACAACATTCTGGTGAAATGACTATTAAATATCAGTTCAACAGGTTGTATCATGGCTCATATCATTCTGGTGAAATGGCGTTAAAAAACTGGGAGCAACAATTTCTAAGTTATTAACCAGGAAGTCCCTGGTTTGATCTCAGGTATTTTGCAGCCTGATTTCGCCATGTCATTTGTACAGTATGGAGGGTTTCTTTCTTGTATTCGGAACAATGTATCCAACATTCTGGTCAACATCTCAATGAAAAGAGGGGGGATTGGATGGCTGAATGGTTAGCATGTGCACGCTGTATCATGAGGTCTGTCATTGAGTCAACTGGCATGTTTTTGATTCCCCGGTGGCAAGTAGTAGGGTTGCCTGTCAAACCTCATCGGTTTTCTCCGGGTCCCCCGGTTTGCTCCCACTGCTAAAGAACCATATGCACAAGCGAAATATTGAATTAAAATTGAACCATATCTTAGTCCCGAATTGACCTAGTTTGTGTCGAGTGGACGTTAAATATCGCATATGTTAAAATATGTAATGTTAATTATTTAGATTGCTTATTATCGCTCAATAGAAATATCTGAAATACTTTGTGTGTAGAAGATTTTTCATCTAGAGAGCAAAATTTGTATGTTAAAGAAAATATTTGTAAAGCCTCTTAATGTTTGTGCAACTAGTTAAAAAAGGTAATATATAAATTATGTCAGCGTTGATGAAGAGTGAAAATACTGTTTTTGAAAACTGTATTAATTCTGGAAGTTTATTAGTAATAATATGCATTCTTTTTTGTTCTGATGCAAATATTAAATATATTCATATTCATAATATATTATGTGCCGTCTCAAAACGGATTTTAACTTGCCACCAGCAATACTTTATTTAATTACTGGAAGGTCACAAGATACAAAATATATGACTGAAATGATGACCAGGAACCTTATTTAAGAAATCTTAATTTTCATTGGCTAATTGGTAAAATGTGTAAGAGAATTGTAACCCAACTCCAATAGCATTCTTAAATATTTATATAAGTTTTGGTAAATGAGGTCCCTGGACCCTTGGTTACTTTGAATTGCATGTGCATACCCCTGTATTGTTAAGATACTAAACAGAGCTAGTCTGCTCCCCAATACAATTTCAGATACTGAATAAGATACTGTTTACAATTTAAAGATATATTCTTGTGATGTTTGATCTGCTATTAAAATAACCATCTTCATTACAGACTAACTATCATGAAAAACTATCAATGCTGTCAAAACAAAATATGTTAATAGTTTTAAATGGAAAGTCCTATAATGCTTCAAATCTTTAACTAGCAGAGTGGTCACTTACAATTTAAAGATATATTCTTGTGATGTTTGATCTGCTATTAACATAACCATCTTCATTACAGACTAACTATCATGAAAAACTATCAATGCTGTCAAAACAAAATATGTTAATAGTTTTAAATGGAAAGTCCTATAATGCTTCAAATCTTTAACTAGCAGAGTGGTCACTTACCTGCTCACTAAAATAGCTGGGTGTGTGTTGGATGTCCTATAGCTATGTGCTAGATCTCAGTTTTAATAGTCTTCTAAACTTGCACTTGATGGATGAGGATTTCTTTCTTATTTGTTTTATTGTAAGCCTACTAATATATCTGTAATTGTATATTATAAGGTAATAAGAATTATTGTGTTTTTAGTTATTAATAAATTTTACATGTATATTTAGTTGATCTAATTAACCTCAAGGGAATATATCTTTAAATGGACCAACTTCTTAAAGGCGATTTACCTCTTTGTTAATTAAAATAATGTATTGGGTTGCTCTGTATACTTAATTTTTGTTCTAAAGGTACAGTGTAGGTCATTGTTTACTAGTTATGTACGGTAATACAGTAGAATACAAAATGTGGGCATATTTTGCATGACAACTGGTTGTTTTCTAAAGATGAAGTAGAAGTCATCGTTTACTAGTTATACTAATACATATCAGCATATAAACTCCAAAGAAAATTAAAATTTCAAGTGTGATCCAAATGCAAGAGGGTTACCCATTTTAATAAAGAATAATATGAACATTACTGGGTATATGCATCAATTCTTAAGGCTTTAAATATTTACTTACATAAACAGTAAATTCTATATGTAAAAATTGTTTTGCTTTTTTGTTCTTTGTTCAATAATACTAATACTCCAATATAATAAAACATATGTATACTGTTTTTGATTAAGACAAGAGGTGTCATCTATGTGTGGAATGGGATGTGAATTGGATTGCAAAAATTATGTTTTTGTTATTATTTTTCTTCTGTTCAAACAAAAGTAGAATTGTTTTTATATTTACCTTCGTGTGGTTACTCTTACATTGATGTTATTCACCCAATATTAACTGATTTAGCTAAACCAAATATATACATATATTGCTTCCAGGTCTGAATCATTTGAAAATAGTCTAAATATGTTTTGCTTGTTATTGTTTTTAGACCCATGTCTGTTAAATCTCTATGTGTTTGCTCAAATTCTAAGTATAAATGCAATCACGATTTTGATTATCATGTGATCTTTTAATGACTGCTGTTATAATAATATATGATGTTTAGCACACTATAGTAAAATATCTTTGACACTCACAAGTTTTTTTCCCCTTACAAGTATAACTTAAAGCTTATAATCAGCTGTCTAGAATAGGTGTTGAAAGATAAAGATTGCTAGAAATTTATAAAGGAATTCAGCAATAGTCTGATTTGTTAGGCAGTATTATGAAAGCAAGTCCAAATACTAAACGATCGACTTTGTGCTATGTGTTTGTTACTGGTTAATTTAAATATATATATATATATACCGTTCTTTATAAAGATATGTAATGGAAATTAATTTCATTGGCTTGATGTCTTTTGAAATAAATTGTGAGATATTGATATAATGAATAATTTTAATTTATTTGTTTGTCTTATCTACAGAATGACAAGGTGTTCTATTCAAAAGTGTGTAAAATACTTCCTTAAAAAATCAATTCACTTTGAGAATACCAGTAGATCTCTACCTTAAATGGCTGCCATGTCCAAAAATTAGTATACCGTTTTGTAAAGCAGTTCTGCACTATTACACATCTGTCATACTATTCACACAAAAAGTAAATAAACGTTTTTCAATTCTATTAAATGGAAACAGAGTAAACACTTAACACAATTCTCGAGGTATACTATGTGTTTTCGACTGGAAGCATCGAATTAGGACTTGAAATGTTGGTCAACTACCATAGCTTAGCTTGTAATTAGTGTCTGTTCTCCAGTTGAGTATGCATTGATGACTGAATTTTGGTTGTTTAAAAACTTTGCAAGATGTGGATCTTTCTTTCAAAAATTAATGTTGTCTGGCCTATTTTGGGTTTACCTCAAAAATGAAACAAATATTTGTAAATAAGACAGACTTTCAACCCAATGTACCCTATAAAAATTACATCACATATATCTCCACCCTCACATACCCCATCACTATTCAAAATAACAAATCATTAAATACCTTCAATTAACAAATTCCAGTTTCTAAGCATGTCCTGATAACTTGTAGCTGGCTATATTCAGTGACGGTTTGCTCAATGAGCTTGAACTATGTCAAGTGTGCCAAAATTTGTGCTTGAAAACATAAAAGAACACTTGTCAAAGCGTTGTGCCATATGTGTACAAAGTTGTTATTCTTTTCCAGACAAATTGTTTTTGTATTTTTGTTGTGCTCAATCGCTAAAAAAGTTGTCTCAAGCTGCCCATACAAGACTACAATTTTAATGCTAGTTGCAGTAGCTTACCCAACATAAGAAGGACTGTAGATTAGCATGGTTGTATATAATATATATCTTCCATTACACTGCAAGTTATGTTATTATCCACACTGAACAAATTTACTGCAGGGATACTGAAAAGGTCTCTTCCGCCTCGGTTTTATTTCTGGGCATATCTCATAAACCGGGGTTCAAGATAATAGTTGGGATCTTACTAATTAGAAATTTCACAAATTAAATTATTGCGTTTCAAATGGAAACAAATTTTTACTAAAGTATGTTTTTGGTATAAAAGGGCACAGGATGATGATGACAGGGTCTTTTTGGATAATTTATTCTCAGGGCTGCTTTTCGATTAACTGGTCACTGGTACTTTCATAGAAAATAACAAATCCTGATATTCCTTCACAGGCTGGCTACCAATAAAGCCACACATTAATAAATCAGAAGTACCAGCGTACAATATCAAACCATAACAAAGTTTCCATTTAGATAATTTATTATAACTAATATTATTCAATATTCTTTCAAGTTCTTTTACAAATTGTAAGTAAAAGAATATCACAGATACATTTAGAGAGACCGTGGAGGGAATCAGAAGCATACATATAAATATTGAATCACTTGGAAATATTTATCCCATGAAAGAAGATTTCCTTGTGTGCAAATTTTTAAGATCAATAATGGAGGGATTAAAATTTGTCTATTCAACAATATATATACAATATTTAGTGATAGAAAAAAAACATCAGTTCCATTTTAGATCAATCCAAATTTAACATTATATTAAATTATTAAAATTTATCAAAACAAATAACTGACAGTCCAGATGGCAGAAAGGCATTAGTACATGCAACATTTATCTATTGTAAGTTATATTTAAATTGGCTTGAGGAAAGATATGTAAGTACACTTAAGCTAAACCAACTTTTCCTCATGCATTCTTACTGTTATTTAAATACATAAAAATAAAATATACAGTACATACATATGGTATATAATTTAAGTTATCATTATCTTACACAAAATAAAACGACTAATATGACATGAAATATATTGTGTGTGTTAGGGTATATGTACACTATAAACAATATAGTTCTCTATACATAAATAAATATTGCCATTTTCAATTAATAATGAGCACTTAGTATCATTGTTATTAATGAAAACAATTGTAACGAATTGAAAATATAAACAAAAAATATTTGGTTCTTTATTTTATAATTGTTATAACTCTTCGTTTATACATTTCTAAAATAAATAAATAAAAATATTAATTATATAACAATTATTTTGTGACTTGAAATATCTTGCTAATGAAAATGAGAAGGGACAGTTTTAACATTATTGCTGTCTGTCCTTGTCTTGGTGCATGTAACATCAGATCATATTTGGCCAACACATGTTCAACAACATTCCTCAACTTATATTCTTTTATTTCCTGGTAAAAGCCATGAATCATCTTGTAAAGTGTTGTTACTCGGGGGTCTGAAAAGATATTTTTATTTCACACTATTATCAGATATGTTCGAATTTTCTTCTCTATCATATCTATCAATAAATTGATATTTATTTACAAACCTTGTGATTTATGTATCAATTAAACACCAGAAAAAGCAAAATAAATAAGTAAAAATATATCAAATCAACAAGTTTTACTCCATCATTATGATATATCCCAATTCATAATATTATTATAAGCTAGCTATCTGCCCTTTATAAGCATCGTTATATGTTATAAGGGATATATGGGATTTACTGATACATTATAAACGATGTATAATATTTTTATACATATTCTTAAATATTCCAACTTAAAAACATATTAATTAAGTCTATCATTAAGATAATTTTTTGTACAAAGATTTAAAAATTATACATTTGAATTAAAAGTACTAATCTATTAGACAGAAAAGTGAATCTATTCTATTATCCATAATAAGGGAAACATTGACATTAATTTAAAAGATAAATATTAAAAGTTATTCTGAAACATAAATGGAAGAGACTGGGTTTTTTTTCAAATAAACCAATTTTTTGTGAATTTATATTGTCTTGTAAACAAAATAAGAGACTGGGGTTTTTTTTTTCAAATAAACCAATTTCTTGTGAATTTATATTGTCGTGTAAACAAAATAAGAGGCCTTTTTTCATGAATATGTACGTAAGCAAAAATATTAAGGTGTATAGAATTTTAACAGGTAGTTTCTTTCAACTTTGTGTCATGTATGTTTTACCGACCTATAATCAATAGTAATTTTCATACACGATAGAACATCCCATGTCTATAATTGTGATTAAACATACATTATGCAAGAGCTAAATCTGCCTATTGCAGGTTTTTCTTTAGGCCTGATATGTTTTCTAAATTATTAATTAAAAATTAATTAACTGATCCAGGCCATAATCAAATTTCGATGGCACCAGATTTCTCCGATATTAAATAGATTAGAACGATTCAGCCATATTTTGATTTAATCCAAAAATCGAGGAGTGAGACTTAGCTTCTTACTACCAGTACGGCAGTTGAAATTATTGCACACCTTTGTCAAACCTTCAAAGGCTAATATTTTTGCTCGCAATCAACTTATTCATATTACACTTTTTTACGAACTATTATAGCAATAATGGCCAGCTCTTTATCTAAATCTTACATAATGTATCTTTAATGTTGTTAGTTACCACACTATCTATCTACATTCTATGTCTTAACTGTTAGGTGTTGTGTGCACTGTAGGTGATATGATTTGTCATCAACGCAAGTGTCTGTAATAAGGAGGATGGTTGTCTCCTATAGCATGTTTTCTTCTCTATGAGTTCCAGTTGCCACTAAAAACTCATGCATACAATCCAATTATTGATATACAATATATGTTAGTCCCAAAATACCCTAAATCGTGTTAAATGGATGTTAAACATCCTCTTTTGATTTCTCTCGGACTATCCTTAATAATTATTGGGAACTGTGAAAACAATCCAATTCAACTAAACAGTTAAACAATTAAAAAGGCTATAATATAATGGACCACAAGTAGCATTTCTCACTCATTTTTCCCCCTTTCTCTTCTATCTACCCCCATAAAACCAAACTTATATTACTTGGAGAATAATCTACGTTAAGAGAGCATTAGTTATTGCACTGTCTACTACACCTACACTTGTATTTAACTTACTAATATTCTGGATATATCATCAGCTTCATAACGACTTAAAAACATTATTCAAAATATTATATAAAGTTTCTTGATTCATAATTGAATTATCTTCTTAGGTCATTTCATATTAAAACATATGATACTTGTCCTTATTATAGTCTTGAAGATGGAGACGATAACAAAAACACGTTATAAGTTTGAACTAAAGACAAATCCACAAAGACCATTTACCGGTATACATTCACAGATTTATTATACACAGGGCTAAATGTTTCCACAAGCGCTCTTTTATCATTTCGACCACAATAAAATATTGCACCATATATATAATAAACCAGTGATTGTATAAATGATCGTTGTGTTGTTAATGTGCTTAATTGCAAAATACCACTCAAGGATTAAACTAGTGAACTGATAGAACTGATAGAACACACATTTAATTAAACAAAACAACCACAACAACTACGTACACAAAAAACATGAAACACGGCAAAACATACTTAGAAGATTATTGCTATTAAATATTATTATATGTTTTTACCTGTTATGGGACTGTTTCTCCATAAATCTATTTAAAACGTCATCAGGATCATACAGTGATACATCATCTGTAATTATATCAAATATCTCAAATAAATAAGGCAGCACTGGTAAATAAGCATTTGGGATTATTTTATGTATCTGAGACTTGATGAACTGAGATCCACTGTGTCATTATATAGTTGGTTGATAAGTAAATGGAGATTTTTTTCTTGATTTTCTATTCTAATAGAAAAACATTTGCTGTATTTATTATCCTTAAAGATAGATTCCCAGATAAGTATTTTTCGGGTGGTTATTTCCAAAAAAAGTATGGCAATTTAGGTATATATGGAAAGTAAGGATATCCAATCTTACTAGAAAAATACTGGATTCCCTGAAAAACACTCACGGAGAAGGAGTGCTTGATGTACATGTTGATAAACTTTATGAAGGGTTAAGCTAGTGAAATCATAATCTAGTAGTTATTATCATTACTATTACTTTGAAAGATAAAAAGGCAAAATGTGTCTTAATACAATAAGATTGTGGGAATTCATGTAAGGTTGTTCTGGATAAAGTCAAAATTGTTTAATTTTGGTAATAGACCTATTATTAATTATACACACTCACCTTGTAATTCTTTGAGTCGTTGTAATCTATCTTCATTTTTCCTTGATATTTTATCTACGTCGAGACTAGTGATAGAACCCATAGGATTATAGTTACGTGGAATCTCAGCGTCCTATAATAAAATAGAATATAGGAATGTAAGAATCTTACATACATCGGAGTCACATAAACTGAACCCAGATAATTGTGTAAAGCTGAATTTTACTTTATTTTTCTTTTGACTAAGCTGAGAAACATAGTTTGTCAGGTATTTGAAACAGCTGAATTGCTTTGATTATGGCATACATTCAAAATGAGGCATCCCTTTATGGATAATACTACAAATGATTCAAAATTAATCATCGATAACTTTTCAATGGTACTTGTTTACTAAATGAAATGGGGTTTAATTAACACCCTACTTTTCTGCTCTGACTGGGCTAATGAAAATGGGTATAAACCATACAGTGTGCTATGAGGGAAATTTTGCCCGGACAGCAGCACTGCAGCCTACTTATATCAAATCCAACTGTCAGGGGATCGCAGGGTTCCCGCGGCTTCGTCAAACATTTTTTCAAGGATATTCAAGGATAAATATACGTCAAATTCCAGGATTTTCAAGGACATTTTTAGCCTAAAGTTACAATTTTCCATCTTAAAAACAACCAAAACTTTACCAACTATTGTTATAATCTCATATTTAAATGGAATTGAAGACATAACCTGTTTTTTATTATTACAGATCGACTTACGGCACACCGGGGAAGACTCCTGCCATTTTTAAAACAGAGTTATTTCCCTTTTCCTTATTATGCATTGTTTAATGTAATTACTGATACAGTTTTTGATTAGTCAGTGTAGTAGCTTCTAGTATGTTAATTGGACAATGGAGTCACGTGAGAGTATTTGGTTGCCTAACGGTAAATGTCATTGCCTTATCTTGTTATTACGTGACAAAACACAGCTGTTTATTTAGATCAGTTGATTGACAGGTACACGTCAGAGTTATTGTTTAGTAACCAGCATTACTTATAATTTAAACGGGATTTTCAGATCATCTTACTAGTATTACCAACAAAATTAAGGATCTCAACTGAAATTCAAGGATATTTTCCTATTTCCGCGAAATTCAAGGATATTCAAGACCTTGAAAATGAAATTTCAAATTTAAGGATATTCAAGGATTTTCAAGGACCGTGGGAACCCTGGGATCGTTTACGTACATGCCAATGTGTACCAAGGTCACCAAGGACATCATTTTTTTAGGATCCAAATGACTAGGCAGCTGTCGATGTCAGGACCTCCATCTTGCGCCACTGACAAGGGGAAATCACGCTGGAAAATCCCGATGAACTTTCTTGGCCATCAACAGGAGGGATTCTGCGATCTCCAGTCTAGCAAGCCAGCGTCTTACTCACCTTGCCAACATGGTTCCCTACTTATTCACTAAAAAAAAATGTGACAGACACCAACCTCGGCTGGCAACAACATGTAACCCTTTATAAATGATTGCATATGATATTCAGATTTTGCACTTTACTTTGTTCATTGTTAAATATTATATAACAATTTCAACTTACACTTCTACCTTGGTCTCTGTCTCGTCTTCGCTGTCTGGCTGAATCATTTCTTTTTGGAAAATCATCAAAATCATCAGGGAAAAGATTTCTATCCATTCCTTCAACATCTGTAGATAATAATCATATATATGACTCATAATATAACAATTAGGCAAAGCCTGTTCCCCAACCCATTCCTTTCAGATCTGTAGATAATATCAATACATGTATCTATACAATAAAATATTATCAAGGGGTTTTACTTAGGCTAAGTCTGTTGCCCAATCCCAACCCAGCAAGGTCTGTAGACAAACAATTATATAATTCATAATTCAATAATCATTATCAAGAGGCTTTACATGGCCATTGGGCTACACCAGTTCCCAATCACATTCAGACATCCCTAACAAAATATTGTTTATAAAAAAACAAAACAATTATTCTCAAGCCAAGATTGACACTGAAGTGGTTTTTAATATCATAACATATATAATATACTTTAAAATATTAGTCCACAGGCTCACGACTAAATCAGGGTAGTTTTCAAGTCATCCATAAATTTCAAAAAGGTTAACTGCGTAATTCCTTTCCTTGCTATGTTCGTTATTGATTTACGATTTTAATGCATGGTGTATATAAACAACACAAAGCTCTTGAACTTGAAATAAATGATACATTGCAGGCATAGTCTAGGAAATTTCTATTTATAAGGAAGTATATATATGATCTATGTGTGCTGAGAGAAGTTAAGAGAGAGTATATAAACTAACCTATAAAGGCACTGTTTGAATGAAGCATGGCTTGAGGGCTAGTAGAATTAATTCCTATAGTATCTGTGTCACCTGAAGTTAGATACAGGTTGTTAAACATATATCTATGTGCTGGGTAGAATATAAATATATATATATATATATAAAACTTGGGGCGTAATGAAGGAAATGAAATAGGGTTCAATGTCCACCTCCACTAGGCTAATAAGATAGGTATTGCTATCAGTGAATTTTTTTCCAGACGGCAGAACTATGACCTACTCTTATATCGAAATCCAACTGCCAAGGGATCGTTTACATGCATGCCAATAAAACAGACAAATTATTTTACAGGTATGCCACACATTGTTTGCTAACCAAGCTTGACAACCAAGAATAAATATGTTAGGAACCAAAAACTGAATTTCTAAAACATCAAATCTTTTCTTTTTTTTTTTACAGTACCCGGTAACTGAATATTGTTGTAAGATTGGCAACCTATTTTTTCGCATAAACTTATAGTAGCTTTAATTTATTTCCTTCATCTTTACTCCAAGTTAAAATCAAAAGAATTAACAATCAGTTAAGAGGTGACGTGACTTGATACCCAAATGGAACTTGCACCAGAAATTTCAGACAAATAAATATACATTGTACTATAGATAAAAATAAGTTGCATTTAGATTGTGTTAGCTATAAAGTAGTCTTTTACAAATTATTGTTGGGCATTGAGAAATGAATAAAACTTAAAGTAAACTTCAAATGGTCATATTAATAATTCATGGTTTAATGTGCTTTATAATAGATAAGATTGTGTTTGTTGACTTTGTTCCTATGCATTATATATAGTAGGACAAATAATAAACAGTGGTGCTGCAAAAGAAACTAGCAAACTAGTAGTACCTTGCATAAAACTTATACCTACCTACAAATCATATAAAAGTTACAAATATAAAAAAGATAGGCTGGCACTGCCAGGCAGGATACGCCCACATTTTCGAGAGATGGATAGAGAACAAGCAATACCGAAAGTGATTTTTCCTATGTGCAAATATCGAAATGAATTAAGATCTTTGGGTTATAAAGGTTCATTTCAGTAGGCTTCAAATTCGACTGGGGATCATGTTGCTAAGTGGGTAAATGGGATAATAATTCTGACCCCAGAGGGGCCAAAAGCTAAAAAAAAGGTCATTTTTCGTACAATCAGGGGCCATAATTCAGGAAGTTACAATCCGATATGCACAAATATCGAAAGGAACCAAGATCTTTGGGTTATAAACATCCATGTCAAGTTTCATCAAAATCGGTTCAAAATTGTGACCTGTATAGGGTTCACAACCTTAATATAACGTATTTTCACACTAATCGTGTACAAACGGCGGCCATTTTGTCTGTCAATTTTGGTCCGATTTTCACGAAATCTTCCCTCAATCTTCATTACCATGTAACGGTGATATAATCAAACGTTTTTTTAAATCGGATAATAATTTTGACCTCCAGTGGGACCACAAGCTAAAAAGGGTGATTTTTCGTACAATCAGGGGCCATAAATCAGGAAGTTACGAATCAATGAGCGCAAATATCGAAAGGAACCAAGATCTTCGGGTTATAAACATGCATGTCAAGTTTCATCAAAATCGGTTCAAAATTGTGACCTCTATAGGGTCCACAACCTTGATATAACATATTTTCACACTATTCGCGTACAAACGGCGGCCATTTTGTCCGTCAATTTTGGTTTGATTTTCACGAAATTCGAATAAAACCTTCATTACTATGTAACGGTGATATAATCGAACGGTTTTTTAAATCGGATAATGATTTTGACCTCCAGAGGAACCACAAGCTAAAAAGGGCAATTTTTCGGACAATCAGGGGCCATAATTCAGGAAGTTACGATCCGATGGGTGCAAATATCGAAAGGAACCAAGATCTTTGGGTTATAAACATACATGTCAAGTTTCATCAAAATCGGTTCAAAATTGTGACCTTTATAGGGTCCACAACCTTGATATAACATATTTTCACACTATTCGCGTACAAACGGCAGCCATTTTGTTTGTCAATTTTGGTCCGATTTTCACGAAATTTGACCTAAACCTTCATTACCATGTAACGGTGATATAATCGAACGGTTTTTTAAATCGGATAATAATTTTGACCTCCAGAGGAACCACAAGCTAAAAAGGGCAATTTTTCGGACAATCAGGGGCCATAATTCAGGAAGTTACGATCCGATGGGTGCAAATATCGAAAGGAACCAAGATTTTGGGGTTATAAACATACATGTCAAGTTTCATCAAAATCGGTTCAAAATTGTGACCTCTATAGGGTCCACAAGCTAAAAACATGATATTTCGTACAATCAGGGGCCATAATCCATGAAGTTCCGATCCGATACATGCCAATATCGAAAGGAACCGAGATCTTATGGGGATAAACCTATATTTCAAGTTTCGTCAAAATCAGATAAGAATTGTGACCTGTAGAGAGTCCACAAACAAATTGTGGACGGACGGACGTCCGGACGGACAGGGGCGACGACATAATACGTCCACATGAAAATGTGGGCGTATAAAAAACGTGCCACAATGAAAGAATCTAAAGTTTCAAATTGGTAACTATTTTAACAACCAGGGGCCTGTTTCACGAAATTTTAACTAAGATGAAATCCAAATTTTAGTAATTTGATTGAATAAGATAGACTGATTTTAGAGCTTAGCCTATCAAAATGCACTAAAATATGGATTTTATCTTTAGTTAAGATTTCGAGAAACATGGCCTAGAATTATACTGTGCATTTGTTTCAGAAGTTTTAAAATTTGATGCTAGCGTCTTTATTTATGTTATTTCCTACTCTTCAAGGAAATGACTGAAACTAACTTGGAGAATGTCCATATCCCATTAATCGATGTTCTTGTTGGCGGAGTAATGCTGCCTGCTGGGATTCAAGCTCTTCCTGTGTTCGGGGATCAACAGGATATAATCTACGGAACTGTTTTCTAGAATCTGTGTCAGCTAAAAGTAATAATCAGTGAGGTGCACACATTAGGGCTGGACGATATTCTCGATATCCCGATATATCGCGATGTCAAATTTTTTCATCGTCGACGATCTTTGGTCACCAAAAACATCGCGGTATAGCAATATATCGTTTTTTGCAGATTATCGTAAATACCGCGATATTTATTGACGATATATTGCTAATTATGTGCGAAATATGATATAATTTAAATCAATAAGAAGACATCGTTGATTATCTTTGTTGAAATGCATTTTTTGTCAATAAAATAGTCCTACACAACAAATTTCGGAAGGTGCGTTATTTTATCGAAGCCAGTTCGTTTTACTGACGCGGTGTCTATGGTGTTATGTTGCCTTGTTGATGATATTTTAGTATTTATTGATGATTTATTTTATCTTCAGTCACGCCTGTTCTTTGTCCTGTCGCGTGTCTTTGTTTACGGTGAATGGCCCGAGGCGTTGAACTCCCCGGAAGTAGAATTCGTATAAACTAAGAGTAGACAACTCGTGTCAAACTAGATTGCGGAACCCGCCCATTAATAATTTGTCCGACGCCATTGTCTGTGTTTTCATATACATGCTGCTGGTATCTCGCCCTGTCACGGTAGCTAGTTTACGTGAAACCGTAGCTGCTATCTATGGTAAACGAACTCAACCCTGCATAGACTCGATTGTCAATAAGCAATACGTAATAAGAAATTGTGACTTACAAAGACAACATAAAACAATGATTTATACACATTTTTTAATAAAACATTACACACGTAAAAATATCGCGATATTTCAATATATCGTGAATATTTTTTCAAATATCGCGATATTTAAAATTGTCAATATCGTCCAGCCCTAGCACACATCAACAAATACAAGAAAAAATAATTCAAATAAATCTAGAAAGATCTGAAGTGACAAAAGCAATTTTTACATGAAATAAAGAAAAACTGAATTTGTGAACAATAATATAGTATTAAAAATTATTTGTAATAAAAAGACTATTTGTAGTTGAAAAATTTCAACAAAAGAGTGTCAAAAGACAATAATTGTGACACTCACCAATCTGATTAAAACTCAGATCCTATTTCCTTTCATTTTTTATAGTTCAAAATTTAGTTTTATTTGTCTTTACTACTCTAGGATCTGGAAGAGTTGCCATATAACTTATAAGTTAACAAAACACATGTTCTGGTTGATGTGAGGGACGAGCCAATGAAACAGTCTGTAACAGCGAGCTATGAGTATAACTCTAGAAAAATCAACACTGACTGGTTAATCAAATATCTGACATCATAGGGTCAAATCCTGCATATATGACCCCCGGTGCAACCTTCCACTACAATGGTCAGATCTTTATTTAGTTGAGGCCAACAAGAGAATTAAAAAAACGAAATATAGATCTGCATTTCAATCAGAATGGACATACACAGACTGACATGAAAGAGTTTTCCCATGAAAAGAGAAAATATCTGTAAACATTTTACCTTTATGTTTAAGATGATCAAATTCTTGTAAGACACTGGGATTTGCATGATCTGCTGTTGGTGCTCGACGAACCTGAACTGCATTCCTATTGAGCGCTGTTTCAAATATATCAGCTTTCCTAAAAATTCAATGAAAAACTATGTCACATACTAAATAACAACTTGTATGATATACATGTAAACTACTGCTGGAATGGTTTTCTTTCTTACTAAAAGACCACATAATAATATTTTAGTTCAAATTAATCTTCAACAGTTTTTGGAAAATCAGACTTCAAAATGAGGGCTACAAGACAAAAAACTTAATGGCAGCAAGTACAACCACAATTTGTAAGCAATGCAAACTCTTTCTACACCCTGACATATTATTATGGCTGATAATTTGGACCTGGATTTTAGAAGCCAAAACAACAAGATTTGGTTAGAAGATAATCTGCGATAATCTTACTTACTGATATTGTTGTGTTTGTTGTACTGGTACAGCCACTCTATTAACTAATCTAGGATCATACACATCAGGTTCATTCTACACAAAAAAAAAAACATCATTAAAATACTTCACTCAATAACCAGGACATTAAACAACAAGCCAACAGTGAGGCTGATGTCCCCCGCCGAAATCCCAAAATAGATGACACATATAAATTAATCGCACATTTATTTTTTTCAAACGTATCGAGCAATCAAACTGTACACGAAGTGTCATCCAAAAGTGTTTTATAAAGAAAAATGCTAAAACCGATGAGAAAAATGAAAATGTACCCTAGTTAAGGGGACCCTAAAGGCAGACAAAAGGGCCCCCACGCTTGACAAAAGGGCCCCTCTGGCCAAGGGAAAGGGCCCTCGTGTCTGTGTCAATCGTTTCTATACACTGTTACTGTCGAATCCATTACTGAATGAAAATGCAGTCATTGTATTGGCATAAAAATCATCAATCAAGATGAACCTAAGTTATCTTGTCCCAAAGCATCAACCAATCAAATTGCTTATCTCTGCTTACCCTAAGCGGAAAATGCTCATCTTCAACCTCCATCAAGGCATTGACCTAATAAGCATATACACCAAGTTTGAACATTTTAACTCAATTAGAAGGAGAGTT
The DNA here is from genome assembly GCA_963678685.1 of Patella ulyssiponensis. NCBI lineage: Eukaryota > Metazoa > Mollusca > Gastropoda > Patellidae > Patella > Patella ulyssiponensis. The sequence continues at coordinate 18,366,994 of OY783228.1, forward strand.
ATTGTGTTCCAAAGTCTCGACCAATTAAATTTGCGTATCGCTGTGCTTACCCTGAGCAGAAAATGCTCATTATCGAACTTAGTCAAAGTATTACTGTAATGAAACTATACACCAAGTTTCATCACTCTCACTTAATTAGAACTAAAGTTATCGTGTCCCAAAGCATCAACCAATCAAATTGCTTATCTCTGCTTACCCTAAGCGGAAAATGCTCATCTTCGAACTCCATCAAGGCATTGACCTAATAAGCATATACACCAAGTTTGAACATTTTAACTCAATTAGAAGGAGAGTTATTGTGTTCCAAAGTCTCGACCAATCAAATTTGCGTATCGCTCTGCTTACCCTGAGCAGAAAATGCTTATTATCGAACTTAGTCAAGGTATTACTGTAATGAAACTATACACCAAGTTTCATCACTCTCACTTAATTAGAACTAAAGTTATCGTGTCCCAAAGCATCAACCAATCAAATTGCTTATCTCTGCTTACCCTAAGCGGAAAATGTTCATCTTCGAACTCCACCAAGGCATTGACCTAATAAGCATATACACCAAGTTTGAACATTTTAACTCAATTAGAAGGAGAGTTATTGTGTTCCAAAGTCTCGACCAATCAAATTTGTGTATCGCTCTGCTTACCCTGAGCAGAAAATGCTCATTATCGAACTTAGTCAAGGTATTACTGTAATGAAACTATACACCAAGTTTCATCACTCTCACTTAATTAGAACTAAAGTTATCGTGTCCCAAAGCATCAACCAATCAAATTGCTTATCTCTGCTTACCCTAAGCGGAAAATGTTCATCTTCGAACTCCATCAAGGCATTGACCTAATAAACACATACACCAAGTTTGAACAATTTAGCTCAATTAGGAAGAGAGTTATTGTGTCCCAAAAAGTGTGACGGACAGACAGACGGACAGACAGACAGACAGACAGACAGACGGACGGACGAACCCATTTTAATAGTCCCCCAACTTTCTGCGAAAGGCGGGGGACAAAATAAACTAGCCACATTTAGAGTAGAGTGAAATGGGGTTTAATGTCCACTATGTCATTTTGGGACTAACACATGGTTCAATTTTATTTAAACAATTTGATTGCATGTAGGGGTCTTTAGCATAGGGAGGAAACTGGAGGACCCAGAGAAAACTAACAAGGTTGGATAGGCGACCCTAATCCTTGCCATGTACAACCAGGGAACAGAAACCACACCATTTGACTAAATGGCAGACCTTATGATACAGTGCGCACTGTTAACCATTCTGACATCCACCCACCCCCACCCTCAAATTTAGAAGAAAGTTCTCTCGTGTACATCTGTCATATGCATTTAACTCAAAATAAATATTTAAAGATAGGTTGCCGAGCAACGCAACATACTAACACAGCAGCTTAGTCATCTGGTCAGTCAATCAGGGTTGTCGACTTGTCAGATAATTTCTTTCTTTTATCAGTAATGAAAAGACTTACAAGACAATAAAATCTGATTACAAAAATAAACAATCGATTCAGTAATTATCAGAAATCATTAAACACTGTGTATAAATATATATTATCTATAGCCTCTCGCTCATCCACAAAATTTCTCAAGAGATCAGTAATTATTAATGTGGGCATATAAAAATTGTGACACTATTATATGTTCATTTGTTATATTTGCGACAAATGTGATATACGTAATTGTGGAACAGGATTACTGTTCATCTGGTGCAATAAATCAAACTTACCCTTGTTTCCTCCAACATATTTTCTACTCGTTTTCGTTCACTTTGTAACTGTCGTCTCATATGAGCAAGTTGATTCAAAACGTCAGCACCTGAAAGTATCAAAACATGTTTTTGTAAAAATACATCGGTATAAAGGATCTAATTAAATGTCCACAACAAATTGTAGCCTTGAATTAACCTCTTGATTTGAGAATAATTGAGTTTGATACAGCGAACCAGAGACCACTACAACTTAGGAAGCCCCAAATCAGTTTATTCCATAAAAAATCAAACCAACAAAAATTTCTGAAGCCACCACTGAATTAGCCTTTTTCTAGTAGATCTGTATGTATCAGAAACAAATAACATGTTGAGGCTACTTTACTATCAATATGGCAATAATAATTTCATTCACTTACTATTATTTCTTGGTGCTGGTTCAGTCTAAAAGAAAATAATAAAAGATTGTTACAATAATTTTAAATATTACTAATTTGGCTCTTTTTTTCCAATGTTTCATTAAATAAAAATGTATATTTTTTTTATCCTTCTTATCAGAAATTCGATAAAAAAAAAAAATACTGACCTAAGAGTAATAACATTTTTTAAAAATAATTATTGTTTCAATATAAGTCATAACTTGTCAAAACAAAGTAAAAATGCTAAGGTTTTTTCTCAAATGATTGAAAATTACTCTCTTCCAGATAAGTTAACCTCCTGAACAGAAATGCACCTTATGATAATTATATAAATTATATTTTTGCATTGTCCCCAGTGTAACTTACATCAAAGTAAACTTCGTTTGTTCTATGTCGTAAAGTTGGTATAAGAGGAGAATCGGTTCGTGCTGCGTACTAAACAAAACATAAATAACATAAAACATAATAAACAGAAGAGAAAATAATTGTGTGTGGTGAGTAAATGGAGTGGAATCAGAAAGTTTTAAATGATGTTTAAACATAGCTTGACTTGTTTCTCAACATCTATTAAACCTTTTACCAGTTGTTCTTTAAATATTACATGACTCGTAAGATGGTAACTCTACATCTTGTAGTTAATTATACTGCAGTATCTTTCATACAGAAGGGAGAGAGAGAAATTAATATGGATTAACATGCACTCAACACAAATTTGGTAATTTCGTGACTGACGTATGGTTCAATTTTATTTCAATAATTCTCTTGCTGGTAGGGGTCTTTAGCAGTGAGAGGAAACCGGAGGACCTAGAAAAAACCCACAAAGTTGGACAGGTGACCCTACTCCTTGTCACGTACAACTGGGGAATCGAAACCGCACCAGTTGACTTAATGATAGACCGTATGATACAGCACGCACAAACTAACCATTCGGTCATCCACCACCCCCAATCTCATGCAGAAACGCTAAAACAATCTACAAGTAATTCATGCCTAGATCTTTAAACAGTCTGAATTCCATTTCTTTTTAATGAAACAAAAAACAGGTGAAGACATAAAAATATTTACATCCATATATATTTCTATATATAAAAATAAAAGCTATGCAAGATAAATGACAAATTTGGAAAAACGAATGGTGGTGAAGACTAAAAATATATATGTATTATTATTAAACACTAAAATATAATTGTGAAATAAATCTGAAACTAGCAATAGGAAAACAATACAAAAAGCTAGCTAGTAAACTGAGGCCTATTTTCTGTATCATTCATCAGACATTTTCATATTATAATTTGGAAAACCTTCATCGATTTGTAATATAATTTTGAATCTAAAGGTACAAAAAATTAGGCCTGAATTTGAACACTAGCTCTTTTGAGAATATATAAGTAGCATGTTAAAAGAAAAGCGGAAAGTAGCAAAGTTGAAGCATTAGTATCTTGTAATTTTGTCTTGACAGCAGGAATGGGTGGAGATTTAGAGGTTGTCTCCACGGTAACAGACTGATTGACAGGTGAGGAAGGTTTAGGTGAAGCGGAATTGGCAGATGACTGAAAATGAAAATGAAAGAAACATAGTAAAATTTTTAAAGATCAAGTTAAAACTAATGTTAGGATTACAGATATTCAATAGTTTCAAACTCTGTGAAGAAGGAAGATCCATTATACTGTCTATCTACTTTCAACCACATATATTCCACAATTTCAACTGAACTAAAACTAATAACTGATCTAGCTAGAGAGCTGAAATGTTATTTCTAAATGTTCTCTATCACATCACATGCAAGGTTTAGGTCCTACAGTGCTGTATTCTGTTTCTACCATCTAGAAATCTGAACAAAACCAACAATCACAGATTTTTGTGAAGTAGTATATTCCTGGAAGAGTCTTCCAGATTAACTGAAAAGTTCTCTATTCAAGAGATTGTTTCAATATGTCAATAAATTAGGGGAAAGTTGGAAGAATAAAAAATATGGGAAGAATGAACAAAATATTTTTGGGTAGATTCCAAGTCACACAAAGGGGAAGATCACACAAAATATCTAATATTGCCATTACCCGTTTGCCATTTTTATCATTTTTTGATTGAATTTTATCATTTTTATTGTCATCTGTTTTTTCTGAATTATCGGTTGGATTGTTTGATTTGATAGCTGGTACTGGTGGGGATTCCCCTCTCTTCTCCTGTAAATAATGTTATTAGTGAAATATCTACAGCTTATTTAAATTATATATTATAAGAAAATAAATATAAAGCATAGCTAATAAAGTAAGATATTTGTAAATTTCAGAGAGATAAAGATATGTGAATATGGTAAAAATGACGATGTATTTTAGTGCATGTATTTATATATATTATCTATCTAATATTTACATTATCATGCATATATCATATCTCAATATAATGTTAAATGACATTTCTAAATACATATATATAATTCAAATATAATGTTAAATGATATTTCTAAATATATATAATGTTAATATAATGTTAAATGATATTTCTTAATATATATAATCATGCATATATATCTTAATATAATGTTAAATGATATTTCTAAAATGAATTTGAAGCAATTTTTAAATGTATAATATACATGTATCTATTTTATGAAAGTTGTAGATGAAATTTCCTACCTCCCTGGCCAACCTCTCTCTTTCATAATCAATTCTAGCTTCATCTCGTTTCTTTTTTTCTAATTCTTCTTTTAATCTTTCTTCATCTGTTTTTCTGTCTTCCTGCATTTTGATTATTTCTGCATTTCTAAGTCGAGCCTGTGAAAAAAAAAAAATTCAATTAAAAAAAAGAGAGAGAGTGAGAGAGAAAATGGGGTTTAACGTGCACTTGACACAAACCAGGTCATTTCGGGACTAACTTATATTTCAATATTTCGCTTGTGCATTTGGTTCTTAAGCAATGGGATAAAACCAGATGACCCACGGGTTTGAACATGCAACCTTACTCCTCGCCACATACAACCGAGGAATGGCAGACCTTATAATACAGCGTTCACATGCTAACCATTCCGCCATCCAACCCTCCAGCTATAGACATAATTCACACTATGATTAAAATATGTGTATGAAGGTCCAAAAAAGTCGTTTGGTGTAGCTTATAAAGATAAAGATCCTGAATTTATTCAGTTGGAATGTCACTCTACCTCTTCCTCTTTAGCCATAATTCTTCTTTTTTCTTCGTCATATTCTTCCTGCATTTTTTTCCTCTGTTCTTCGACTATTTTACTTTGTTTCTCTTCTTCACGCCTTTCTCGCTCTCTCTCCATTTCAGCATCTCGCTTCTTTCTATCAATCTATTAGAATATATGAAAACAAATAGCAATTCAAAAAAAAATCATACCTTAAATTTTATTTCATTATACAGACAAGAGAAATATTACACCCAAATTTCATAAATGAAAAAAGCTCTAATATTGAACCGAAAAGGAAGAAAAATTTAAATCAAAATGCATAATACCCCTTACAAAATTGAATATGGCTTTCCTTGTATCATCTGTATTAACATACTAAAATCAGTCGGGAAAATTAATGTCACCAAGCAGAAAGGAATAGTAAGAAAAAAAGAGAGAGAGGGAGAGAAACATCCACTAGACACAAACTAAGTCATTTACGGATTAAAATAAGATTATAGTTTATTTCAATAATTTGCTTGCGCATAGGGGTCTGTAGCAGTGGGAGGAAACCGGAGGACCCAGAGAAAAACCCACAAGGTTGGATGGGCAACCCTTCTCCTTGTCACATTAACAACAATCTGTCGGGCTATGCCAACAAAATTTCGGAAAAGACAAAAATAATTTAACATTTAAATAATAAATGTTTGAAACTCTCACCTGTCTTTTTAATTCTTCTTTATAACGATCAGCCTGAGTTTTCTCAGCTTCTGTCTAAAAAAAATAAATAAGACAAAATAATAATTTGTTTTTACAATAATTAATTCTTTGGATATAATTGACCACAATTGATCCATTAGAATTTGTGTTATGACTGCTGGTAAGAATCCATTGTGGTAAGTAATTAAGTAATTATTTCAATGAGTGCCAAATATAAATACAATTACCTACATTAATTTCCTTGGAAATGGAAAGCAATTATCTAACTAAATCTAGTTATTATGTGTTTTATGACTATGTTTACATGTATTCTTGGAAAGTTATTGAAAAGAACTTTGTACAAATGTTAAAGATACATTTTGTATTTAGATAAAAGAGTTAAAAACTAGATAATGACAATTTCAGTCAAGTTTTATCATTCTGAATGACATTAAGATTGTTTGGAGAATAGTGGAGTATCGATTGTCATAGCTATTGTTGTTTTGATGGTAAAAATGTCCCGGTTATCCATTTTTTAATTAAATCATGAACTGCTAATCATGTTTAAATTCGTTGAAAACCAAGAGCATCCAGGGGCACCATGAATTGATTATGGTCTTGGCAAGTAAATAAATGTCTAATTAATGATTTATATAACAATTCAGGCCCAAAGAAAGACCTGCAATATGCAGATATAGCTTTAGTACAGTGCATCTTTAAAGAACTGTGAACTAAGAATTTCTATGCAGCGCTCCTTTGTTTCTCTTTCCATTTTAACCCTTTTATTTGACATGCACTGCTATTACACAGGACAACTGATTTTACCTTTGGATGGCCAAATATTCCATGACCTCCTCTAGCGTGCGTTGCTTCCCCAAGTGCTGTGGTTTGGGCAGGTGGAGTTTTTATCAAATCATCTTTAGGTGAGGCTGCACGAGCTACACCTCGTGGAGAAATATATGGATCAACATAGCCTGTATCATATCTGGGACTGTATCCTTTCTGTAAAGCCCTCAAGTCAGCTATACATTAAAATTAAAAATATAAAGAATTAAAATAATAGAAATATCAATCATCATCCAGTTTTAAAAAAAGAGACAAATCTTTGCATCTCGCAACATGAGACTAAATACTAATGATTGGAATGTAATATTCTTTATCTAGAAGAAATTAAGGGCCAAAAAATTAATATTTGTTAGAGCACTATGAATGGGTATAACATAAAGGTACTTTGAAAAGAGAAAACTATGGACCACTACTAACCTACAGTATTCCCCTGGGCATCTTTCATAGGAGCACCTGCCCCACCTCGACCATAGGGATTATAATTCTTGATGTCTTCTTCTAATTTACGTTCATATCTAGAAAAAAAAATATAATTTGCCAGCAATGAAACATACACCTTCAAACAGCTGTATTGGTGAGACTACACAAAATAAATAGCCACTATTTTAATATTCTTTGTAGTATAAGAGTGATAGCAGAAAAACTTCAACAAGATCTACTCAAGAATGTTAAACACCATTTTGTAAGCAAATGATGTGACTCACATGAACATTTCATACAAACATAATGATAATTGTAACTTTATTAAAGTGTTAATCAAATTTATTAATCAAACGACATATCTATCAAAACCAAATAATGGAAAATGTAAGACAAATATAAAAACCTTTCTTGTTCTTGTTTTTCTAAAGTTTTCTTATATTTCTTTTCCTCCATCTAAAATGAAAAAACATTATAGTCCTATTAATTATTTGTACACGCTCATATTAAATGATAATATAACTAATATGAAATATCACTTTGAATTACAGTTTTTACATCTAACTTTTTCAGCTGTTTGAATCAATTGTCCCCTAAAATATTCAAGCAGTACGTTATAATAATTTAGTAGATATTTAGGGAGCCATGGTGGCTAAGTGGGTAAGATGCAGGCCCGCTAGGTTGAGAAAGTTATTGGGTTTCACCTAGTTAGTGGTGTAAGACTGAGGGCCTGACAAGGACAGCTGTCTAGTCATTCGGATGGGACAAAAAACAGAGGTCCCACGTGCCGTAAAAAATATTTCAAACCCAACATTTAATAGCATAGAACATTAATTATTTAACAAATCACATCAACCTTGTTTCAATACCTTTTATTGACCTTTATCAGAGGTTTAGCTCATTTAAAGATAGTCATACATGTAACTTGCATGCAATAAGGAATGGTAAATGAACCATTCTTGTTGTGTTAGTAACAAGTATATGATTCCGATAAGGTATTTCAAGATATGAAGTTACTACCAGTACAGACCTGTCTTTCTAATTCTCGTTGATAGATTTGAGCTTGAGCACGTTTGGCTTTACGTTCTGCTTCTGTGTCGGCATTAGGGTCTCCTTCTCCTACTCCTCGTACACTAAAAATATATAAAATATATGATCAATTTATTGATCCTAAAAAAAAATTAAAATCTTATCAAAATCAACATTATCAAAATAAAATCAACAATGATACTTACTCATTATATGCCATTGTAGGTGAAACATATCCCCCTCCTCCTCCTCCCCCACCTCCACCCATAGCTCTATAATTATCAACAACAACACCTCCACTAGGAACCACAGCTGGTGCAACACCTAAAACAAAATTAAAATACAAAAGTCCATCTAAAATTTATAAAACCCAACAGTAGCTACCCATGGTAGAATATGATTGGATTCCACTCAACCTACGTGTATCAAGATAGCCTCAGGGATAGCTGAATGGTCAGCGCATGCACATTGTATCATAAGATCTGTCATTGAGTCAGCAGGGTTGATTTTGAATACCCGGCTGTATGTGATAAGAAATAGGATCGCCTTCTCCAACCGCAAAGACCCCTACGTACAAGCGAATTATTGAAATAAAATTGAACCATAGTTAAGTGTTGCATGTTGAATTTGAGAGCTGAATTTAATATCCAATTATATGAAAACATACCATAATTAGCTGCAGGAGCCGCAACTGGAATGTCCAATGGATTTTGTGCACCATAATAATGATAAACTTGATCTATTGAATTAAATTTATCAAAATTTTGACCACCTGTTACATATGTTCTGGAATAAAAACAAACCACATACAAAATTGTTTTAGAGGTAATATCAATCTGATTACAATCCTCTGTCGAAATTTAATTTTGCTTATTTTGACAGAGCTGAATTTAATATACAATTACATGAATGCTTGATTTATTAAATTGTCTATGTAGGTATAAATGGCTTCCTTTTTGTGGGCAATTTTGGGAAAAGCAAGTCTGGTTAACGAAGCAATAACTCTATAATGAAATGAATTGGGGTTTAATGTCCTACAATCCAACGGGAATATGCATGCAGTGTGCCATGGGTGAAATTTTTTTTATGTGCAGGCCAATACGTCCATCGGTTTTTCATACCAACCAATCGATAAGATGATGTCCTCGGTCAACACAGGGATTAAATAAACCTGGAACCTTATAAAATTCCTAATCATTTAGCCTGTGATTAGTTAATATCAATGAAATTTTTATACCTTGACTGATAAGGGAAAAAGAAGTGATAAGAATCGGTATGTTAAATTACAATGTGGTGGAGAAAAATGTCGAACATTTCCCTCTGTATCGACAATCGTATAATCGTCCATGATTTAAATTTAAAAGTATATTAAACGAAAAATTAATTGAATAAGTCTAATAAAGTTGTCCATATAAAAAAAACCCCACTTACGATGGCTGATAAGCAAGACCTATTGGGGGTTTAATGACGGCAGGTTTAGGTGGATCTAACAATCTATCAAAGCCTTGTTCTAATATACCAGTTGTTTCGTGACTTGGTTGATGCATCTGTCTTCTTGGATCACGACTTGACATAAAATCTAGTTCTGCTAAATCTAACTGTGATATTCCATGCTGTTGACTTTCAATTTTTTTCAGTCTTCTCTCCAATCTTTCCAGATCACGAGTTCTTCCCAGCAACATCTCAGCTCTTGGACTATTAAAAAAAAAGAACATCACACATTATGAATGGGTGAACATACAGTAAAGTAGGATTATTGGAATGTTCTGTAGGGACTTGGGTCATTTTGGCATTATATCAGTATTACATAATATTCTAAACAATTAATATAAAGAGAGAGAGAAATGGGGTTTAAGGTCCACTCAACACTAACTGGGTCATTTCGGGACAAACACTTTTTTCAGTTTTATTTCAATAATTCACTTGTGGTAGGAAACTGGAGGACCCGGAGAAAACCTACAAGGTTGAATGGACCACATTACTCCTTGTCAAGTACAAGCTGGGACTCAAAACCATGCCATCTGACTCAATGACAGACCTTATAATCAAACGCACACATGTTAACCATTCGGCCACCCCACCCCCCTCAACAGTTAAAACTATCTAAGTATTAACAACAAAGTTTGTGAAGAACACATAATGTGTGAGCTCTGCCTTAGGTACCACTGGCAATTTTCATTATGCGATTTTCATTATTCCTTGTTAGTGAAATCATTACTTCGCTTCCCTAGTATCATGGAAATGAGAAATAGATGTTGATAAACTGAAGCTCTCTACTCACCTTAATCTGTCTCCACCAGTTGCTAATTGATATTGTTGCTGTGCAGCAGCTTGTATAACTTCAGGTTGTTTTTGGACGTTTGGGATAACAACAACCCTCGGTTGAACTGGTTGTTGCTGTTTCACAACCTCAGCTTGAGGAGGTTCTACTACTCTATTTCTAAATTAAAACAAAATATAATTAATCGTCCCATTCAAAACAGTCACATATCTCACCCCTTGCACTTAATTATTTTCTTTCATAATTTTAGAGATTCAAAAAAAGATATCAAGATTGTAAGTTTCAACTTTAAAAATCTTTGAAAATTTATGAACCATTAACATTTTCTTAAAAAGAAAGACACAGGAAAATGATTTTTAACACTTATCTAACACTAAACCGGACAGTTCGGGATTACTGTAAAGCATATTTCTATTTCAATACATTAAGAACTAGAAATTGAATCAACTACTTGCATTCTGACATTTATCCCTTATCCAAAAACTTACTTTCTTCTAGCTGCTTCAGCTTCTTGCATCTGTCTCTCTAATTCCTTTTTATATGCATCTTTTCTTCTCTGTAATTCAGCCTGGGATTCCTGTTCACCTGTTCATAAAAAAAAAAAACATCATGATTATTGACATTTCACAAAATAATGACCTGATTATCCCGAACCAGTGTCTAACAGAACAAATCTAATAACATAAATTTATTCATAGCTATGTAATATTGTCGCTCACTGCTTTTAAGCATGGCTAATATCATGATTATAATTAACATGACATAATTTTGAGAACAATAATCAAATACTAGGCCATGTTCTATTATCTATATCAAATCTAAACTGTAGTAAGAAGGAGCATTGGCAAGAAATTTGACAATTGCATGAGTGAGGTGAGAAAGAGGGTTTAACCTCAACACCAACCAGGTTATCTTTATAAGTTAAAACTAATATACTGTACACATGCTTACAAAGTTACACATGGTATCTGTAGCCATCACGGGTAACCATTGGACCCAGAGAAAACCCATGAGGTAAGGTAGGTGACCTTACTCTTTGTCACTTACAAGTGTAGGATCAAAACCACTTGACTCAATGAAAGGCCTTATGATCTAAAGTGCACATATTAGACCATTCGGCCACCCAACAGCCCTCATTTGCATAACAAAAAGAAGAACCTCTTATATAGAAATCAGATATCAATAGTTCTTTTAGGAGGTCTAAATATTCATTTGCACTGAAATGTCAAACAATTCTGAAAAATGATTCGGGATTTTTGAATTTTGTGTGATATACTATTCAGAATTTTAGATTTGAAAGTAAGATATTGAATAACCATATTACTTACCAACAGGTAATGAAGCATAAAAACGATGTTTATTGGCATCAGGGAGATATGTCGGAGCGTCTTTAATTCCTCTTGGAGGATAATCATGATACACAGGAGCATGTGCTGCTGGTCCATGAGGTGGTAAGTGATTCTGTAAACATAGAGATATTCATAAATTTCCAATCAGTAAGGAACTTAAAAACATTTATCATTTTGCTTGAATCATAAGAATGGTGATTAAAATGTTTTAACTTTGTTCATTTCTAAAGGAGGAATTAAAATAATGTATGTTATGAATATGATCTGTAAATAAAACAAATACACATACCACATACAAAATGACAATAATTTTAACGTAAATCAATCCACCTAAGGTAGCTTGGTTGTATATAAACAAGATATTTATGAAATTAGTAACCAATAACCTTACAATGTATAGATCTATTGAAAATACACACAATAAACAGATATCTATTGATAGGCAGACACCAACACAAAACAAACTGTGTAAGGATCGGTCAATACAGTACACATACTTCATTTGAAACACAACCTTTTCTAGTGTTAACAGGTTTTCTCAGTGGAAGAGATACATTAAATTGGAAGCAACACAAGACCATTTTGGGACTAACAAAATTCTTTACAACATGTAGAACTATCTAAATCTGTTTAATCAGATGGTCACACTCCATTACAAATTAATATTGAAAGGCATGTTTTAATAAAGACTGTCAGAACTCTTTTGCAGTGGTAGGTAAGTGAAGAAGCATCACGCAAAACTAAGTTGTTATTACAATGTCACTGAAAAGCTCAATCCTTCGTCAATAATTTAAAATATTAATGAAAATAGAAGGGTATAATTGGGACACGTTTGGTATGACAAGTGTCATAGGGTGCACCTAAACCATGTACTTTTATTTTTTTCCTGGAACACTTTTGCCCAACTCGCCCTGCACCTTATCTACAAATACGCCTAATACATGAAGAATACAGTAATTTATATTTTGCCTGTGACACTAGCATTTGACCATCATGTTCTAAGATAAGTATAAGTTGGGAAGGCAGTTCCATAATAAAATAAAGAGACTGACATCATCAAATATTACAGACAAACAGCACAACATAACAACAAAGTGCATTAAGTTTAAGTGCAGGGAAACATTGAACGTCACATGCGCCTACATCTTGCTTTGATGCTTTTTTGTTAACTGGTGTCTCCTTGGTCGGTTCCTCCTTTTTAATATCATCTTCCTAAATAGATTAGTAAAACAAATAATACAGGCATTTGTTAGTGAACAAAACAATACATTAACAAAACAAAAATCTTTAACTTTCCCCTTCAATTTCAAAAACCATGCACAAGAACTTAACAAGACATTAACATCATTATCCACAATTGTAATGTATCGAAATGTCCTGGAATAAAGTTTATCAGATTTAAACTTGTCACCCAGTCTTTTGATGTACTTTTCATCAGATTCATAATTCAAAACTCTACAATTTCTTATTTGGATGTTTAATTTGAACATGCCATATTTCTATTGGTAAAATATTCAACCATGCATGTTAAGATCAGCAGAATACAATTTAACAACATAGAAAAAAAACCCTTGCCAGCCAAAAAGAGATTAACATGACAAGTTTATAATAAAAGATGCAGGAACACTCAAAACTGATACTAGCAAATAGACTAAAATCACTCAAGGTAAGCCAAGACCGAAGAACTAAATCAATTTATATTGCTATACGTACGCTTTTGTAATAGAGAGAAAAGGTCAAGCTTGCCAGGAAAAAAATTATTAGCGTGCCAAAAAAAGACATTTCAGCCACTTGATTTGAACAAGATAATTAATTGAGATGGAGAGCGGGACAATCGCCGGTAAATCTTATTAAAAGAAAGTAGAACTATTATTATAGATCTATGACTATCCTTATAAATTGATGAATATGCTCAAATCATATTGTATAGGGTCATTCCAGGTCAGATCAACACAGAAATCTGAAATTTTTAACCCGACCCCCTTCGATTTTGATGAAATTTTGTACACATGATGTCTATGACGAGAAAAGCCCAAATCTGAAATTTTAGCCAAATCGACCCATTGGAGGCCGAGATATGACCGTTTGAACTTTTGACCTTTTTGACATTTTTCGCGTTCCCCTGAAATTTCAAATCCTCATATCTCAGCAACCAGTATGCCTATCAGGGTGTAATTGGTGTCGTTGGAAAGCTAGAAAGACAAGGAATTCATTTCCGGCCTCAGAATCTAACTTGAAGCAAGTTTAGTGGTTTTGATTTTGTCACCCAAGTTTTGACCTTGATTTTGACCCAAAGGCCCTGGTGACCTTGACCTGAACTTTTGTCCCAATGAAAGCTAAGACGGTCTACTATCATATATTAAAAGATCACAATGGTAAAATTGTTCTTTTCCGAGATACCACGTCTTAAATTTCACCATGGTTACATCAATAACACAGTATTTCACTGGGTGGGAGCTATATCTGGACTATGTGGTACATAAAAAATTCAAAATAAAAAAATCTTCAGTTCAAACTCAATTCAGCTTTATTGAGAGCCATTTTCATTTAAAACTGATCATCAGATTTTATCGATTTCATTTATGGTACACAAGCAGCACTACGATTGCAGCATAAGTATTTCAGTCAACATAAACTAAGTAAGATATGAACAGCGATTAGGAGGTCCGAACCAGAAGCAGTTAGTGATGTGCACAGATTTTAGAGATAGACTCCATGTCCAATTTAGTCCGCAGAGATAATACCTCTCTCTCTCTTGTCTATCCGTCACCCGTCGTATGGACGGCGTTCGAATGTGGGTAGTCTGATCCAATGAAGAAAAGCTACAATCCTCCAACTCCATGTTTGCATTGAAAAACAATATCCGCAAAATGAAGAAACTAACTATTGATTGAAACGAATATCAAATGAATTTGAAACTGCTACATATTTGTCTATGTACAGAAGACGCTCTAGACACTGACCAACCATTGAAATTGGCTGTGACTTGTGAGGAGTTATCTTGTGAATCTGCTCTGATGTTCAAGTTCCTTATCAGAGTAACATAAACAAACGCCAAAATGCAGCTAAATAAATGGGGTTCACAATAATCAATACCAGAGAACTTTACCAAGCTTATTACAGTAATCTGATCTGCTGCCATGCTGAATATATGGAAGCATGGTACAATTGAATTGATGATATCTTGGGAAAGAACAATTTTACCATTGGGATCTTTTGATATATGATGGTAGACTGTCTTAGCTTTCATTGGGACAAAAGTTCAGGTCAAGGTCACCAGGGCCTTTGGGTCAAGGTCAAGGTCAAAATGTGGGTAAAAATATCGAAACCCCCAAAAGTGTTCCTGATGAGTTCTGATGCCAGAAATGGATTCCTTGTCTTTCTAGCTTTCCAACGACACCAATTACACCATGATAGGCCTACTGGTTGCTGAGATATGAGGATTTGAAATTTCAGGGGAACGCGAAATATGTGGAAAAGGTCAAAAGTTCAAAAGGTCATATCTCAGTAACCAATAGGTCGATTTGGCTAAAATTTCAGATTTAGGCTTTTCTAGTCATAGACATCACTTACGCAAAATTTCATCAAAATCGGAGGGGGTCGGGTTAACACCATGTGTTGATCTGAGCTGGAATGACCCTATAGTTCCAAGATACACACACTGTCATGCTATGAATAATGTAGACAAACACATTAATAACACATGCTACTACATATAACTCTCACCTGTGTCTCATCATTCCAATTTTTTAATCGTTCAAGCTAATAATGAAACAATAGTTTTTCATTAGTCTGAGTAATATAGCTATAGGGTTATATTAAGCCTAGATACCAAAGATTTTGTGTGGTAAAGTTTGAGTTATGATTAAGGTTTTGTTAATATGATAATTTAAGCTTTAGTAAAGAATAGTTGTCAAAATGACAAGAAATGTATTTATTTTCAATAAAATATAGATTAGAGCTGGGAAATCAGATGAAGTAATTGGAAATTAATGAATTAACACAGCAGGATTACTGTTTTTATCAACTTCTTGTTAATCGACTGGTCAAATATAATGTTCACTCTTACTCCACAGTTGCCCCAATATATATATATATATATATATAAAAGTATGTGTAGATATAATTTTCCAATAGAAACAAACATTAAAACCAATAAACAACACCAGTTACACCACACATAGAAAGCGTGAAGAAATATTTACCAGGCGTGAATAGGTTCGATCGTGCTCTGCTTCGTAACTTGATCGAAGCCAGTCAGGATCATCCAGTATTCCGTTTTGTAAAACAGATTTCCTACAGAGTGAGTGCAAGCAGAATTTATCACAAAGAAAATTACACATACATTTATGGACATTTTTGCACAAGAACTGATCTGACATTAATGTTTTAAAGTCACTGTAACCCCAGTCAATTTTAGATTGGTATCCGAAAGGGCTACAGCTACTAAAAAAGGCTTTTATTTTTCAATATTCAATGTCAATTGAGACTAATGGAGTTTGATCCGATTTTGTCTGCTATGAAGTAAACATATTGAAACTGAAAACAAACTGATTTGAAAGAACAGGTAAAATTTTCATCATGTTAATTGAATGAAATATTTCAATAAAATTTGAATTTAGACTTGTACATTTAAATAGCAAAATCAGTAATCAATCCAAAGCAGCTTCGGTTGGATTTTAGGATATTATCATTATTATTAAATTCAAGATCTGAAAAAGTGGTATATTCATTGGTAGGAATGAAAAAGTATTTTTAAATTTATTTTCAATATTAAAGGCAAACGCTATTTATTCTGTCAAGGTAATAAAATCAAAAATTATTTCAAAGTTAAAGTATTCAGCAGTTTGCAAAAAAAAACAAAAAAAAAACAATACAAAATCTACATCAGTGATAAAGAAGAATTAGAAAAGTTACAAATATTAAACATCTATATAAATGTATACAGATGAAAAATTACAGAAAGAAAAACTAACATCTACTTATGATGTTGTTTTAATTAATTTAATAAAGGTCAGAATTTTTTTACTAAAGAGTAAGCTTAATTATGGTACTCTTTGTTTTGTTTTGTGGAATTCCCACATTGCAACCAGTTTATCATGTCTATTTCAATTTGATTACATACTCAAGGGGAAAAGATCGAAAAAGTGATTGTAGAAGACTGAGAATGGTGCCGATCACTGATACATTTACACGAGGAGACACATTTGTGGTGCTAGATTTACCAGTATCTTATGTTCTGTAGTTAATTCATTGTTGTCTAGATCAATAGGTGGTATATTGTCCCTGTTAGTATAACCAGTAAATAAAATATAGCAAAATCAAGAAGTACTTTAGCAATACTGTACTAATCACAAACAACAAGGATGTTGCTGTTAAACATAATTAAAATTGTAGAGACTTCTGTTCATATAACAACTTTCGTTGCGGGATTGATTTGCTTCATACTGAATGTTCAATAAATCCTAATTAAAACACCAGAGGAACAATTACTTACTTTGTTGATATATCTTTCTCTATGTCTTTTAATCTCTTCTCATCCTGTTTTATGTGGTTAGTAAAAGAAATAATTAAAAATCTACACACTAAGATGGTATAGGATCAAAGAAAATGTAATAATAAACTAAAGCAGTTCCTGATGATTATTGTGTAAGTCAAGGTTTAATATCATTCAGGAAGATGATCATATATTTGGGATGCATGTAATGATATTCAAATTAATAAACTGAATAATCCAGCGTAGCCTGAACAATTCACCTTGACTTAGACAATAACAAGTATATCTGTAATCCCCCATAGTTAAGATATTAATAAGCTAAGCAAATATTAATACTACCCAATCTAAGATTACATATATAATGCTTTTTAGGTAAGGGTACCAAAGCAAGCAATTTTACAATACAAAATCTAAAATGAAAAGTAAAAGAATAAACGGTGCAAAATTACATATTTTCGATTCAAAACACAGTAAAATATTTCAAAATAGCTTGCTTTGGCCAATTTATTACTTCAAAGTTTAGATTCAGCATTAGATTTAGATAACAGATAGGAAAGCTACAAGTAAACAGATAAGGCAAGTTAAGTTTAAAGTAAGTTTTATAGAAATTGTTCCTATGATGACTTTATCATTTTACAGTTTCTCGTCAAATATCACTAAGACAATAAATCAGTCAAATTGTAAGAATGCAATGCAGAACACAGCTGGGGGCATGTCATGTTCAGTAATATGCACACCCACAGCAAAATTAACAGCACTATATCTTAAACCATCATCAATTTAAAGAAAACGATGGTGGTTATGAACACTGGAAGGATAATACACTCAAGATTTCATTATCATAAATACACAGGGGTTTTTTCTAATGCCCTAATGAATAATCCCACAGAGTCTTAAAGCATTGCATTATGAACTTTGGCCCTGTATTGCTTTAAAAGACAAAATATGACTCCAAAAAAAATGTTTGAAATTTACAATCCAACAATTTTGACAAACAATACAGTTTATTCCTCATACCCTAATGAACAATACCACATAACACTCTGGCCTACATCATGTTCACAAGATTTCATGAATTTGAACCTTTGTGGAAAGTTCAATTCAACAATATGTGATATGCCACAAGAATGTAAGCTTATAAAAATGTGTCGGAAAAGAAGAATCATTCTAAAGTCACACATTAAAACTAAACCAAAATACACTTTGGGGAAAGTTTTGCAACATATTTAAATCAATGAGTAGCACTGTTAAAAGAACCAAATAACCTCTGTAAGTATTCTTCTAACAAACCAAGAATTAACTAGAAAACACTCATTAAGAAAACACAACACACTGCAGGGTAGAGTAGTAGATTGAATATGGTTCCATACAGTAATTGAGATATACATTTAAATTATATGGCTATTCAATACATTAATGTCAAATATTTGTTTTAAAGAACAAAATACATGCACATAAAATGTTTTTTATATAACACTTTATTGCTCGAGCATACAGAAGATTATGCAAAGTGGCCAAGGGCCATAATGTCTCAATATTGCAACAGATTGAAAGATAACTTTGTTGTTTTAATTAATATAGACCAATAGATTGCGAAAACTGTAATATGCTTTGTCATATCACTAATATATAAACAACATATCCGATCATAAATACAGACAGTGTGCAACGATATTTCAATATGGGCATATAAACAGTATCTATGATTCCGATTTGTGAAATGCCACTTCATCATGATTAAACTATTAAAATTACCAATTTTCTTACCTCAAGCCTGTGGAGAGCCCCTTCACTGTTGTAGGCTTTTAATCCAGGACGAGAATAGTCGGGATCATTTAATCGTCTGGTAAAATAATAGGAAGGTAAAAATATCATTTTTTGTACAATATTATATTGCATAAAAGACCTGATATTAAAATAGCAAAGTCTAAGTAAAATATCTAAATAAGCAAGCATATTTGTTTTACCTGTATCTCTGTTCTTCATTTCTTTTCTTTTCTAACATTTCTTCATATGTTGGTGTTCCCCATCCTTTCCTAGGAGCACCTGGTGGTTCTTCACCTCTCTATGAAAAATAGCAAATTTTAATTACAAATTTAACAGTACTATATGATCTGATCCACTACCTAAAGCATGAAAGAGTTCAGTTCAAGCCATTGGGAGATGCATATAGTCCTAGCTGCATCCCTTTGCTTCATCTAAAAATCTGCAGCACACCAAAATCTGTAATTGTTATGAACAGTAGTCTGTCGCTACTATTAAATGTATAGCAACACTAATATCAAACCCCATTCTTAACTTTTATTTGTATCATCTGGACCTTGTGGATTTAAGTTAGAGATAATAAGTCGAAATAGTTACATCTAATACAGGTTATTCTTCAATAATGATTAAGAACTAATGAATCTGGAGTGTATTGAAACTTAATTCATTGGTTACGTTAATAATATATATATATATTACTACATCTAAAAGCTATGAGTACTGGTAATATATATTGTAATATAACATGTAGGCAGCCTACAACAGTAAAATCTGCTAACAATACACAAACTACCATTTTGTTGAAAAGAAATACACACGTACATATTTGTTGAAACAAGTATAATGTTAGTGTGTAGTAAAGTACCTGTACTTTTACTGTATATAAATAATATAGGCTAATTGAATTCTTTAATGTTTACTAATAAAGACAAGAAATTAATGGGAACAGAATGGTGTTGGAATAAATGTGTATGGAAATTAATGACCTGCCATATCTAACTCTTTTCTAAAAAAGATTGACTTCTGTAATGTAACATGCAAGTTTGAAAATAAGTAGTAGATAATGAAATCAATCAGATGATATTGATCTGAATGTATTGTTTTGACTAGCAATGTTGCATTGAACACATTAATTTCTTGCTTGAATTAATTGCTAGATTTACTGTTGCTCTAAAAAACAAAACAGCAGGCACTTAAAATCATAATGATGAAATTTCAATTTCAAAGGAACAAGAAATCAAAAAGTGTTTCAGATCGTACACAATCAAATCTTCAATTCTTACAAACAGCCACACTGCAAAGTTGCAAACTGAACAAAAATGTGTCTTCTAACAGAAGAAACCATATGGTAGTGAAATATTAACAGCAAGACTCTCAAGATGTAATCAAATTAGTAACTTCTAGTGTATGCTGTGGTTTCTTGAAGCTTATAGGTACATTAGTTTATATATTTTGTGATGTCATCTTTATGTGACAAAGATAAAAGTAATGGTAATTTCAAAGCCTTCCCATATAAGCCATTCAAATTTCTATATTGTATTTGTGAACTCGGGTGTGCATATTAGTCTTCACTGTTAAATACACAATAGTTCTTTTTCTGAGGTATTATTTAAACACCTAGTTTCTTGTCCTTTAAAATTTTGATAAATAGAAATTTACACCTATACTAATAAGTAGGCAATGGCCAATTACATTGGTTAGTAATTTAATTATATATCTACTAATATTTACAATAACTACATGATTAATAAAATGGATAAATATTTTAAAATATATAAAGATATATATTATATATATATATATAGACACAATTGAAGGGAAGACACTCAGGTTATGGTAATTTACACATTTAAATATTAAAGGGGAACATAGCCTCAACAAAGGTAGGTCTGATTACTGTCCTTTGAGTTTGATGTCCTTTAATTTGAACTTAGTAAATATCTGATTTATGAAACTATTTAACAGATGTAGCCTGTATATTATTCTCTACCCCCTGGAACCATTCTGAACCTAAATTCATGGTATCTATATGATGCTAAAAACTAGACAGCACAAAACTATGACATAAGTTGTGGTTTCTAATTTCAACTCTATCACATGTTCTGCCCATTTATATATTATTCTAAAAGGATAAAGAGTTGTGCTGCAGGTCTGGGGGCTGTTGCCAACACATCGATTCAATAGTTGTATGTGACATCCATAGGGAGAGAGAGAGAGAAATGGGGTTTAACGTCCACTCGACACAAACTAGTTCATTTTGGGACTAACATATTTTTTTCAATTTTATTTCAATAATTCACTTGCGCGTAGGGGTCATTAGTAGTGGGAGGAAACCAGAAGCCCGGAGGAAAGCCATGAGGCTGAGAAGGCGCCCCTATCTCCATGCCACATACGCTCACACCAGGGATCAAAACCACAGCTGCAAGCCAGAGGTGACCAGCCAGCTAGAGGTCGAAGCACAGCACTCTAGACTACTAGGCCATCCCAACCCCTGTGACATCCATAGGACCATCCTTTAAACCTTGTGGGTGTTTTATGGCTCAACAGTTTCCTCCCACTGCCACAGTAAGGTACCCAAGGATGCCAAAAAATTGATGAAATACACATCTCAAAGTAACCCTACCTATCTATTATTCTATATAAGTGATTCATCCTAACATGAACTACAACTAAAGTGTCCCAAAACATTTTATTATCCAGTCTACATGTAATATAAATCAATTTAATTAGTATTCATGGTTTATATATCATTGGTATAACATGTACATGGTAGTCAAGCTAGATGGCACAATAACAAACTAATCCAGAAATACTTACACCATACTAAGTAACTAGACACTTTTTACTAAACCTTTTGGTAAATGCAGAGGTTGATCGATATCCTTATTGTTGTCACTCATAATCAGTAAATTGCAGAAACCTCGAGTACAAACAATACAAAATGGAATAAAATTCAAACTTGATAATTTGATCAAGCAATATCTTAATGCATAATGGCACAAGGTTTTATATGTAACAAATAGAACCTAGAAATCATGATAAAACTTTTGAAACATATATTTACATATATCGAAGATGCTCTGCATTTCCAAGATAACAAAGGGAGATAACTCTGAAATAAAAAGTGTCTGGTTTACTCCTGATGTACTTACACCCCTCCTAGGTGTATCAAACACCTGCTTAAAGTCATTATATTCCTCATTTCTCTCTTTAGCTTTTGCTCTTTGCTATTAAAACAGTGTGTTAATGTATAATAGTAAATAAATAAAAAGCGCTCAATATTAAATAAAATAAACTCACTACTAGCAAAATAAGTTAGAATAATAAGGCAGTTTATAACTAAAATTATTTCATCAATGTTTATATCTTTGCTACAAATGAAATAAAAACTGTTATATTTTTATGTTGAATAAACATGCAACAGAGGCAATGGCAAAAGAACAAATTATATGTGACTGGGGTATCTTCGGAAGAACTTTATCTGTATTGCACATTAGGCTAATTTTCGATTGCCAGAACGGTTATCAATGAATGCATCTCACTGTTCTTTTTTTTTTTTACTGTAGACCATGAAACATAACTCACCGTGGCACTACCATGATAATTTAGTCCTGGTAATGTTGCAAATATTTCTTCATCTTTTGTTTTCTGTAGCAGATTTAAATTTTAAGTGCAATCTCAGCTGAATATGTTAATATTAGACATATTCTACATAAATTAAGTTAGCAGATATCCTTGTTAATGAAGCTCAATTTTAAAAGTTAATCAATTTTATATACTTGTAAAATAGTAGGAAAACTTAAAAAATTATCAGAAAAATTTCTAAATTATTAGGAAAACTTAGAAAAACTTCAAAATGATTAGGAAAACTTCAAAATTATTAGACATTATTTGGAAAAAATTAGGAGAGAAATTTATAAAATATCTACTCAATGTCGTATCACATACACGGTATATTGACAATTTAATTCTATTAGTAAACTTACTACATGTATATTAACTATTATGACCAAACTGATTCACATCATCCTCTGATTGTCACCCTTAATAATGTATCAAAGTTTACTGATACATGTGTACAATCTTTTGCGAAAATACCATACATAACTTCCCCTAAACCAAAATTAAAAACTAAACCGCAACCAAATATATGAAATGTGTGTATTTGTCAAAAAAAATAAAATGTGATCTAGTGGTGGTTGATCAAATTTTATGGTAAGATACACTGCTAAAGCATCTTCTTTTCCTTCAAATGTTCCATTCAAATATATAAATGCTAATACTTATATCCTGATAATAAATAAATTCATGCTGCTGACAGTATTTGTTTATTCTGACATAAAGTAAACTTACCAATATTCTGTGATCGTCAAAATCATGTAGACCTAATTTCTGAAAATGAAAAGAACAGAAATGTTAATCGTGTTTTTTTTAATGTGGGATATTATATTAGTCAATTAAATGCTCTGTTAAGTTTAAGTTTTGTGTGAGATGTGTACAGATTTCTGGGAGTCACCTATTACACCTTTGAGAATGAAACAAAGTTGACCTCCTAGGCAACATGATAAGATCTATATGGTGGAGAGGCCACTAAGTGTGTGAAGAAACAGCACAACCAAACAAAATTTACATATTAATTAGTGTTACATGTAAGAAAGCAAACCCATGGTCCAATAGATTATGTTTTGTACGTCCTGCACAACTGAAACAAGAATATTTTAAACTGGTAAAATTTCAAGATCTTTGAAATTGAACGGTGAATGAAATCAAATTTATTACATATCTTCATTTTGTTCTTACCTCTGCCTGCATTCGATTATATTCTTTCTGCCTTTCTTCTTGTAATTTCTGTCGCTGTTTTTCATGTGATCCGAGTTTATTTAGGAATCCCCCTGGAGTACCGGGTTTAGGTGGTAAATCATGATATCGGCTTTGTGTCTGTTTCTGAAAAATTAATGTCACATCAGGTATATTATTTAATGAATTTAGACTATATTGTCATTCGAATTAGCACACTGAATGCCAATGAACTAGAACTATGTTAAACTTTTAATAGATCTAGTACAGTACATTTCATTCTCTTAGCCTTTTTTGGGAAAGATCACACAACAGAGTTTCATTGAAATGCTGTACATGTAGCAATAAAGCAATCAAATCAAAAATATAATATAATCTTCATTTCATGTCTGAATAAGGGACAACAGCGAATCAAAACGGATAGAAGATATTTCTACTGCATTAAGACCAATGCTATTTTTTCATCCTACGATCTGACATCGGGGTTAAATACAACTTCTTTGAAATTATATTATTTTAGATCTAATAATAATATTCAACTTATTTTATGTTCATTGAAAATGTTTCAAAATTAATCAAATTCATCAAATTTAAAAATCAATTAGCTAAGTGAAATATTTTGTAATAATTAGCAGAAAGCAAATTTGAACAATTAATCAGTTGGGTAAAATAATTAGTAAGTAATTAGTAGGAAATAGTTAAATTTCAATAGAAGTTTGTGCTGAAAAATAGGAAACAAATGCATGGAAAATGAAACCCTTTCCAGAGTGTCATTTTAATGAAGTGCTGAAAAAAAGGTTAACAAAAACAACCAACAAATCACTAATTAAATGAATGAATATTTGTTGTAACAAATATAACAAAAATGAATTAACAACTGAATAAAAACAACTACATGTCAGAATGAAAAACACAAAAAAACTTTCAGTTTTAACAAAACAGGTACAGGACGATAAAATCATGTATTTGGTTTCACAGAGCAATCATCACATACATAAAGAAAAAAAAATTAAAACAAGTAAAAAAATATTACACATATAATCTTTACAAAACAACACAAAGGTACATTTAATTTAAGGCAACAATTATGTTCTACTACTAGTTTCTTTTTGTAAAAGAGGTTTCATAACATCAATTAAAGTTCACACAATATTTCGACAAACCTGTGCCAGACAAAATCACTGACACTGGAAGGATTGTGTCTGATACAGTGACAAAGTCAGAATTTGTGCCTCACAATGTGGTTTGCAGGTGCTTGTCTGAATGTATTTAACTGGGTGAATTTAAAGATATAACACATAACAGGGTGTGATTCTTATGCAAGGTGTGGCAACACGTGAAGTTTCCAACCTTTTGTAACTGATTATATTCTTCTTTCCGCTGTTCTTGTAATTTCTTCTTCTTGTCCAATGTGTCAGATATGAAAAGTTGTTCTTTTGATGGTTCTCTCCACTCTCGGGGTCGAAGATTTTTTTTCTGAGAAGTTAATGAACAATAGAGACGGTACAGATTACAAGCATGCACATGCATATAGTTCCAACACTGGTACACACATATAAAAGATTACAAGACACACATGCAGAGGTAGGAATATATATTTACATAGATTAGTAATTTACATATATTGGGCACTCCCTAATTGCAATCATACCGAATTAATCAAAAGCCACACTTTAATATGTTCCATCACCGATACAGCCCAGTACCATGTGTTATAGATTTTTATTCCTATTCAAACATCTTTAAAGATCAATGTCCTACACACTATAAATCAAAACTCTTCAAAAAAATCAACCGGTTTTTCGGGGGCGTGGGGGGGGGGGGGGGGTGTTTTACAACAAAATATGAACTGTTGTTTTGGTTCCCGTCGACTCTGGGAAGTTTATATGGTTATAAATAACCATAATGAACAGGAATGAAAGAAATGAATCTCACCACTGATCCAAAGGGCAACCTTATCCCAAGTTCAGAAATACAAATGGACAGGTGTGTATCTAATACTAGTAAATATACCTTTTCAAATATCACATTTCAAATAGCAAACCCTACATGACGAGTTCCAGAGGGTGTAAGCATACCCTGGCTTCAGAATGACACTGCAGTTTTGAAAAGTTGATTTAAGTGAAGAGTTTGATTGGACCACAAGAATTAACAACCTCCAATAATTCTTGATATTCTTTCTTCCTTTCTTCTTCTAATTTCTTCTTTCTATCAGTAGTGTCTTTGATCAAAAGATCTTCTTTCTGAGGTTCTCTCCAGTCTCGACTTTTCTCTGCTGCTTTTTTCTAGGGGTATAACAATTTGATTGGAGTATTTCAGGGGTTTTTTTTGTCTGGGTAATTATAGTTTGTTTTAAGTGTGCATAAATGTGCCTATGTATGTATGATATTCAAAAAATTATGTTTCAATATTGTGTTGGGTTTTGTTTTCGTCTTTGTTCAAAATTTGTCCTAAATTTAAATTAAACATATGTGTTTAAAATTGTTTCTAGTTAATGTTTTTCTATCACTAAAATTTAAGATTTTCAACCTGTTGTAGTAAGTTCTGATATTCTTTATTCCTTTCCTCTTGCAATTTTTTCTTTCTATCATTTGAGTCTTTAATAAACAGATCTTCTTTGGATGGTTCTTGCCAGTCTCTTTTCCCAATTTCAGCTTTTTTCTATGGTGAATATGTTCTATGTTTGAGCAACATGTTAGTTACGTTATGTCACAGATCATTTTTTTTAAAGACCGGTTTTTGTATAAAAGCTGCTTTGTCCAAACTCTTAATCAATTAAATTTTTTTTTAATTTTACTTAAGTACTAACTTATTTTTTTTATGATTTGAATTAATTAATGTAACTTTTTATTTGCATTAGTCATATGTCTAACATAAATTAAGCTCTACTTTAAAAAAACAAAATGCCCCAGAGATGCATCTCCTGCTAGAATATAACCTATTTTTCAACCTGTACTAATTCTTTATATTCTTTATTCCTTTCTTCCTGTAATTTTCTTTTCCTATCATCTGAATCCTTAATAAATAAATCTTCTTTTGTTGGTTCTCGCCATGTTTTCTTGTCTGTCATTGTTTTCTACATTAAAATGAACACTAAATTCAATTTTCTGTCACTAGTTTCCCTTATACTCTTTCAATTTGGCACATTAACTAATTAAGATATCTTTGTTGTTTCCTCTTTTTGTTAGATAAATAATTTGGTATTGCCATAAAAGATACAATTGTGACCTTATTATTATCTTTGTAAAGTAAAATATGTGTGTAGTCTTTGATGATTTAGACAAGCATTTTGCCGTTTCTGACGTTTCCTATCATTGCAAATTGCTTAATTTTAATTGTCTTTTTCATTGATTAAAAGTTGTTCGATATAGTTAGGATAGTTCTCAGTGTGGTTCCTTATTTTGCTTTTTTAATACCTTATCATATGACCTGTTATATATGTAAAGCTGTTATAGAAATAGGTAGTCCCTGCTTCATCAATAGTGTAAAGACAGAATTACACAAAATGGGTCAGATTTTAAAAACATTAATATGGATAAAATGGATTGATGGGCTATCTATAAGGGTACAAAATAGTAGACATACATGCACAGCAGCAAGAAGCCAAACACAGACCAGACACGTATCAAAAGTAATTATTGTGTTCCAATAAGGAAGAAAAGCTAGATTACAAGATTAAATTTGTATCCCCATCAATTTAACTACATCAAATTTTCAAATTACTATAAATTATTTAATTACCGTAATTCAATCTTGATAACCTGACTTTTTATTTTTCTTTAAAGATAAAAATATTTTCTTCATTCACAGATTTTATTTTTTCAACAAGCAGTTAATAAACATAATATTAATATCAAATAAATGTCAACGCCAAATAATAAATTTTTCAAATTCTAAAAGCACACAGTAACTGTTCACAAACGTTTAGTTATATATATAAAGTATATATTGACCTTCAAATGTTCGTTATATTCATTTTTTCTTTCTTCTTCAAGTTTTTTGCGATAATTTTCTCTTTTGTCATCCAATAGAATTTCTTCCTTCGACGGTTCTCTCCATGTTCGAGGAGTGCCCATTTTCTAATGACGAATATCAAAAAGTTAGTCTTTTGTTTTGAAATGTTTAGAATCACTTTTAGCACAATTGAACACAAGAGGTAGTCCATTAGCACAGAACAATTTCACTTTTAGCCGTTTCCATTTCAGTTTCTTTCACTTTTAAATTGTTTATATTTTTGAGGTGTTTTTTTTTTTGTTTATTTTACACAGAACACAGCATAACAGATTGTTCTTGAAGCACTTAATTCCACATAATTCAAGATATCATTAGTTTGTAAATCAAATCATAAAAAGAGGCAGTTATGCAATTCAATCATGTCTTTTAAATTCTGACATCAAACTTTGTTGATCCTTGCTTTTAAGTCATTGTATTATAAACTATTCAGAATGAATGTTTTTTTCCTTTATATGCCTAATAAGTTCATAAATGAAAAATTTAAACATGTTATGTTTTGAAAGAAGCTGCAGGACTACCTCTTTTAGTTTCCAAAATATGAAATTCGAGTAATGATCAGGCCTTTTGTAAATATTGCTAGCCAAGCACTTTCTAAATTCAAACTTAGTATGTTTTCATAACCTATAGACACATAATGATACTATTAAAACCGTATCTGAAATCTCAAAGACTTTTGTAATGACACATTATATTTAGACTAGCATATAGACAAAACAAGAGCCCTGGTCCATAGGTAAAAATATAAAACATTAACCAATAACAAAAATATATGTGTAAATAACATGAATCCCAAATATCATTCAACAAAATCATCTGTTAGCTTTTTAACAAGGTGCATTACTAGTCAAAAAGATGTGGTGCATTATTTAATCCTAAAGGCATTCACAATGAATGATGCATTAAAAAAAAATTATTGTCATACAACATTTTTTGTTCTGACCATTACATTTAATACTGGTGCATTGTTTGTTTTATATGTTAAAAATACTGTGTCTTATGTTGTGAGCATGAACTGCAAAGTACGATGACCTAGTTGTATTTCCTTATAAAATTAATTCTTGATAGAATGAAATATATTAACACAATAAATCAGTCATTTTGAGATTAACATATGGTATTTTTCATTTCAATATATATGCCTACAATGCGATGAGCAGGATTTGTATGGAAAGTGGCATTTTTGACTACAAATCCTCAAAGTCCAATTTTCCTATCCAATAGATTAGACACATGGTCCTTGTCAACCCTGACAAGTGCGTTTGAAAAATTTTTAAAGTTTTTTAAAGCCCACTGGCTCAATGAGCGTCCGACGAATGCTGATGAATGATGCATTTTTTGATAATTGACCAAAGTAAAGTATAAGGCACAAGCAATGGAATGTTAGCCCAACTGTACATATATATGCATATAAAACCATACTCAAAAGTTATTCATTATCTACCTCCCTGCTCTAAGTATTATAGTTTTCTGAAGTGTGAACCATTTGAAATAATATTTACTGATAATATATCAAACCATTTAATAAGAAAAAATATATTTTACCAAACAATATCAATAACATGAAATATACTTTCAATACTAATGCACAACACACAAATTACATAAACTTTTATCACAGATTTAATTAAGAGATGCACATATATACAGTGCAAATCTAGATATAAATTACATTAAGATTATAGAATAATACTTATAATAATAAAAAACAATATATCAAAATTAGATAAGTAGAGTATTAATATTACTTAACTAACATATCAATAACACAACAAGGAAAAAAGTGTCAATTTGTAAATAAAAAATGAAAAATAATAAGAGTATAATTTTGATTATTGGGCAGAGTCCGACTTTTTTTAAATAAAAAAGTATCAGCAGATGTTTTGAAAAAACAAAATATTGTTAAATAAATAGTGAAGAGCACAATTGGTTTCAAGCCAAAAAAGTATCTTAGTAACTAAAAAATACATTATAAACGATACATGTTTCTAAAGAATGTAAATAGGTAGAATTTTTCCAATCAAACCCCCCAAAATTATATATAAACCTTTAAATATATATATAGATAAATATGTGCACACATAGTCTGCAAGATACTTGCTGACCTCCCGATATGCTTTTTATTACAGAAGGAACGAATCGTTATTGCGCTTTTTGGAAGTTACTTGATATTTTGTACTTCCAATAAAGAAATCATCTTTCGATGGTTCACGCCACATTCGGCGACGGGGAGTTTGCCCCCCCTTGATTTTCTCCTGATAATTTTTCTCCTGATTCTGAAACGTTTCACTTTGGGAGACTCTTAATCCATTGTGATTTACTCGACGCTGATGACCGCCGTATTTGAGGAAATCATCTGATGAATTTTCTCTAAAAGGCCTTGTTCTGGGAGCGGGTTTGCTTTTAATTGTGTTATTGTATTCTTGGCGTCTCTCCTCGTCAACTGGTGCTCTTTCTCTAGGACGCTTCTCTTCAGGATTCTTTTTTTGGATTCTACCAAAATCAAAGAAGTCATCGCTTGATGGCTCCTTGTAGACTCTTCGAGGTGTTTTGCTGTTGTTTTTTAGCATATTATTGTAGTCATTTTTTTGTTCTTCAGCAGCACTGATGTTTGAGTTATTTGTATTAGCATGCTGTTGGTTCTCTACTTGGTTATTTTCTTTGCCACTTGGAGCTGGACCAGTTTTAATGAAACTTTCCAGCTGATTAGGTTCTTGACGTGGTGTCCTTTCTTCTCTTCTCTTCATGAATTCATCATTTTCTGGTTCATAATATCTTCGCTGATTAGAACGTGACTGATTCTTCAACATGTTGTTGTACTCTTCACGGCGTTCATTATAGTCTTGGGTACGTGCATTTTCAGCAGCAGATGGAACATAACCATTCTTTTCAGGTTGTTGACCATGTGAACCAACATCAGTCTTCAAAGCTGTTTGAAACTTATCAGTTGGTTGTTGTTTTCGGACTTCATAACGGTTACTACTGAAGAAATCTAGCTGAGAATCTTCTTTCCATACTCTTCTTCTGGGATCTCTTCCTTGACCTTTCTGGTTGCCATTTTGATTTGCTGGTTTTGATTGGCTTGAGACACCATTGCTATTAAGTGCCGGTTGTGACTCCTTTGTTGGAGTTGCGTAACCATTTGTTTCTTGAACAGGCTTTGAATCTTTCATTGGACTAGAGGGTGTGTAACTCTGATCAGCTGGTTTTGACTCTTGATTCTGAA
This sequence comes from Patella ulyssiponensis, assembly GCA_963678685.1. Taxonomy (NCBI): domain Eukaryota; kingdom Metazoa; phylum Mollusca; class Gastropoda; family Patellidae; genus Patella; species Patella ulyssiponensis. The sequence goes on from OY783228.1 coordinate 18,398,170, forward strand.
CACCATGAGTTTGTGCAGAAGGGTTTTGAACTTGAATTTGCGGATTAGGTTTCTGTTCAGGTTGGTTTCTTTTGTGAAGTGGTTGACGGTTTATCTTTTGAGATGTTTGCAACATTTCTTGATATTCTCGTTTTCTCTCTTCAGCCATCTTTTGACGATGAATATGACTGTTGTCTGCTGGGAAATATCCACCAGAGTTTCCTAGATTTTGTTTTGATTTATCCTCTGCAGGTTTTTTACTGCTTGGTTCTCCCCATTGACGACGTTCAGCTCCTTGATTCTAGATTTAATAAATGAAACATCTTACTAAATAATTATACCTAGTTTACTGTTGGAAATATACATACAACTATCGAAAAGTATCGAACAGAGACGGAATCTAAAATAGGAATGTTTGAAAAAAATAATCAATCAAGTACATGTACATTAAATTAGCAAAAACAAAAACTATGTAAAGGGCCACAAGCTGATAGATCGTAAATCTATTTGGCCAGATTGTGTCCAGTTTTATTAATTTCGGGACTAACAATATGGTTCAATTTTATTTCAATAATTCGCTTACGTGTAGGGGTCTTTAGCAGTGGGAGGAAACCGGAATGCCCGGAGGAAACCCACTAGGTTGAGAAGGCGCCCCATGCCACACACGCTCACACCAGGGATCGAAACCACAGCTGCAAGCCAGAGGTGACCGGCCAGCTAGAGGTCGAAGCGCGGCACTCTAGACCACTAGGCCATCCCAACCCCCTGATAGTCAAGATTATTGGTTAAGTTATTACTGTCAAAGTATTTCATAAGAGCTTAATAATTTGGTTCAGAATACAGTTGCAGTAAAAATTAAAAGCAATAAAAGACATTATGTCTTTCCCTGAAGGCACAGACAATCTGATGATGTTCCTTTGATCAATCATGAGTACAAAACAATTCTAATTCTAAACGAAAATGGATTTATAACAAATATACATTCTTAAAAAAATAGAGTAAGAAATAAAATGCTTGACAGGATGGTAAACAAATTCCACAAAAATTACATGATCATTTCACAATTAAAATAGTATACTTAAATTTTTGAAATATTTTTAACAAAGCACATGACATTTTTTATTAACATTGTAAAAGAAGTTTGAGATAATAAAATAGAGTGTAATCCTATCGCCCTCAGAGAAATTTTAATACTAAATAACAAAAATATATATGATCATTATCATATTAGCTCCTAAGCTTACAGTAACCAATAATATGTTTCTTTCGAGTTTTCAACAACCCTATATTACCAAATCAGCCATGCATAGAAATGACAATTTTATTTCATTCTTTTTAAATATCTGAAAGTTGTATGTATATGAGGTTGCATGCATTAAATCTTAGTGTGGCATGAAGAGGGGGAGGATGTTATGTGCAAGAAAATAAAAACACTTTTTTGTTATTGAAATTTGTATTCTTTTTAAACAGTGCAATTTCAACAAAAAATTAAAGAATTATAAATCAAATTCAGTTAGTGAAATAATAAAAATAAATATGAGACAAAATGGGGTATGAAACAATTTGAAACATTATTTCATTTAGCCATGCACCAGTTCATTTTTGGACTAATAAATTTAAAAGAATAGCAACACTTTGTCAAACATGGGGCCATCCAGTCAGCAGCCATAAATATTAGATTAATAACTAATACTGTAAAGCAAGACATTAACTTTGTTGAATTTTTGCTTTTTATCATTACTCTTCATTTAAGCTAAACAGACCAAAAAACTGTATTGCTGTACCGATGACAATTTCAAGCCACATTCTGTTACCACAAACAGAAAGAGAGAGAGAGAAATGGGGTTAACGCCCACTTGACACAAACTAGGTCATTTCTGGACTTCTATATGGTCTTAATTTTATTTCAATAATTCGCTTGCACGTAGGAGTCTCTAGCTGTGGGAGGAAACTCGAGGACCCAGAGAAAACCCACAAGAATGGACAGGCAACCCTACAAATGCTTACCACTCCGCCATCCAACCCCCTGTTACCACAAACACTTCTTGCTTTACAGTAAAAGTGTTTAATGCCATCATGCTCCAGTGAAGGTGAATAAATGATAATGATAATATGATAAACATAATAAATACACAAACATTCCCATAACCAATGAAATTCCACGATAAATCTACCTTGTCATTAATAAGTAAATCATCACGCCTCTGATTGGCTAGTTTACGGTCATCCTCCGACCGATTACCAAATATTCCCCACCCATTATCTTCATCATCGCCCAGGATATTTCTGCGGGCTCTGCTCCTCTTCTGGATATGAAATGAAGGTGCGTCAACAGAAAGCAACTAAGTCTACATTGATTGTGTTAAGAAACTAATCAAGAATAGGGTGTAAAATAAAACTATCAAAAATTTATGATGTACCAAGTTGTGTTTAGAAAGTTAAGTAACCGGGAAAATGGCAAAAGCCAGGAATGAATGAATGAGTTTTAATGTTCTACTTTTCTGCTCCAACTGGGCTAATGAAGGAGGGCATACCCCATGCAATATGCCATATTAAGGGCAATATTGTCAAACAGCAATTGAATTCTAACTATCAAGATTTCATGTACATGCATGCCAAGGTGTATATATGGGACCTCTTTTTTTGTCCCATAGAACCTCTTTTTTTGTCCCGTAGAACCTATTTTTTGTCCCATGGGACCTCTTTTTTTGTCCCATCCAAATGACTAGATGCTGCTCCTTTCCAGGACAAATGACTACATGCTGCTCCTTCGAACCTGGGACATCCCAGTTAGTGAATAAGCACCTTTTGTCCTGAGCCACTGTGGCTGCCTCAAAAGTACAGAATTAAATTCAAATTGTACAAAATTTAATTTGAATTAAATCAATGAATACAAAAATTTTCAGTAATGTTGCACCCTAATAACAAGAATTTGATGAAAGATAGCATCATACGAAAACACTGTGTTTATACACATAATATTTCTCACACAATATTTTCATTTTTCTAGTGGGGTTAGAGTAGCGGGAACTTTCAAATGTAAAACAAAATCACAAATAGGCATATTGTGAGCTAAAATGTAAATAAACGCTTATCATGGTATTGGTGAAATTTACAATGTAGTTTTTTATTCTTAAAAGCTCATCGTCCATTCATAACACAGTGCCTCAAGGAAAAGAGTGATGAGTGACCAAGAATAGTGGCTAGTGTTTGAAGGGAAAGACAAAGCATGTTTAGGTTTCCTTTGAGCATATAAATCAAGCATGGTGTAAAATGTGGTGTTTGAATGTAAATAAATCAGAATGTATTAAATATGCTAGCTAATAAATGTATTAAAAAAATGTATTGTTAGTTAAAGTCATATATTTCTTTTTTAGAACTATTTCTTGGTACACAGTACAACACTATATTTTCATTTTCATATTTTGAGCGATTTCGAAACAAAAAGGATAATTTTATTATGAAAACAAAATTCCTTTTTACAAATTCCAAATATATCTCAATATGCAGTGTATCCTATGTTTTTCCTAACAAAAATAAATTTAAATACTGTACGGTATATAATATAAATATGTGTTATATTTGTAACCAACAATTGTGACTATACATAAGCATGTAAAATTATCAAACAAAATCTAACCTGTGCCATCATATCGTTGTATTCACGTTGTCTTTCCTGTCTGAGTTTCTCACGATGTTCTGTTGATGTTTCTCCAATCAAGAGACGCTCAGGCGTTTCTGATGACTGCAAAATTTGAAATAAAAAATCAGAATCATCTTAAAATGAGCAAAAAGGTCTTTAAATCCATGTCCTGAACAGACACTGCTTGTTTAATAAAAAGATCAAAATATTTCTTTACAAATTATCTACAGACATAAACACATCATTATTTTATATTCATACAAATTTAATTCAGTTCTGTGTATGAATTTTATTACTGAATGAAGTAAAATTGTTCTAAGTTGCAATTTATAGTTTCAGTGATGCATAGAAAGCAATCAGAGGCTGTGTGAAAAAATTGATTGCTATCTGAAAGAAAATGCTGTAAAAAAGATCCAAAAAAATTTCCTTGTGAATATGACATAATAACGCAAAATAATCATATTACTAACCTTGTTATTTAATTATTTACATAATGAAATTATTATTGTTTTAAAATAAATTGTAAAATATATTTGATTGTTCCTGTTTTCAGTCAACACAGATCAAAGAATATATTTTAGTAAATATATATTTTTCAGGCGCATTTCAGCAGAAGCTAATACATTTCATGCTGTCTAATGTGTAATGTAGCTTGCATTATTCATTTAATTTTGTCATAATGATGTGTGCATTGCCACTGATTATGTGTATGGCCATGAAGTTCTATTCAACCAAGGCTATAGTCCCACCACCATTATCTCTCACAGTCTTGATAAATGAGACTAGCAATAAACATAGTTACAGTATCAAGGTGTGGTACACAATTCATCAATGTTTTTCTTTACAAAGTGTTGTAAAATTCACGTTTTAATTAATAACCTTGTATATTACAGAAGGATATAATAATTGTATAATCTTTATATCACAAACATAATTGTATAATTCATATAAGCTTATTATTGGGATAAGCATATCCAGCGTTAAGTGAACAACCTCTCAGTGAAATTTGATCCAACCTCTTCCTCAATTACAAAATTAAAAAAAACAGTATAGATGAACCAGAGTAATAATAAATAGCTATAATAAATATCAATAAATAAAATGCATAATAAAAATGTTAAATATCCTAAAAATGACATAAATAACATGCATATACTATATATGGTTATAAATATTTACAATACTTGATATATTAATAAACTTTATTAATCACTACATATAAGTTTCCAAAACATGGACTAAACTGGGTATAAAAATAAAACATTAAAATTATTTAACTATACTGTTATTAATCAAATTTAACTAAATCGAATATGTACAATAAAACATAAACAATATGTATACAAAAAGCTTTATTAATATCATAAGATTTACAATATGTTCATCTCAGTAACAATGTGAAATACTATCTACCATACAGGACTCTTGCTTTAAAATTTTGACATCCGATTTTTTCAATGTTTAAGTTTAATATACATGGTATTACATGTAATAATGATCCTCTATTTATATAGTGTGATAATAATACTAAAATTATGCAATTGACATAATATCTGTTTAAAACTATGAGTAAAATTAAACCGAGTACGAACAATCCAAACCAGTAGACAAAATTCAAAGTCCTAAAAAATGTTATAGGCTCAATTTATAAACTAATTTACACCGAATAACTACAAAATAAATTAAAGGCAAACATGATTTTTTTTTTTAACAAGAGCACACATGGGCTTAATCTCCCAGCTGTTCGTTGGGTTAAGCTACAAATATATTAATAATATCTGTCTATGAGAAAATGACCACACAAGGAACATACCAATCAAATTTGGTTAAAATCAGTCAAATATGATAAACAAAAGCCCTGTTATAACATAATAAAATTAAAGCCGAGAAATATTAGTATAAGCTGAATGAAAGCATGCACAGCATGTAAGGAACATCCAAACTTTCTGATATATAGTGATTAAAATTAAATCATTATGATCACCTAATAATCATAAAATCTGATGTTGATGTCTACTACGACGACCTAAATTCCATTTACTAACTGCTGTGCAGCGACGTGCTTTCAAATTGCTACAATATCACTAAATATCTGATTTGTTAGTCCAATTAACATATAATATCTATCATGGATCTACAGTAAATAAATCAAGGCAGGCTTGACCAAATATGGTAGTACATATACCTGTAGTAGTATCTCTGCTTCGATTGGATCGTAGAGTGGTGGGTCAATATGAGGACTTGGACTGCGACTAGGACAGGGACTACATTTTGCTATGTGAACTGGACAATGTCGAATCGCTTCCTTTTCTTCATCTGAGAATTGCTCCATAGCATCTCTTTCTAAATAATGGAGAGCGAGGTCTCGTTCCAATTTCAGACGCAATTCTAACTGTCGTCTTTCAATCTCTGACAATGCTGCCAACTGACGTCGCTGCCACTATATAAATTAATGTCATTTGGATACATAAATAAAATGAAATGCTGAACATAATTTGCTAAAGAAATATATTCTCCAAAAATAAAAACCAACAAAGTAAATATCATATAAGCTACATTGCTAACAAACTGTAACATCATTACTGTGAAAGATCTGCTTATATTCATTATTTACACAAATGTATCTACAGGAAATGATAATCAACATTTTGATCAATAATTGTTTCGCTTGATTGAAGAATTTAAATAGCCTCCCCCCACTCCCATTAAAACTAACGAAATAAGTCACTAAAATTATTAATATTTAATATTAATTATCAATTTAAATCTTCTTTCTTATGGACACATGGCGTGATCGGAAGTTTGGGATATTCTTAACTTCTTGATAAAAAGCAAAATTGATTAAAATAAGGAGTTTACAGTTAATTTCATTTGGAAAAGAGCGCTTAAAGAGACATTCAAAGGTACAATAAAACTTCATAGCACTAACTGTTAACTGATCACTAAACTAACTCAGAGCATCATGCACATTTGTAGCTTCATCATCAGATTCTCAGAACATGTTTATTTCCAACATTTCATTATGGAATCAATCTGTCCCGGTGTCATGGTCTGATAGTATTCAATTTGCTTAGATTCTTGAGCAAGGCACTATAGTGAAACAGAATCACCTACCAGTAATCTGTGCTATAGCAATTAATTCACTGTTTTTCTCTGTCAATTATACATTACTCTCTAATGTTAATAATACTGTTTTTCATCCACTCTGATTGCTTATTATCAGCATAAACTGTTTACTATCAGTATAAACCTTTGATTTGCATAGTTTTCTTTTACTTAACCTTATTAAGCCTACTGAGTACGGTAGTAGGCCCGTATATATCAAGTGGTCTTAAGATTTTACAGCAAAAAGTTTACATTTAAAAAGATGCACAGTGCTGAATGAGCCAAACCGCAATACCGAAACAAGAAAAGAAAATAAGGCATTAACAGGTCACCCTGCAAATTTTAAATAGTCAAAGTTTGTTCTTTAAAAAAGGTTAGCTTTAATCTACTCTAAAAATTGTTAGATAAATTAAAGTAAATCTAATTGTTTTGAATTTCTACCTCATCATATTCATCTTGATATCTGAAGTCATATTTGTCTCTTAGACGTATAAAGTCAAGATACGCTCGTTCCTCGGCATCAGGTCGTGGAAAATTATAACCACATGTACAACGTTGTGGTTGCATTGGCTGGTACAGCTTACGATCTCTTTTCTCAATAGATCTACGAGGGCTGCCCTGAACTCTTAGTTGTTTCCTCAACATTTCCTCTCTAATCCTCAATTGCTACAATATTTTATATACCTCTGTATTATTAATCATAAAAGACCAGTTTAATACTAATAAATAGCATTCATTTAAAAGGATAAACTAGCCAAACGTAATACTCCACAAGAACGAACATTTAAAAACAATTAATAAGATAATGTCTTTTGTTTCCAAGGATAAAAGTCTTTATTAACATCGTCAGCTGACATTTTACTCAAATTAATTAATGACAGATTGTCCCTGTATTTATTATAATGGTACTTCATCAGTAGAAGCAAGCAATCCACCCTTTTTTGAATTTGATTTATGAATTCTATGTTTCAAGTAATTAAAAATTATAAGTTTGGCCCTAAGTAAGTAAATAACTTCATTCTATTTAAGTTCTTATCTTCACATTGTTAAGTGCAAAAAATCCTTCAGCATTTACTCTTCTATGTTATAGCGTTGCTTGTCTGACAGATCCTTCTTCATTAGCCCATCGGTGTAAAAAAGTAGGATGATAAACCCTATTTCATTTCATTTCTGACAGATAATTTCAATGACTAAATTCATATTTCAGAAAGCTGTATAAATCACGTTTTTCTAATATGATATTTATATTCAGCATATGGCTGTTTAATATTAGTATTTGATATTAACCACCAAAAATTTGAACAGCTTGAAAGCATTAAAATTTCAGAAGTGTTTTCATGACACAAATGGATATAAATTACCAAATAAATGATTTTGAATATATAGACAACAAAAAATAGATAATTATTATTCAAAGTCTTCCAAATTCCTTAAAGCCCCTCAATCAGTGTCCAATTCATCAAACCTAGCTAGCTTACCCCTAATTAAGCCTAAATAGTGAATAAGAATAACCTTTACGGTTACCTTTACATATTCCGGTAATTATAAAGGGTCGTATCCAATCAAACAACCTGATTTAACCAAGGGTAAAGACTTTGAGTTTTATAACACATAACAGTTTTGAAGATAGTAGTTAGCTATGTAACTTAATACCTTTTCTCTTTCGTCCCGAGAGATTTTTTTACTTTTTACACCATATTGTCTTTTTATAATCTTTTCTTTTTCTCTCAATTGCTACAAAAAGGATAATTATTACTTAAATAAATAAACTGAGTATATACATGATTTGAGCTAAATTTCCATTAAAGTAAAGTCTTCATCAACTATAAAATATCTTCTTTACACCACAAGTTACATGGGTTTAATACTCTAGTATAAAGATGTATTATTCAAGAGGTAAATCTGTGAACGCAGGTCTTTCTGAAGGCCTTAAATGTTTGATAAATTATCAATTAGACATTTATTAACATGAGAAGACCACAATCAACTCTCGATGGCATCAGATACTTTGGATTTAATTACGATTGGCAGTTAATGATTTAATTTAAAACAGGATAATCAAGACTTTGTTATTATTGTAACAACTGTAGCTATGACAATCAGAACTACACTGTTCTGCAATCGATGATAACTCAGTTCAAAATGAAGTAATTTACCTTTTCTAAATCAGCACGATATTTGCGTTTAGTTTCCTCGGCATTACGTTTTTTGTTTTCTTCATATTGACCCACTGGTAGACCAGCGATACGTGATGTATCATTATCAGGATAAACATCATTAGTTTCATAATATTCTAGCGGAGATCCAAGCTGTATATAATAACATTTAATCATTTTATAATCACAAGGCATCAATGATTAAATACCCCTTTTGTGCAAATGCAATCTAATTCTCACAAAAATAATAATTACTTAATCTACCATTTCTAAATATTAATCAAAAAACTGCTTTTGCTAATTTGCGGCTGGATCCAGTATAGAATGCAGGAAAACTCAACCGCCCAGGAATCACAGATATAGGAGAATATAAATGGTATTACATAATTTCTGGACTTAAACAAATCAATAAGTTAGAAAATCAATAATCATTTACATGTCATACATCTTATTTTACATCAACGTCAAATCATAAAAAACTGTAATTAAAAACAAAAACTAGATTTATTTACTAATCTACATTATAAAATAAGATAAATACCCAGGTGTGGAAGTATTATCTATAAGTAAAATACATGTACAGCAGTCCTCAACAGGAAAGGCCACAAAATATAAGAATTTCTATAATACAAACTTAAGTTAGATAATCCAAAACACATTTTAATATATAACTATCAAACTATGCATAATCATTTACAACCTCTTTGTGACCAGAACTGAATTTTTTTTTTAAAAACCATTGGCATAGACTCATGTAGATGCAGTTTTAAGAAACTCAAGGATGTATGTGTATGTACATGTATGGTATGTATGCATATTAATAGCATTACCACATCAAAATTTCAAATAACAGATAATGTGTTTTTCTCTGTTTTACTGTATGCAGGCTGCTTTAAACATGAAGAAACTTTTTAAATTTTCAAAATCGGTTAATAAATAAGTGTTCTATGAACATTTTTCTCATCAAAATTGGCAGTATTTTTGTGACAAAAAGTAATGGACTTCTCTATAGGCAAAACACGCCCTTGAATTATGGCATTTTGGGGCCAAATTAGTATTTCAAAGATCCTACAATAACTTTGGTAATAATGAAAGCAATTAGTTGAAATTTTGAAACCCAAATGAAAAATGGATGACGAGTTCAATTCTGTCGTCAAATTGGCTCTGTAACACGTGCGTTCCGAGAAATGGCGGCCATCTTGGATTGTTGTTAAAACTGTCATTAAAATGTACTACAACTTTGAGGTTAGCATCAAATGACACTACACGGCTGTCAAAAGTACTTAATTCTGCACTCCATAAAGTAAGTTTGATCTGCTTATTGACCTCAACGGAAAATGGCAGCCATTTTGGAATCCAAGATGGCCGACATGCCAGATTTCGTTACAGTCCGACGTAATTTATTCAGTGCTCTAAATATGGGTTGTAATATATCAGCTGAAAGGTATTGAAGAGGGGATTACAGTTTCCAAATGTCCAATACCCACCGGAGAACATAGTAAATAAAAAAGGTTTTTTTAGACATTGTTTGTTTTCTGTTCAATATTAAAAAGTTGAATCGGAAGGCTAAGAGTACAACAGACTTGTGACAAAACTAAAAGTCCGGAATTGAAACCGAAGTTTTACTAACAACCTAAATCTTAAATTAACTAATTTTAATTGAGTTACATTTTAATAAAAATAATATTAATAGGCCTAGATGATCAATAATGTTTGATAAATAATTACAGTTTTTCATATTTACTAATTACATGTATATTATTATCTAAAATAAAACAATTTTAATTGAGTTACACTTTTATCAAAATAATAATATTAATAAGCCTTCTTGATTACTGGTAAAATGATTGCTAAATAATTAAAGTTTTAAATAATTTTATTAATTATATTAATATTTAAAAATTAAACCATTTTTATTGAGTTTCATAATCAAAATGATAATATTAATAGATAGGCCTATCTAATTATTGATGAAATGTTTGGTAAAAAAATATAATTTTACTAATTCAATTAATATCAAAAATAAAATTAGCTAATTTGTTAGACCATGACATATATGTTTGTTTTTCGATTTCAAGACAACTATCAAGTCAAATCCACTAATGTCAAAATAATAAGTTTTTTTGTTTACATCCTACGTGAAATGGCTTCCGTCGAAGGATTTACCCACCTTCCACCCCTATTGCTGAAATGGCACGCGAGCTTGTCCAATCAGACTCGCCAAAGTCAATCACGTGACTTCAACCATGCTCGTCATAGGGGATCGTCATTTTGCTATGAATGGAATCTCCCGTGAATTTTTCGCCGTCAGAATTCATCTTGGCAACCAAACTTCTGCGGCTTATTCTTCGATGAAAATAGCTTTTTTTACCGACGACACGTATATCACTATAATCTCCGATATTTCATAAAGGTACTCAGCGTTTTAAAATTCAACCCGCAACATTGGATTTTAGAGAATTTTCGCTTCAAACTTTTAAAACAGTTGTATCTCAAAAACTAAACCCGCCATTTTCATCGGGGAAGCCGCGGAACCTTGCGGGAGGTCTCCTAGTGATTCGTGGAAAGTTTCAATGACGTACGGGCAGAACTTTCCGAGCTATGAGAATCCCCAGCGAGATACCGCTCAAAAACCCGGGCGTGCCGTGAACAATAATTAATTCGCTAATGGAAAAACAATGGTTAACTGTGAGTGACCTAATATTAGCGTGGGTACTTTTTAACTTGTGTTTTGAGTCCATTATCAATAAAAAACCAAAACGAAACTTGTATCACTAGAAAGGTAATTTAATTGGCTTTTTATCCATATAGGTTAAAATATGTTGACACAAAATTTGAGTTTTATATCGGTTATTTTTTCTTGGCACTCTGTCCGCGAAGAGTGTAGGGCACAGTCAATACGCTAACAAAGTGTCACACTGCGAAGAGGACGAATGTGGTAATGCTAATATTAATCATAGAAATTCCAATAATAGATTAACACCAATCAGTTCTTAATGCAAGCCAAAATATTGAAATCAATCCTCAAGCAACTAAACATAAAGATATAATAAGAAACTTACGTGACAAGGAAATATAGTTAAATCCCAAAAGTTAGAATCTGATGTGTCTGGATATTTAATAAGTAGGATATAATGAGGTGATGGAATCCAGACAACTGATGTGCCTCGTTACTAATCAACAAACTCTAAACACTATCAACGACAGCTCAGAGACAAGGGATGGAGACAATCACAGATAGACTATATCATCCAGATAAAATCAATGATCCCATAAGAGAATATCAGATGACTGGATAACCTGAACATCATTAATATTCCATGGTTTATAAACCATGTTTGGTTGTTGTTATTTATTAAAGTGACTTTTCACCGATGGAAATCATATTATGACAATGAATGAGTCTTATAAATCAGAACTTTGATGTTTTTTCATGTATCTTTTTGACATACCATGTTGTAACCATTTTAACTAAGATATCAATCTAGACTATCAAAAAATTCTGACTTTAAAAATTTGATATTTTAAACAGTTCATTTACAGGAAACTCAGCAAATATTTTTTAAAATGTCTCTTTACATAAGATTAGACTTAGTTGTATAAAATGGAATTATATCCATGATCTGTGACTTTTCAAATAATTGAGATAATATAACAAATATTTCTTATAATAAGCTTATCTATAATAATATTATTCACAATCATGTTTCAATCAAAATGCAAATCCTCCGGTATATATATATATGTAGAATGGGTGAAAATCTTTTAACTAATCACTATTATCGAACGATAGGTGCTGATCGACCCAGCAATATCAATCTGAAGAATTTTATGAAGAAAGAGCATAGAACAATATCAAGTATAACAGTGATAATTTCATTGTTTTAAATGGAAAATTGTAAAATGGAAGCTTAATAAGGGATTCTTTAAAATTGTATCCTTAATGGTATGTACATAATTTTATTGACGTTTTGTTATATCTATCCTTTTACATCTGGTAAATTATATTTAAAAATATAAGGACATTATTCTTAACCACAGTGTTTATGAATAAAGATCCCCTCGTAAATACTGCATATATAGGAATTTCAATTGTATTGTAAATACCAATGATGCCTAGATGACCTAACCTTAACCATAGCTCATTGAAGCTAAGAAGCACTCCTTGTGTTAGTTTTTATCATTTATTATAGAGTGTTCCCCCCCACTCAAAAAAAAAAGTTGCCCTAACCCTAAATACTGTGGATACGAATAACCTTTTCCTTTAAAATAATACCCAATGTGTTATGAAATGTAGACGAACTTGTCCTTATTGAATCTAAAAATGTTATGTTTACTTTTATCTAGTGTTGATGTGTTACCATAGTAATCTCCAGGTAACCATTATGACAAGAGACAAAACCAATTAATAACATGTTAAATAATCAATATTAACACCAACTATATATGTAGATCCTATACAAGATGAAGACAGAGATGAGAACAACATGACACAGCATCACAGTACGTGATTCAATTAATCAATGTAAATTTTTATTATTTATACAGGCACTGAAACATTTAAATTAAAACCAATGCAAGTTAAGACCAATGCCAACATATAATCTACTGCTGTTCATTTTCCTTGTTTCAAAGAAAATGCACAGTATTACCGAAAGTTTGTCAAGACAAATAAAATAGAATCCAAAGTTTTTACCAACAACAACCAGTTCTGGTTTTCTCCTGCAACTTCAACATATTACCAATACATTTCAACATATTACCATATCCTTCTAGAACTATCAACCCGATCTTGAACAATTTCAATCACATTCTCAAACAATTACCATCACTTTATTAAAACCTCTAACAACTACAACTCTTATTAAAACAAATACCAACACTTCAGATCAAATAACTACTATCACTTTCTAAAACAACAACCATCTCTTTCTAAAAAAAAAAAAAAACACCAACGATCTAAAGCCTCTACAAATTCTGTTCTGGCAACTAACAACCCCACCCCATCCAGAAACTACAACACCAACGATATTTTATTTCTCTTAATACTTATTACAAGCACTTTTCGTGAATATTACTCGATTGCTGACATCTAAATTAGCTGATCGAGTCACAATGAAATGAACATTATGAGTATGAGTCTGAGCTATTTAAAAGATGTTTTAATACTCAATATCTCTGGCTTTATATAGTGTATTTATATTCTCTGAAAAGCAAGAGATTTGAACATCGTTTTGAAGAAATAAAAATCAAGATAATCACAACCTGTTGAGAGATTTGCCCTGAAAATAAAATATTTTGTAAAAACTAATCTATGTTCTACACTCTACATTGTTTCTACCTGTAGACGAAGATTGTAGTCATGATATTTTTCATCTTGATGTTGCCTAGCAACAGCATCATAATCATGCGGATCAAAACGATCTGTTAAAACTGCATTATGATTGTGATATTTTAAATTTCTTCCTCTTTTAGTTTTGCCCCTTTTCTGTGAATAGTGATAAAACAAAACACACATGCAAAACAAAAAACAAAAACTAAACACAACAAACAAAGGTGCCCTAAATACAGATCTTCTAATGCAATGCTAAATTTACAGCTAAGTCTTACAAGCAGTCCATAAGGGATGTCATATGTTTATTTTTTTTTGTTGGTAATGGCACTATAAACCTCAGAATGCCTCGTTCGGCATTTCTGTCCAAACGAGGTAAAAAAAATGCCTCGTTGTCTGCAGTTCCAACACGAGGTTTTTTAAATTGCCCTTCTTTTGGAACGAGGTATTTTGTTCAGAACGAGGCTTAGTAAAATGCCTCGTTTACTAAACGTGGTTTTTTCAAGATAGTTATTAGCGGTATATCGGCCAATTTGTAAAAATCAAAATTTATGTTATTTAATACGAAAATAAAACCAGTTTAAACTATATTATTATCAGAGAAATTAACAAGACCAGAATACACGCCATCGGTGGAGGTGTAAAACTATTGCAGACACATAACTACCTTGATTGAATTATTGCCCCAATCAGTATAGGTGTTAAGAAACAACTGTGGTGTTGTGACATTTTATTGGGGGCAATCAATTAATCAAGGTATAGCTGTGTGTCTGCAATTGTTTTACACCTCCACTGATGGCGTGTATTCTTGTCTTGTCAATTTCTCTGATAATAATATGGTTTTATTTTCGTATTAAATAACATAAATTTTAATTTTTACAAATTGGCCGATATACCGCTAAGAACTATCTTGAAAAAACCACGTTTAGTAAACGAGGCATTTTACCAAGCCTCGTTCTGAACAAAATACCTCGTTCCCAAAAAAAGGGCAATTTAAAAAACCTTGTTTCGGAACTGCTGACAACGAGGCATTTTCTTTACCTCGTTTGGACAGAAATGCCGAACGAGGCATTCTGAGGTTTATAGTGTGGGAGTGTTTCGTCTTATGAACATACTCAGTGTGTATAAATCACAGTGGTCAAGGGCCAAAATCATCAAAAATTGTGGAAATCAATGTAGTCTTTGTTTCATGAAAATAAACTCATGATGATAACTTATCTCCTAGTCCTAGAGCATCCACATTATAAGCAATGCTAGACGATGTACCGACAGACGGTTGTGACAACAATATACAACCAAATTTCAATGTGGCTGTATAAAAATCATATTCAATTAAAGGATCGTTTTTTGTTTGAAACAGAAAAAAAAACTCAATAAAAAAAAAAGAGTGAAAAGATTTATTATATTCATGTTTCAAGTTTGTTTAGTTGAAGAGCTGTTAAAAATGGGCTTCTCAACCAAAACCACCCCACCAAATAGATCTAAACAATAAAAGGAATTCAGGAATTCAGCATTGCACAGAAGTGAAAAATACACCACAAAAAATAAATACACACACACAAAAAAACCACACAAGATAAGCTTAACACAATAACTGCAAATTTCTTGGGTATTTGAAATAGAATTTTATTTTGATACCCATAATGTAATTTAATAAAATTTCCAAAAACGTTTTACTATTTCTTGAAAAAATTTTGAAAAAGTTTTATTATTTCTTGAAAAAATTTTGAAAAAGTTTTACTATTTCTTGAAAAATTTTCTTCGACTTGCAAAAAAAATACTTTGTCAATTGTCAACAAAAGATGTCAATCTTTTTCTGATTTTGGCTGACATATCAATACATATTAGAACCTTTCCTCAAATTTGCAGCCATTGTTTAAAAACATAAACACAAATTCTAAACAAAAGGTGAAAAAAACTGAAGTGCTACCTGTGCTTTATTTAAATAATCATTATATTCTTTCTTTCTCTGACTATGTAACCTCTCTTTAATTTTATTATCATACTCTCCAACTTGAATACTCTTTTGAGTTGGCGTGAGATTCTTTGGTTTTCTCCGATTATCCGTACGAGTCTGAAAATATTTGCTTTTATAGAATTTGACTATTTTCCAGATAAGTGTGTTATTTTCTTATTATCATTGATTAGAGTATAGAGAATATTATCCAGGACTGGAATTACTTGTTTCAGGACCAGTTTTTGCAAAAATTGGGGCAATCAGACAAAGTGTTTGTAGTTCTCTAAAATTTATAGGATCCACGATGGTTATTTTCAGAACTTAAAACAACTCTTGGGCTTCTATTTTTTCATGCTCATTGGCAAATACTTTATAATGTGTTAGAGGTGCAAATAAAAATAAACAAATGCAAACAGTGAACATTACAACATCTAAACCACATGCGCGTAGGTGTCTTTAGCGGTGTGCGGAAACCGGTAGACCCAGAGAAAACCCACAAGGTTGAACAGACGACTTTACTCTTTATCATACACAAGCAGGGATCAAATGACACACTATAGTAATTTTTACCAACCAGTACCACTAACTTGGTGTCCGACTAGTTTACAATTTGGGACTGGCTTCATTTAGCAATTAAATAATTACTAATCAGTATTTAGCTTATCAGGATGTATATAACTTGTCAGGTGGATGTATATATAACTGTATGTAACTTTTCAGGAGGATGTATATTTATCAGGATGTATATAACTTACCAGGATGCATATAACTTATCAAGATGTATATAACTTATCAGGATGTATATAACTTATCAGGATAGGATGTATATAACTTATCAGGATGCATACAACTTATCGGGATGCATACAACTTATCAGGATGCATACAACTTATCAGGATGCATACAACTTATCAGGATACATATAACTTAACAGGGTGGAAAAATTAGTCAGGGGTTCACGACACACGTATGAATCCAAAATAATTGCGGTTAATGGTTCAATATATACCTTTAAATAATTATTATATTCTTGTTTTCTCTGATCAGACAATTCTTTACGTTGCTTGATTATTTGGCGATTGTCTACAGGATAGCCTTGGTGTGCAGGAGTTTCAGCACGTTCCTCTCTCTGTGTTACCAAGATAATTTCATAATAATAACTATTTACACAATTTTAAACAGATTAAACTTATTCTTATTCGGCTGTGCATGTGCATTATATTGCATTGATTTGAATGTTAACTTAATACAATCAAATCCATAACTGAGCATAGTGTACATATATCTACTCAATGAAATATTAAAGACTGTATTGTATCGTGTCAATATTTGTGTCCATCTTCATCAAACTGAAGTCTCTTTAAAAAATTTCAATAATAAAATCAACATTATTTATACCGGTACAAATCTGAGTAAAAAATTCAAAATTGAAATTTTAAGTAAAATTCACATTTAAAGGAATAAATATTTGTAGATATATAACATGGGTTTACAGGAAACAAAACATACACCCACCACAAGTTTTTAAGGTTGTTTTGAAAATAATTTTTCCAGAATATCCAAACAATACAGTTTGGAATAAAAACCTTTACCTGTAGAGTGATTACATGGTTTCTATGACAACGGAAAATACCTGTGGTAGTTAAACAATCCCAGGGAGTTTGAAAAAAAAACATGTAAAAAAGGGGAGAATACAAGGTTTTAGTGACAAGAGCAATAACTCTGCAAATAAATGATGAATGACTACGACTATGTTAGCATTAATCCTCATACCTATTTGAACAGCCCCAGTACATTTGAAAAAATAATTGTTAACGCTAAATACATTTTAACTGTAGATCAATTACATGGTTTGAATGCCAATAATTCTGTGAAAAATTTATGCATGCCTCTAAATTGGTACTGAGTGGTTTTATATCAATGAATCGCTGATAAATACTGTATTGTAAATATTGTAACCTGGAGAGATTCACGGACAATAACGCTGACACTAATTTTGTGAAAATGCAAACATCAATAAAGACCATCTTTGGAACAATACTAAAGATTTCTTGAAATTTGATGATAATGGGTTGAAAGCTGTAATCTCTGGAGTGAGGAAGACTACAGAATTGTAAGCTATTAATGAAAATACGCCCAGGACCTACTTTTGCATAAATGCCTACAATCAAAAGAGATTTTTTTACCACAATGCTATCTACTGTTTAAAATTTAACTCTGTGGAGTGGGTATGAGTACAAGAATGTCAGTTAAATGATTACATTAGAAACTATGTTTGTGTGAAATTAATAAAAATCTATATGGATACTCTACAGTCCATTACCAACTATTTTGTTCAAATCGGTTGAGAAATGCACTCTATGGAGGGAGTATGAGAATGATAATATATACTTTGATCTAGAATCACTTGTAAGGGACCTTTACACTGCAACTACTGTTGCGAAATGGTCGAAATTGATGGGGATGATTTAGTCTCCCAATACTAACTACCAATCTACACTTTAGTATAAGAATGACTAAATACCTGCAGAATGGAAGACTAACGGACAGAAGCGACAACAATATATAACCACATTGACAGGTGGGTTTACAAATAATAAAAAAGATAACAAGCAAATACAAAAAAGAAAGCAGTACAGGATGATGGCATATACTACTCAATAGTACTCATTGCAGAGACTATCTTGGGGCTCGAACCTGTGCATCATAGTGAGTTGCAGATTAGACATAAGAAGCTTATATAGGAGGAGCTAAAGAAATTTTAAATCAATATTTTTCAGATATTCGTATTTAAATGAAATAAATAACAATAATGCTAAATCTATTCAGTAATCCCGTCTTCCATTAGCTCAGGTTAGGTGCATAAGAGTAGGACGTTAAACCCCATTTCATTTCATTTCATTTCTATTCAGTAAGAAAGGGACAAAATTTGAACAATCAGTATATTAAATCTCAATTTCATATATCATACATCCGTACAATTAAAAGCATTGAGCACAGAAGTATTTAAAGCATCAACAGAGAACGGTTAAGCGTAATTTTAATGAAAGCTGAACATTAGTTATGCCATTGTTACAAGTTTATAAACATTAATAACAATAAACAGGAATATGGTGAGAATAAACAAGGAAATTAGCTTTAGAAAGTTTGCACACATGTTTGCAAGGCTACTGTTTTTATCAGTTAGTATTGTTCCACTGGGTTCAAGATAATGAAAACATTCATTTTGCTACTGACAAATTTTAAATCAAACATGAAATGGATTTACTGACCAAGTCATCTGAAATGTTTTTTTTAATATGGAACATGTAATGGATTTACTGACCAAGTCATCTGAAAGGTTCTTTATTTATGGAACATGTAATGGATTTACTGACAAAGTCATTTGAAATGTTTTTTTTAATATGGAAAATGTCATGAATTTTCTGACCAAGTCATCCTTTTCCATAATTATTCTAAATCATATGCTTGACAGAAATCATTGGATAAAAACAATTTTTTTTGCTATCAGACATCCAGAATTGATGTAATTGTTAATGAGAGACAAAGGGTTTTCACAATGCTACTATTCTACAGTCAATCCTACAATATCATCACTCGTACCTCATTACTACCGGCTATTATAAAATTCTCTTTATCAGGCTCTGCCCATTGTCGACGACTAGTTTTAAAGTAATGATCATCTTCCTATTGGACAACATAAATATCACATGACTTTACAAACAAAAAAAAACATAAATTCCAGACAAACAAAGATAAAATTTGTCAATAATTAGCCAAATATTTTCAGCTGCATTAAATCTGGCCTAAAAAAGGAAAATGCAGACATTTGACATAAATCTTTTAGTTGTACCTGAAATATTATCCAAGATTATTAAAAACTTGGTTTTACATGTATATTCTAACACTTAAAAATAATCAACAAATCAAATTAATGATTTCCATGGTGTACAGTGCATGTAGTTCAATGTCGGTTAATGTATTATAATTGGTGCCATTACATGTAACACAACAAATATCAAGAGAAATCAAAACAACAATACATATAGACCTGGATAATAGACTAATGGATAATATGTGTTACTTCAGGCTTGAAACCTCAGAGGAATTCAACAAAATCATGTCATAAACAAATAATGAAGTGTCTCTTGTTACTGTGACAACATTGATTAAAATGATGATACACTAATTAATTGTCCTGAGAGACAATTCAGAATTAGTGGTCAATGAATCTCTGTGTGGTAGAAAGTGATGTAACCATTTCAAACATCTAAAACAGATGCATCGTGTGCGGTCGTTCCACTAACCAAAGGTGATTTAGACTAGAGAGAACAGTCATGGTACACAGAAGAATAGTTATCTTAATTTGATGACATTAGTTACTGATCTGTCACACAAATAGTACAACAATACTGTTAGCTATGTAAAAATTCCATACAACTAAAAAGTTGTATCAAGAACTTTACAAATACGAATAAAACCATGTACCTTGTTAAAGATTTTTTAGACACTGTGAAGTCATAGATAAACTGAAATTATATATCAAGTTGTCATTAACCAGTACTTACATTCAAGTCATTTTTTTCAGAAGCTAGTTTTGATTTCTGTTCTCTGATAAACCGATCTATATCTGTATCTACTAACGCACTAGACATCTTTTATGATTGCTGAAATAAAATCAATAGAAATCTGAAGGATTTGTTTGGTGGTGCACTTTAATACTTAAATAGATAACAGGAAGCATTGGTGCTTTTCTGATGGCAAACAGGTCGATAGATTTGAACGGATGTATTTCTTTCATCAATTAAGCTTCTGTAATTGCATTTATATTTCAATTTAGTTCAGTTCTATTCATAATATAGCATAGTGGTTTTCAAGTAACCTTATCAATTGTTTAGTTTTCATATGATAAATAGATATCATTATGATCATGGGCTACTATTGATTTCCGTTTCAAAGGTTTTGTATTGTTGACATGTTTCCACCAACACGGAAAGCACGGAAATTACATAGAACATCATCAGGTGTAGGTGCAGTGAAGCTTAGTTTTCCTTAGGTTTGACTTTGGATGTTTCTCTGGACTGTTAATGATACAGTAACTGACACAGAAATGAAACGAAATGGGGTTTAATGTTCTACTGTTCTGCTCCTGAAGTCTTAAACTGGGCTAATGAAGACGTGCATACGCCATACAGTGTGCTATGAGGGAAATTTTGCCCTGACAGCGGCGCTACGGTCTACTCTTATATTGCATTCCAACTGCCATGGAATCTTTTATGTGCACGTCAATGTGTACACGGGACCTCATTCCGTCCAGCATCACTGACAAGGGAAAATCTGGATGAACGTTCTCGGCCAATGAAGGTAATGGTGAGGTTAAATCTGTATTGTTTTCCTTTCCTTTTGGAAATAGGCCATTTTTAATCACACTATTGATAGTTTTCCTCTAATTAGTCTAATGTAGAAACAGAAGAAATAACTGATAAACCTTATTTGTTATCAGAGTTGGAGAAACCTTGCCATTATTGCTGTTCATGGTCGTACTACATGTACATAATAATAAAATATTATCACTATTTTATAACAAATGACTTTGAAGTTGTAGAATTAACCCCTCCCCCTCCAGCCCCCCCCCCCCCTCAAAAAATCTGTCACTCTACTGACTATATTTTTAGGTGAATTGATTATGGTATTTTATAGTAGACTCTGCCTTAATACATCTCAATCAATCACAATTGCCATATATCATACAGTAATGGCATAGATTGCTTGAGACAACATACATGGACAATGACATTGAAAAAGTTTCCAGTCTTTAATATCATCATGTTAAACTTTTCAAAATCGTTTTTGCTATCTATTTCTAGCACACGCTTCTTACCATTTCAACTCTCCAGTTTTCCTTTGGTATCTAAAACAAGCTGGGACAAGATTTGCATGGAAGGATGAACATTCATACGACCGCCATACAGCGCTTAATTTGCATCAATATTGATTTATTTTTAGATAGCAACGGTGTACACAAACCAAAACACTGGGAAAACAAGTTGAATCGATACCAAAATAAACGTCAAATATCACTAGATGTTATCCTTGAACTTTCCAAATGATATTGCACCAATAATCTTTCTAATTCATTTGTAAATAAAAGAATAATTTTGTAATTATTGTGAAATAAATGGTGAAATATTTTACTTAACAACAAATATTTGGGAAGTTCCGGTTCATCGCGCGACACGGAAGCAAGATAGAGTTGTTTCCCTTGTGCTCAAGCTTGTCTTCAACACCCAGACCAAAATAGGCGTCCCATTTGACCAAGGCGCAATGGCAATATTATTATTATCGTCGACGCGTTGGTCAATCGAAATATACAAACCAAAATTTGTGAAATTATTCATATAGTGAACCTTTTCCCCCGTATGGTGTCTTATTATTGGAAAACGGATGCCAGGAAACCACAATGCATGATCTTATGTGTGTGTGTGTGGAGGGGGGGGGGGGGGGGCTACAAAGGCATAGAGTCGGCATAGAGTGGGATTTCGGTTGAAAACCGATTGGAAAGTTTGAAGTTTCGTAATTCACTAGCTAAAATAACAGGAAAACGCATTTGCGGTGGTTAAATTTTCAAAATTTTCTCCGGGTGCGCGAGGCCCCCATACCCTGCGACGACTGATTGGTGGTTTGGGATTTAGGTAAGGTAGGTGAGTCGGGAGGGTACCAGGCTTTTAGCGAGAGTCCAGGGGCCGCCAAGGCCCCGGAAACTCCCGGTGGTCTAAATCGTCGGAGAAGCTTTTTGAGCGATTTCCGGCGAATAAAATTATTTAGAAACGAAGAGAAATTTTATTCCTTTTCTAAACCCTTTATCATGCAATACTAAACTTCACAAATATACCAAGGTTGTGGACATTATAGAGGTCACAAGTTTTATCTGATTTTGATGGAACTGGTAATCTCGGTTTCAATCGATATTGGCGCAAACCCATCGATGTTGGTTTTTTGGATACTGAACTTGGCAAATACATGTATGTGTATAATAAACACCAAGGTTGTGAACACGCTGTACACGTTTTATACGCATTGGGTGAAACTGACAATGTCTTTTTAAAACCAAACGATATCGGTTTGTTTCGATATTGACGCATATAGAATCGCCACTTCCTATACATTTTTAACTTGTGGACCCTATACAGCCCACAGTTTTTATTTTATTGTAAAAACCGTTCTAATATCACCGTTACACCATAATTACGACTGAGTGCGAGAATATCATGAAAATCAGACCGAAACTGTCCGACAAAACGACCACTACCCTTAAAAGCATGTAATATCCAGATCGTGGACCATCCAGGGATTCGAATTTTCACCCAATTTGATATCCCAAAGGCCTGGATTCTTTTCGATATTGGCGCGTACTGGCCGTAACTTTCTGGATTATGACCCCTGATTGTACGAAATATCACGTTTTTAGCCTGTGGACCCTCTGGGTCGCCATTTTTATCTCATTTTCAAAACCCTTCAAATACGCACCTTTACATAATAATTACGGTTGAGTGTAGCCCCATGCGTCCTCAGTCGGACGTGGAAAGCAGACACGTCGCTAAACCGATCGCATGACCTATGCATCGTTTGTTACAACATATTTTAGAACAGTCCTGGTGATCGTCTAGTATTGTCTCTGGTTGTATTTGTATCTTTAAACGCCACTCTGACATCCCACGTTGATATCTTAATTTAAATGCCATTTGACATCCCACATTAATGACATTGTGATTCAATATATTGCATCATAGTTTTATAAATAGAGATCCCATTTGACATCCCACATTAATGACATTGTAATTCAATACATTGCATCAGTTTTATAAATAGAGATCCTTTCTCAGAAAAGTATTTATCGGGTGGTTATTTCACAAAAAAATGTATCAAATTTGGTATATAAAGTATAAACACCCTATCTTACCAGAAAAATACCGGATTACCCGAAAAACGCCCATGGGGAAAGCACTTTGCAAAATTGTCAGGTTATCATCACTAACTGGCAACTCGACTGTTAGCTGCCAGCTTAAAGACATATTATGGGAGATTTTTGTAAGGAGTTAGCCGTTCTTGCTATAATACAGTTCAAAAAAAAGATGATGGAAGAAGAGTATATTGACAATATCAGTTAAATTACTTTATTCTGAACATTGTTATCACCACTATAATTTTTGACTAGAAATAGTAGCTAATTCCATCTACACCTTTTCCGAATATAGCCGATGGTTTGATAATCTCGATTATCAGGTAATGGCTGGGGTACCAATAGCCTATTCGGTTTGCTGAGGGAAATAAAAATATTAAGACAGAAGACCTGTCACACGGTCTTCAGGAATTGTATAATTTGTCATTATCTGTGTTTAGTTTATTGCACTTTAGTTTAGATGTCATTGTTATGGCCTCGCCCAACCAGCGGCCTCGCTTCGTACACTCTATCATTTAGCTTCGATCTAAAATTTCCAGGAGGATGACGGCAACGTAACGGTTAATCTCCGCTCAAGACGCCTTTTAAAATTTAATCAATCAATGAAATCCTGCTTAAATCCAAGCCCAATCCAAGCCATTCGTGGGTCTACAGAATTGATTTTGTGCTTGTTGTGTAAATAAAGATCTAATTTATAATTTCTATGACATCTGAAGCCTAAATAAAGACTTGCAATAATCAGATTTAGATCTTGCATAATGTATGTTTAAGTTTAGGAGCGGTTGATATTTCTTGATCAAATGGTAAGGCGGTTTTGGGAACACTGAGGATGTCAACGTACAAAAGACACTGCAATTAAACGGCGGAAAAAGAAATTTTCACAAATAATTAACAGTTTAGTTAGGCCTCAATATGTATGGTAAATGTACAGTAAGTAATAATAAATACAGTAGACTTCGCATATAACGGACACCTCGGGACCGGAAAAAAATCGTCCGTTATAAACGGTGTCCGTTATACCAAAAATCTGCTATCCAGCATCGTACGCTACAGAGTGCTGCAGGGTTTCCACACGTTGATTTCCAATTTCCTCTTGATTTCTAGCAAAGAGCTCTGTTATCTCTAAAAAGTTGTAACAAGATCTCGATGTGACATGGAACTCTTTGTCTACCATATTAGGCATGGCTTACTATGAAATGTGTAAAATGGTTGATTTTGGCGCGAAATAACTGAAAATGGTCACGTACGCCCATAACAGACATGCTGACGGTGAATTTGAATATGCTTTTTTACAAATGTAATATTAATAATTTACCATTTTATAAAATATAAAGAAGAAGACAATTCACAATCAGGATGTGACGTTACTGTGTACATGACATAACAGCCAGGAGGCTCTTCTATTCACCCCCCACCCCCACCAAGGCATATTTTGCCGCACTTTTTTTTATCTTATCTGTACCGTCTTGTGTCGCTTCTGTTGTTTTTTCTCGATGCTATTGCCGATATCCGTGTTAAAATAATGTACATTCTGAAAAATGGACCTTCCACAATGAAGCTAAGTTGACAGACATTGCGTCTAACAACAGCTTACTTATAGCTATAGGTATCCCCGGCGAAAACAAAATTCTGGGAGGGAATTGAAGTTTTGAGAGAGAATTTTCGATAGATTGGTTACTTTGAATCAGGCCCGTATCTAGACACCATTAAGCCAGGGGGCATTACCTTTCGGTAGGGGGGCGAACATTTTGAGGAAATTTTCGGAAAGGTCATTCTAACAGACTGTTGTTATCATCATACTATGAAGTTACCTAGACGTCTAATAAGCATTTTAAAATAAGTGTTCAAACAAAAAAATTTAGCTTTTTTAGGTTAATATAAGGAACTGTGTATACTTTAATGATTGTTAGCAATTTCTGAGCGGGGGGGGGGGGGGGCGAGCATTTCACGCGGGGGGGCCATGCCCCCCCGCGCCCCCTGTAGATACGGGCCCGCTTTGAATATGTTTTCAATCCAAATATATCATCAAATCACAAATT
This sequence comes from Patella ulyssiponensis, assembly GCA_963678685.1. Lineage (NCBI taxonomy): Eukaryota > Metazoa > Mollusca > Gastropoda > Patellidae > Patella > Patella ulyssiponensis. Next base: position 18,424,341 of record OY783228.1, read on the forward strand.
TTGTACCAGGGAATGTATCTTTAAGCCCCGATAATAGGATACCAGGCTACATGTACATGTAGATTATAATAAACTCTCTAACACGCTCCTATGCAGATTCGGCAACTCTACTGATGGAAATTGCTACATCTTCTGATTCTTCTCCTTTTAAGAACTATATGGCTGTCTGAAAATCGCGCATATCTCGAGTGTTGTTGCTTTTTCGGAAGAAAGTCATGCCACGTTATGGTATTTAGAAGATGACATGCTAACATCATATTTTCCAAGTAACTAACCTATATACTAACATAGACAAACTGCAAACAGAAATAAATGAGACAAAGTTTGTTTTTGAATGTAAAAAGTGTATAATTTCTAATAAAAACACTATAGTTTGTAATTAACAAAATAACATATTGTCACCAGGAGTTTAAGTAACGACATATGATATTATGTGATTTGAAAATGAAATGGGGTTTAACGTCCTAATTGGTCTGCTCCGACTGGGCTCACGAAGATGGGCAAACATCATACCGTGTGCTATATGTGGGAAATATAGAGAATTGAGTTGGAGTATTGATAGATTGATGATTGCAGATTGGTATGGGTTGGGAAAATTGTGCTGTTGTTGTCATGGTAATCAGTGAACATGCGTACGAACATAAAATAAGTAAAGCTCGCATTTTCGTCCTGATCCCTCGCGCTCTCACACTGTCGCTCACTCGCCTTATCGAGATTATGAAATGGCCACAATGGGCTTCCATACTTAACCGAGAGAGAGAGAAATTGGGTTTAACGTCAACTCGACTCAAACTAGATCATTTCGAGACTAACATATGGTTTAATTTTATTTCAATAATTCGCTTGCGCGTAGGGGTCTTTAGCAGTGGGAGGAAACGTGAGGACCCGGAGAAAACCCACGAGGTTGGACAGGCGACCCTACTCCTTGCCACGTACAACCGGGGATTACACTTAACCGAAGAACGCGAAATACATGTAGTTGTGTTTTGTCTTGTTGTCGACAATGTACAATGGATCGTCTGTGTAGTAGACATCGAAGAATCTCCCGGAAGTGCAGATTAGCCAGAAAGTACAGAGCAATAAATTATACCTTTTGGTGGTAAAAACTCAAATTGGGAAATCAGATTCGGCGTTTCGCTAGAAACGTGACAAATTGTCCATGACGTTACATCGTAAAACCCCGAGTAGTGTATGCGGTACCACTTCGTTTATATTTCAAAATTGATTATCTAGTTATATGTTAAGCTATGTGTAATACTTTTTGGCACCAGAAAGTATTGGACATTACATGTTTTGTCATCAAATGATTACGAAATCTGCTCAAAGGAAATCCTTGACTCCCCAGAACCACCCACTACTGTGGCTGAGGTCAAATACAAAAGTTACCAGTGGTGGAACCATTTCTATACATATCATCTACATACAGTTAAATGGCGCCTTTAATCAGTAAATCGGGAAGATCAACAGACAAATAAGGGTGGACAAATAAGGAAGAACACCAAAACGTGAAGTTCGTTTGGGGGTGGATGGCCGAATAGTGAGCACGTGCGTGCTGTATCATAAAGACTGTCATTGAGTCAACTGGCGTGGTTCGAATCCCGAGTTGTACGTGACAAGGAGTAGGGCCGCCTGTCCAACCAAGCGAATTATTGAAATAAAATTTAACCATATGGTAGTCCCGAAATGACCTAGTTTGTGTCTCGAAATGACCTCGTTTGTGTCTCGAAATGACCTAGTTTGTGTCCGGAAATGACATAGTTTGTCTCTTTCTCCCTTTGTCCCAAATTGGTTACCGTACTGCATTCACTTTTTTAAAATCCTTCAAATATATCCAGATTATCAACAGCAGTTGATATGAAGTCATATCGTTTTTCATAAACGTACTCCCAATATTTCATCAGCATTTCCTCTGATCCACTTATGAACAAACAAGGGTCCTGCCTACTTCTGAAGCATTCATGATCTGGAGTAGACACATTGTGTCCTACAACATTTTTGATGTCATAAATCATCATATTGTTCATATCACTGGGAACGTGGGCGGAAGTTAGATATAAAATAGGAATCAAATCTGTAGAAATAATGGCAGGATACCCAACACAGTTCAAGAATAAATATTTAGACTTGGTTTCAAAACGGGTGTCCGACACGAACCAACGTGTGTCCGATGTGAACCATTGGTTTGTCACGTTTCCTGCCTTTTCCGAGACATGAGAAAGGCAGAAAATAGTTTTTGTACCTCGAATATCTGATAAAATATTAATCAGAAGATAGAAAATATCAACCGTGGTGTTGTCCTCCAATCGAAGGACGAATTCTGTGTTTTGGCAGTGTTCTGTTATCCATTTTAACCCCAGTACAGATTTTAATGTAAAATTTTTATCAGTATCTAAAAAATCACCTTGTATCGTGTCCCCATATACGTTATGTTCAGCTTTTAATTGATTTTGCAAAGAACCATTTAACACTGTACCCAGTAAAAACACACTTCTTACTGGTGCAGGTAGAATTGTTCGATTGCCGATGGTACTTCTCATACGTTCCCGTTGTTTAAAATTTCCGGGTACTGAATTAACAACAATTAAAGCCATGATGTATTTAACGTTGCTACAAACAAAAGGATTATTCAATAAATAGTCTGAACACACCGTCAACGGAATATTTCTACTACTATTGATGGCGTCGTCACACAGTTCGCTCATGTTGACAATGGTCGGTTTTCTAACAGGTAATCGGTATAAATTGCTATGGAAACCGCCCCGATTGTACTCGGTTGGAACTGAACTAACTGTATTTCTGATTGAGCATATTATTAAATATGTTACGTACATGATTATACCAAGTACACAGGTTATTTTTACACTATGAGGCGGATAAACTCCAAGTTTTTGACGTATCTGCCGCCTGTAGAATGGAATACACGCCAAAAACATCTCCATAGAAAGTTAATTACTACACATTTGGTCATTTGTAATCCATATATGACGTCCTCTTAAATTTTGTAATAATCTCTCGTCTGTTCACGTGACATAATACACTGGTCTTGATACTACAAAGACGGTGACAGGCTTGTAGCGTTATTATTATTATTACAGAATATTTATAGTGAGCCCTTTCATATAATGTTTCCTGTGATACTTTACAAAGTTGAATAAGTTAATGCAGTATTTTGAAGCTCGTGTATATTTAAGTGTGTAAATTTAATAGAGCGTAGCAAAGAATTTATATTTAAACTGAATTGTATCATTCCCTATGTACGGAAACACCATGGGGAAAGGTGCTAGAAAAATATTTTTGATATTCTTTTTAAGAAAGAATGGAATTATTTTGAAGCTCGTGTATTTAAGTGTGTAAATTTTATAGAGCGTAGCAAAGGATTTGTATTATTGTTGGAAATGAATTGTATCATTCGCTATATACGGAAACACCGTGGGGAAAGGGACTAGAAAAATATTTTTGATATTCTATTTAAGAAAGATTGGAATTATAGAACCGCAGGGAATCTCAGATCCACCACACACCACGTATAGACTACACCACCTTGAAACCAAATTATTGCGCAATCAATGTTCTCGCACCTTTGATACAGGTGAACATTACAGCTCATTATAACAGGTTAAAATCCAATTATGCCAACAAAAACAAACACATTTTTAGAATTAATGCTTTGCATCACGTAACATAAAAACATTGCAATGTCTAACTCTATAATATGTATACATGTAATTGAGATGTTAAAGGGTTAATTAATTTGCATAAAATTATATTAGATTAGATTATGTCTTGTTGTATGATATTCATAGATAATAAAGCTAGTATAAACAAAGACAAACCAATTAAATTGCAACCATATTGCAGAAAACAGGGGATGAATTGGTAGTGGATAGCGTTATACTTTCACAGTAAAATCAATATCAGCTAATAAAAACTTCAATTGGCAGCGAGTGGATAACGTTATACTATGCAGTAAAATCAATATGAGCTAATAAAAACTTCAAATAGATAATTTTGGAATGCTGATTATTATAGTTCTGGGCCCTGTTTCACGAAATTTTAACTTAAGATAAAATCCAATTTTAGTAGATACTTCAATTTTGATTGGCTAAGCACTAAAATCAATCTAATATTATCCAATCAAATTACTAAAATTGGGATCTTATCTTAGTTAAAATTTCGTGAAATAGGCCCCAGAACTCTTTTGTATATTGCTCTCGCTTGTATAATATAGTGCATTTAAAGATTCGAAAGAGTTAAATGTGCCTAATCCAGAACTTTCTTTTGACCTGAAAAGTTAAATATGAATTATTAATTAGACATTTTTATACGCCCGCATTTTCATGTGGACGTATATTGTCGCCGCGCGTGTCCGTCTGTTCATCTGCCCGTCCACAATTTGTTTGTTGACACTCAAGCTACAGGTCACAATTTTTATCAGATTTTGATGAAACTTGAAATATGGGTTTACTTCTCAAAGATCTCGGACCCTTTCGATATTGGCATGTATTGATCATATTATGGCCCTTGATTGTACGAAAAATCACGTTTTTAGTTTGTGGACACAGAGGTCACAATTTTCATCTGATTTTGACGAAACTTAAAGTACATGTTTATAACCCAAAGACCTTGGTTCCGTTTAGTATCCGCGAATATCGGATTGCAACTTCCTGTATTATGAGCCCTGATTGTGGTCCCTCTAGAGGTCACGTTTATTATCCGATTTAAAAACACCCGTTCGAATATATCAACATTACACCGTCATGTCGGCTGAGTTCGAATTTCGTGAAAATCTGACGGAAACTGCAAGACAAAATGGCCGCTCGAACGCGAATAGTGTAAAAGTATGCAATAACAAGCTTGTACAGAGGTCACAATTGTAATCCGATTTTGATGAAACTTGAAATGTATTTTTAAAATCCCGAAATCGTGGTTCTTTTTGACATTTGTGCACATCAGACCGTAACTTCCTTTATTTTGACCCGTGATTGCACAAAAAAGGCACAGTTTTAGCCTGTGGACCCTCTAGGAGTCACAAGTTTTATGCAATTTTAAAAAAGAATGTTTAAATTTATCACCGATACACCCTTATGACGGTTGAGTTTCAATTTCGTGAAAATCGGACCAACACTGCCGGACAAAATGGCGGCTCCGTGTACGCAAATAATGTAAAAGTATGCTATACATAGATTGTGGAACCTATAGAAGTCACAATTGATGTCAGATCTTGATGAAACTTAAAATATATGTTTATGTTTCAAAGACCTCGGTTCCTGTCGCTTTTTGCACATATCAGACCGTAATTTCCTGTACGTAAAAATCGTGTTATTTTAGCTGGTGGATTCTCTCTAGAGGTTACAATTTATTATCCGATTTTAAAACCAGTTTAAATATATCACCATTCCACCATAATGATGTTTAATTCGAATTTTGGGGAAACGAAACTGCCCAACAAAATGGCCGCACTTTGTACGCAAATTGTGTAAACGTATGTAATACGAAAGAGTGTGGGCCGTCCGATTGTGATGAAACTTAATATATATCTTCATATCCCAAAGATCTTAGTCACTTTTTATATTTGCACTTCCAGACCACAACTTTCTTGATTATGGCCCCTGATTCTACATTCTACGAAAAATCGCTTTGGTTTTTAACTTGTTCTCTGTCCATCTCTTGCAATTTCTGGGCGTATCTTGCCTGGCAACCGCAAGTTTTCTCGTGGCAAGCCGGTGGTCGTGAATTAAATGGATTGAAACACGATTGTCATTTGATATTTAATAACCGAGCCAGGAAAACCGAGACTACGCTTAGAATAAATTAATATTAATTGGCTGAAATTTTCTATATATTCACGTTTCATATATTATATTTTCAATATTTCATTATCTATCTTTATCTAAACCTGACACGAGAATGTTTAAGGATATAAATTCATCCTGCAACCATAGATAACAATTTAAGTCTTTATTAAAATAACGATAAACTAAGTACAATATTGAATATAAATATCATATGAATTAAAGCAATGCGAAAATGAAACATCCCCTTTAGTTCTAACAAGATATAACATCTTCTCGGATAAAGAATCAAGAATATTTCACTGTAACACTTAAATTTAAACTTCAATGCGAATCACAACTATTTGGTGTAATTAATAACATAAGTGTAACTATTTGCCTGTTAAATTTTGGAAATGCAATGAATCTATGGAATAGTTTCAAGAATAACAGCTCAACGATCTAAAATATGTTCATATTTCTACAAACGTTATAAAAGAAACAGATTTGAATAATAATCATTCCATAAAAGGATGATATTTAAAAAAAATATAACAAATTATTTAAGATGATTTGGTGCTAATATGAATGAGGTTGGCAGGGTTTGCCTTAATTGGCCGAGCAGTACGTGACGAAGGAACAGGCGCATTTTTTGTTTCAGTGTCGGCTTGATATCCAGGATTGCTACTGTTGCTGGTATGCTGTGTATCATCGTAGCTACCACAGTTGTTATTCATGTTAAAAACTTGATGATGAATGACTCTAGTCTGTGGCGGGAAACTAGGAATCGTCTGTGGTGGAAAACTAGGTATCGCCTGCCAGGTAAATACTGGGGGTACGTACCTTTGAGGAAGAGGAACCGTTCTCGGGCGGGGTTCTTTGAATGCAAAGTTGACACCAAGATATCTAGAAGGCGGTGGTGGTGGCACGGATGAACACGGCCATTGCGAAATGAATGTGTTCGTTTGGGTAAATGGGGATTGATGGTGTACTTGGAATTGCTGTGGGGTGTAAGAGATGTGTGGTGGTTGAGTTTTTTGACTGAGCATGTTCATACTAGTCTGTTGAGATTGCACCAGTGGTGTTTCTTTATGAGTCATAATCGGCGGTCGTTGGGTGATACCAGTCTCTCTCCGAACTCCGCTGTTTGCAGGTTGTGTCTGAATCAAGGAAGCTTTTGGGTGAACGTTGCTTATTGATTTCGGAGATTTAAATGGAACCTGGGACAAGGCCTGTTGCGGCGGTTGTTGTTGGATCTGTTGCTGTTTTTGCTGGATCAGAATAGCCTGCTTTGCGTCATTACTTGCCACCATTGAAACTAGAACTTCGGGAGACTGTAGAAGTCTTTTGAGTGCGTCATGGTTCGGAGACTGACAATTTGTCTGAAAAGAAATTGACAAAAGTATGTCTGATTAGAGTGTATAGTCTATCATTGTAGATTACTGAACCTGAACATTCCCTGGAAAATCTCGGACAATCTAGACATTTCCCCGCCACTGCAAATAATCTATAGAAAAATGGCTATCGTTGCGATAATTTCACAAACAATATATAAATTATAAACAACGTACGGGGTATTGTAATTGGCAATATTTTTGATCTATTGATTTGAATGCATAAGTGTTACTAATTACCTGTTTAGAACTACAATCTAGAGTAGCGGATTTGGTCGGGGAAGGTGATAATGGTGAAGGAAGATTCTTGAGATGAGCTGGAATAAACGGTTCAGAAGCAGCATTCAACTGTGACGCAGTTTTTGCTGGCTCTGGAGATTGCAGCATAAGCGACGATGTTGATGAATCCAAATTCGGGGATGATGTTTGTGAGTTCCAGCTGTTATTATGGAGGGAGAATCGTTTTGACGGCGACGTACTTCGAGATCTAGAGAAATTTAAACTACCCAAATGATCGAATCTTTTTTGTGGAGAGGTTCTTCGGTTATCCAGATTGTGAGATTTGATGTACCCTTTCGTTGGTGAGGGTGATCTGAAAAGTTGACGTTTGGATGCAATAGATCGATCAGGTTGGGTTGCCTGATAAGGTACATTCGATGGCTCGCAAACCTGTCCAAAACTGTAGGACCATCTTACACTTTGGGTGTCTTTTGTTTCAGTCGTTGGTTTGCTGTCGAAATTTTCCTTGTACCATCCATATCGCTTTAAGGCATTATGGAATTTTGATTCGCTGGAAGAAGGAGAATGCGTTTTAGTTAATTCGTGTGCTCTACTTGAAGATGTCCACGAAAAGGGATCTGAAATTGGAATTTTAGAAATTTCAGGTTCATGATGTAAGGAGGACAGACCAGGCTGAAGATGTGCATAATCTGATCCTTTTGGGACAATCTCTGACTGACCTCGAGCTGGGTTCTTAGATGTCCACGAAAAGGGATCTGAAATCGGAACTTTGGAAATTTCAGGTTCAAGTGGTAAGGACGATAGACTAGGCTGAAGATGTGTATACTCTGATTCTTTAGGGAAAATATCTGATTGACCTCGAACTTGGTTCTTAGATGTCCACGAAAATGGATCTGAAATCGGAACTTTAGAAATTTCAGGTTCATGATGTAAGGAAGACATATCAGGCTGAAGATGTACATAATCTGATTCTTTAGGAAAAATCTCTGATCGACCTCGAGCTGGGTTCTTAGAAACTTCTGAATGAAAACCACCCTCAACAAAACTGGACTGGGTTGTTTCTCTTGGCGAGTGCAACTTGGGCACTGTCGATAAATTCGATGCACCAATCTTTGTGAGCGATGATTCACTTCGCATTGATTTGGCTCGGGTTTTGTCTCTATCTTGGTGACGCGTTGACGTTAGAACTGGGATCGACTTTCCTTCATCGTGGACTACACTTGTTTCCGAAAAAGCCTTTGAAGTACCCTTAGTCTTTAATCCTTCCTCGACGTTTTCCTTTGGTCTTTGAATATTTTGGGAATGCAATGACAGTCCAGGTGTAATATCTTGAGGCTGTTCTCTGTGAATTCCAGTGGACCAAACATTGGCCCATATGTTGTAGGACTTCACAGGCAACTGACTGGAAACATCCGTGCTATCGGTTGTGGCTGTAACATTGCAAGAGTTTGTTGGGTGAATATTCTTGTTGACGCTTCCTCCTGGGGTTCGACCAGTTCGTGTCCTTGCCAAATTCGGACTTGGTGTCATAGCATCAACATCCGTCATGGGTTGACTGCAAACATGATTGGGATCTGGGATTACATTGTGACTTTCAGCTACCGAATTGCTTCCCTTCCATATGTTCCTCAAAGTCATTGTATCTAATTTTTCAACTAACTGTCTTTCTTCTTCATCGTTCCAGCAGGTTTTGATGTCAAAAGCCTTTAATGGTGAGGTGTGCTGCTTCTTTGGTTGGCCTAAGAGGATCCTTTTGGTTATCTTGGCCTTTTCGTTTTTACTGCCATTTAAACTATTTAAGAATAATCTATATTTATTGTGATATTCATCTACAATGTCTGCTACATCTTCTACATTCATGTACACATTGTGTTGAACACTTATATCTTGTTCCAAATCATCCAAAAAGCAACAGTCTTCACCAAGTCCGGCAAAACTTCTGGAAAGTAAATAAACATACGGTCATTCGTATAATAAAAGTTATTTTATATATATGTCAATTTGGCCATGCGGCACGGAAGCCGCCTGCTTGTGTGCTAGGTAGATAAGAAACACGAATATGTTTTTATTAAAACTACAAACGGTATAGCGTTACTATTATAACTCTGGCGCAACTATTGGTACAGCTGTCGGCGAAACATGATCAAACATTTTGATAAAATTGATAACACATCAAAGTTTAAATTCATTATCCGCGTTATAAAGGGTTCCTTTGGCTTGATAAAACGCGATTAGACAGACATTGAACTGTCTTCAAATTGGTATCTTACAAATTTTAAAGCATACCGCCTACTATTTCTTAAAACTAGTTTGGGGATATACTTCTGGCGCTATGCAGGGTAAGCCTACTCTTCCGGACACCTGTTAGGACTTCGAATTTTGTCTAATAGTAGGATTGTTCGTACTTGGTTTTATTTTATTTCTCAAGGGCACCGTAATAAAATGGCTCATACTTGTAAAATTAAAATAGATATTTGAGTATCTTTATTATTGAATAAGTATGCCAATAATAATATACTAGTATGCAAATAAATTCATTATTTATACATTTGGAGCATGAATTGACTTTTATATTTTTCAATAACCAGAAGCCTTTTATGAGGGTGTTTCACGTTTTACCGTTATCTTCTTGCCAAGATAATTATAGAAATATCAGTTAAATCTATATGAAATGGTCTATTCCTGTGATGCATAGGCGTACGACCTCGATGAATGTTTGAAAATTTATCTGCAGCAAACGCGTGTTCATTCTATTTCAGCCCGTGAATATAGCCTACCTTTGGTGACTTACCCGAATCCCCAACAACCAATCGTCGCGGGGTATGGTGGACTCCGCGCTCTCCTAGAAAATTTTGAAAATTTAACCACCGCAAATACGTTTTTCTGTTATTGTAGCCCGGGAATAAAGCAACTTCAAACTTTCCAATTGGTTTTCAATAGAAATCCCACTCTATGCCGACATGAATTTCAACCGAAAAATGTCGCATAAAGAAGAGTGGCTTCACATACAAACTGCCTTAATCCATAGTCAATTCATTACAAATTCGTGGTATTCATTTAATACAAAAGTAAAATTACTGTCTTATTATATTTCAAGCACTTTATTTTGCCAACTAGATGAAATAATAATTCTTGTTTTCACATTACCCGTCTGCCCGAAAATTCAGACTTCCCGAAAATTAGCTACCGCAACCCCACACCCCCGGCCCCGCCCCCTGGTTCGTTTGTACGCCTCCGGTGCCAAGTGCAGAGAGTTGGGTCTCTCGCATTTTAACATAGCTATTATATGTGGTTTTTTTTATTATGCATTGGTACTCGTGACTTACAATCTGGGGTCAAATGCATTGTTAAAAGTGACATTAAATTCTGCTTGTCGGCCACTTCCAACGGTTTTCACATCTTCCCAGTAAGCACTCTCAATCTGAAAAATAAGTTTAAACTTAATCATAACCCAAATTGTTAAAGATAAAAGTCAAACTAAAGAGTAACTGTTTCAGAAGATAACAATGGGATTGAAATCAAATGAGGTTTAAAGGGACAATAACACTCTTGCTGGCTTGGCAGCTCTAGAAAATAAATAATAGTCTTATTCTAAGTACCAGATGTTTATGTGTCCTACCTGTTGTGTAAATTATCCATTACATCACATTTTATTTGTCCAGAGGGTTCGAAAATATTTACGTTAACCTTTTCAAATCATGTAGTTGAATTTTTCCAATTTTTTAAATTAGGTGTGTTACGATGAAATTTGTATCATCAGTTTATTTGAATATTGTAAAATAATACAATTTGTTGACCAGAATAAAGATCGGGACATATTATTCAATTACAACAAGAGTGTTATTGGGGCTTTAAAGGAGGCAAGTCTTTTACTCAACATTATCTTCAGGCTTCCACAATGCAATCAAAAATTTTGTTTGTTGACTAGTAATTTAGTAGTTGTTATATAACCCGCATTCTGAAACGGTTTGTTACGACGAGTTCTTGGCGTGTGTTGCACGGAACTGTGGGTATTCCATTTAGAAACATCAACGCTGTTATAATGACTAATGTCATAGGGTCAAGTTTAACCCCTGACACGACCTTCTACTACAACCGGTCAGATCCCCATATTGTAATGAGACCATCGAAAGTATAAAAAACCGAAACTAAATAATTTTAATATAACGATTTCTTTAACAAACTGTGCTAATGAATGTACACGGGGGCTCGGTTTTTACGCACCATTGGCTTGCTGGGCAAATGGATCAAACATAGTATTTCACTCTTACTCTTACTACAAGGGTGCGTTTTTGTCAATAAACAAAAGATTAACATCTATCAATAAGACGAACCATTACAGTAATTACACCTACCGCCATTTGAAGTTTTCAGTTTAGATTTCTTTAGATTGGTTAATTTCCGAGAAAAGGGTTTAACTGAGAGCTATATAATGTATATTATTGTATTCTTATATACTAACGTAGTTTGATGGGGGAGGGACGGTTAAAAAATAAATTTGCTTACCTTGTTATCGCTATCGTCATCATTCAAATACGGATACGTAACCCCGTTCCCTGATTCATCCTTCAACTGAAATCTAAGAAAAATTAAAATAAATGCCACTGAAATTTAAAACAAAGGTACAACTAAAATAGCATAAGGTTCACGACACATGGCGAACAAGATTTGTTTTAAATAAAATAGCATAACACACTTTATTCAAAACTTACATTTCTCCGTCAAAAATATCATCACAATTCTCTCTCGGAGTTGGTGTGGGATCTTGAATAGTATATTGAAGATCGGATAAGATATCAGCCGACGAGAGAGATTCAAATCGATGGCTTATCAAACTCTCTCTCCTTGAAATATTCGCAAAAATGTCTCTAAATTCTGTGTCATAATCATAAACATTCCATACATTGTCGGCTATAAGTTTTAGATTTTCTAAGCCTCCTTGAAGAAAACTCATATCTTCCATCTTGCCAGGATCATGTCATTTTTTTCGGACGATAAATCCAAAAATCATCCCCATATTTTGTCTTAACAGTACTTGTTTAACCCATTTCTAAAAGATGCGACAATCGTTATGTATTTGTGACAACATAACAAAATCTTCACCATCGCAACATTACAATTATTGTGTTATAACGTCATAGCGGCCGTGACGTTATTGTTTTATGATGTCACGGATAAAATATTTCGTGATTGTAATAAAACTGCATGTTGAAAAGGTAAACGTTTTTTTCCATCCACTGGAGCCAGGTGTTATGACGTCATATGTGGATTGTAGGTTAGGATAAGGGTTAGGCTTGGCCCAGGGGTAGGGTTAGGGCTAGACCTGTCTACATCTCAGGACTGTGACGAAATCTGCAGGCCACAGCCCTTATCCTAACCCACAATCCACGTATTATTATGACGTCATAACACCTGACTCCAGTGGATGGAAAAAAACGCTTACCTGTTGAAAATGACCCTTTTTTTTTATTTCAGATAAGTGAGTAAAAATTACATTTGGTTATTTTTTGTGTGTCTCTGAAGGATCAAAATTCGATCTATACTCTTAGCTTCCTAGTAGACAGGGAATCACGGTGGCTAAGTGGCCAAGGTGCTGGCTCGTTAGTCTGGAGGTCGGGTGTTCGATCCCTGCATTGGCCGAGAAAGTTCCGGCGTGGTTTCCCCTTGTCGGTGATGCAAAAGGAGGGCCTGACAAGGACAGGATGGGACTAAAAACCGAGGTCCCGTGTACACATTGGAGTGCACGTAAAAGATTCCTAGGCCGTAGCGCCGCTGCCCGGGCAAAATTTCCCTCGTAGCACACTGTATGGCGTATGCCCGTCTTCCATTAGCCCAGGTCAGGTGCAGAAGAGTAGGACGTTAAACCCCATTTCATTTCATTTCATTCCTAGTAGACAAAACACAGTAATTATTTGACCGAGCTGGAAATCATAAATACAAAACAAACGCATCTTTTCTTTGTGTCAAATGGCGTTGATAGATTCCCGTTATAACTTATAGGCATAATAACATCATTAATAAATGCTTTCTAACCAGAACAGAGAAATGGACCTAACAACTCAAAATATTAGCAATCGTAAAATTTAGGAGTATTAAATTCTTTGGAAGAATGACAATTAGCTGCTACGGTTTGAAGGTCTATAAATTAAAAATGATAAAATAATGAACAATAGAAGAGTCAATGTTTTGCTTAATGATAAAAGCCAAGGCCAATATTCCGTTGTTATGTGCGACGCAAAAATTATGCTAAGAATTTTGAAAGGAATAAATATTCGCGCCGCGCTAATGGGTCTGTTTATTCGAGACTACTGCGTGTTTAAACCTGACTAGAGATTGAGACGAGAGACGATCGGTATGGTTTTATTGATGTGTATAGTTTTGTAAATAAGGAGAGATAGATCCTATCAAGTCGACTAATTGATAATATGGTATGTGGTCAACATAACTTATAAGTTAGAAAACATCGATCGTGTATCCTCAGTCATAATTAATATCTTCTTCTGCACAGATGATATCATTAATATCTTCATCCTCGTCTCTACAGGAATGATTAGGCTATACCTATTAATATCACCACCTCCACACAGAGAAAATTATCTCCATCTGTTATTTTTCAAGCATTAGGTTGAAGTTAGCTCATTTAATGTCACACCATTTAGAAACGCCATGGAAATGGGAATAAGCAGTCGGCGACAAACAAATAAAATTAATAAAGTATAATAATGTTGCAACATGGGATAATATATCATAGAAGTTCGTTTCCATGTTGAGAATTCTACCCCACCCCACCCTTTATGAGCATTAAAATTTAACAAAACATGCATAACAAATGACTGCCCCCCCCCCCTCTCTGTTAATCACCTTTAAGCCAGGCGCAGACGGGCAACTTTTTCGAGCAACTTTCAGGCAACAGTGAAATCGCTGGTCGTTGAAAGAAAAAATCGCTCGTCTGCGCCAACGGGCAACAAAAGTTGCCTGCTGTTGCTCCGAGTTGCTTCTCGTTGCCAATTATCAAACATGTTTGATATTCGGCAACAGAAAATCGCTCGTCGCCGAGAAATCGTTCATCTGTTGCTTCAAAATTGCTCGTCTGCGGCGGTAGGCGACAACAGGCAACAAGCAACTGGTTGCGAGCGCTCTACTGTCATGTGATACTTCAAGATGGCGGCGTCGGAACAGCTAACAACATGTACGGCGCCATTTTGAATGATCACGTTGCCAGTCAGCGCACACGAGAGACCTCGAGTTGCCAATTGCTCGGAGTTGCCGGTAGTTGCCTATTGCAGCAACAAGCGACGAAAAGTTGACCGTCTGCGCCAAGCTTTAATATGCATTTAAAAATATCCCCTCCCCAACACACATAAACTTGCTAAAGTAGCCTAATTGGCTGCATTCAGGCTGTTCCTTAATCTTAAGATTATAAGTACCCCATTCTGACAATTGTACGTACCGTACTGGATTATCCTTCTTATAAAATTAGGATTTGTACGCAATTGAATATTATTTGTTTGTATTCTAGATATATTGAAAAACGAGACGGAGACAGCTTTGCTCCTGACTCAACAATCTGATTTTAGGATGTCTCAATTTTTCAAAGATCACAAACTGTTTTCAAAGACCCGGGTGGAATTGAACGGTGAAAATAGTACCGAATTCCGAGGCGATATTTCCAGTGAGGAAGTTTTAAAGGGGCAAGTTGTTGCCCTTTATTTCTCGGCATCTTGGTCACCACCGTGTCAGAAGTTCACGTCAGTACTAAATGAATTTTACAAGGAGTTAAAAGAGAAAGAGTGTGATTTTCAAATAGTATTTATAAGTTTAGATCATAGTAAAGATTCAATGGAGGAATATTTTATTCAAAATCACGAAGACTGGTTGGCGTTACCATATGATGACACTTTTAAAGAGTGAGTATTTGTTTAAAAAGAAAAAAAAAAGTAAGTGAGGGAATGGGCGGAGGTAGGTTTTTGGCGCAAGGTTTAGAGGATGGGATTTGTGACCAAATATATCGTTGGAGTTTCGAGATTCCACGCCGAGTTCTTGATCCCTTGAATATGAACCACCATTTCTGTATTCCAGAAGGATGGTGGATGCTATTACGTAAAACACTGTTGTGACAAATAAGTTTTAGAGCTCGGCAGTCAGAGGTAAAGGGAGGCAATCAGAGTTTACGTTTAGATTTATCTCAAATTTAGTAAACCGGCGGGAGGGGGCGGAGATGCACAAGTGTCACGGCCGTGTGCTTAGTCCTTTATCGGCAGATGGTGGAATGGGATGGGCATTCAAAGCGCGAGATAATGATTTAGACATATTATGTAATATCACAATGAATGCTTTGCATTAATAAAATTGAAAATCGAATCACAATGTGATCCAAAACGGCTTGTTGAATTTCTCTCTTCAAAAATCACAGTGTGTATGTATGCCTACTTAAGTTGGAGACGATGATTGCATATTGTCAGCTGTCAAATTTCCTTAACAATAAGTACCACATAACAGCGATACCAAAATTAGTTATCATCAAAGAGGATGGCGATACAGTAACGCTGAAAGGGAGGAAAGATATACAGGATAAAGGAATTAACTGTTTTAGGAACTGGTTAAATAATTCAAACGTTAATAGCACAGAAAAGGCCAACGCTACAAAATCACCAGGGGCGATAACCGATACTAATAATGAAACAGGGGATGTTACTCCCACGGACACAGCAACACCAACAGAGGCAGATCAGTTAGATAATATTGTGGATAGTGATAGTGAAAATGGCAAGGATATTATAGAAACGAAAGATGAAGCGATTGAAATTAAAGACCAAATCATAGAAAGCAGTGACCTGATATAAACTAAAAATGGGAGTATGTCAGAAACATTGATATAGCAGCTCTGTTTCATGTTAATCATGATAATATTTCATTCCCAAATTACAAATTTGTTCCCATTTGCTCGAACTTATAGTTATATTTATCTCTACTTTAAAGGAGCTAAATCGCTAATATTTGTGACCTAGAAATTCACCGAAATGGGCCGCGATGCATAAATAATGTAATCTGATTGTATATGAACTGATTTACATTCAATTGTTTCCATTTTGACCCTAATTTCAAATCAGTTATGTCCAGCGAAAAACGGCATGAGTTTCAACCGAATAGAAATTTCTAGTGCCCGGTTATTCCAGTCAATTGCACACGCTCTCCAGAGCGTCGTCATTTGACATGAGTTATGAAATATGTCTAGCCTCGTTCTTTCTGGTCACTTGATGCAAATGACTCTGAAACGCACTATGGTGCACGATTCGTGTACCAATGGTAAAATGTTTATTTCGTCTTAAATATCATATTATCAGAAGCCTACCCTTTCAAGGTAAGATAACAACATCAATGTTGATTTGAATTGACAAATAATTCGTGTTTTCAACGTGTAACACTTTGGATGATATTGATCGGGTTAGAGACTTGGCTATTTTATAAATTGCCATACTTTTTGTACGTCCACATTCATAATGTGAACGTATTATGCCGTCACCCCTGTCTGTGTGTGTGTATGTATGTATGTATGTGTTTTTGGTGCATGTCCGACCCCCAGGGGCAGAGCCACGCCCATTTCTAGTATGTGTTTGTTTGTCGTCTACAGGCCACATTTCTTAACTTATAACCTTGAAACTTCGCATACATATTCTTTGTACCCAAAGGACCATCCCTATCGTTTGGGGTGCATGCCCAACCCCCAGGGGCAGAGCCACGCCCATTTTCTTTTCGCGTGTCTTTGTGTCGCCTACAGGGCGCAATTCTTACTGAATTTTCTTCAAACTTTGTATATTTACTCTTTACACCCTAAGGATGATCCCTATCGTTTGGGGTGCATGCCCAGCTCCCAGGGGCAGAACCACACCCATTTTATTTTTGTGTGTTGCCTACAGGCCACAATTCTTAATCGATCATATTGAAATTTAAAATACTTATTCCTTATACCCTAATGATGATCGCTTTTGTTTTGGGTGCATGCCCGACCCCCTGGGACAGCAACGCCCATTTCTTGTATTTGTTTGTCTGTCATCTACAGGCTGCATTTCTTAACGTATCATCTTGAAACATTGCATACTTATTCTTGATACCTTAAGGAAGATCCCTATTGTTTTTGGTGCATGCCCGACCCCCAGGGACAGTGCCACGCCCATTTGCTTTTTGTGTGTCTGTGTGTCACCTACAGGCCACAATTCTTAATCGATCGTCTTGAAAACTTTTTTATACTTATTCCTTATACCCTAAGGCTGACCACTATTATTTTTGGTGCATGCCGGACCGCCTGGGACTGAGCCATGCCCAATGTTTGTGTTCGCCTACAGGATGCAATTCTTAATAGATCCTTTTAAAACTTTGCATACCTATTCCTTATACCCTAAGGATGACCCCAATTGTGTTTGGTGATTTCCTATCCCCCAGGGTCAGAGCCATGTCCATTTTTACTTCGTGTCTTTGTGTGTTGTCCACAGGCCATGATTCTAAATGGATCGTCTTTAAACTTGGGATATGTATTCCTTATAGCCTAAGGACGACAACTGCATGTCCCGACTCTCAGAGGCAAGCCACGCCCAATTTTTGTGTTTGTGGTTTACAGGCCGCAATTCTGAATGAATCAGCTTGGTACTTGGCATATGTATTCCTTATAGCCTGAGGGCGTCCACTATTGATTTCCCGATCTCCAGGGGCAGAGCCACGCCCACTTTTTGCCTTTAGCGTCTGAAAGCCACAATTCTGAATGGATTATCTTGATGTTGAAGCACGACCCTCAACGCTAAACAAACCAAACGCCTAGCCTTCTTGACAAAGTACCATATCAATCAAAGCAGGAATGTGGACGTATATTGTAGCGTTAGCGTTATGTTTTTTGTTAGAATAAAATGTGTTAAGGTAAACTCAGCTTTATTAACGTCCAACAACATCCCTATCCTCTATGCCACATACGGCTACCTTTCATTTAAATCCGTAGCAATGGTCGCTAGTTGCCACCAAAGATAGTTACACTCTATTGGAAGAGAGATGGGTAGAGACATGGGGTTTTAAATTCACTCGAGGCAACACGGCCATTTCGGGAATAAATGGTTCGATTTCATTTTATTAATTCGCTTTCGCGTAAGAGTCTTTAGCATTGGTGGGAATATTAGAAAAATCCACAAGGTTGTCACGCACCCACGCCATTGGGAATCAATTTTTGGACTATACATTGTTCGATTTTAATCCCAAAAGAATAATTGGACACACCCAGTTCAAATTAGAACTAAACATCCAGCAAACACAACAGCATGTGTTGGTGAAAAAGGCGGACATGGGTCGCGACACAGTAATTACATCAGCGTTAAAATGACTAGCCTGTCCTGTACATACATAAAGCACCAGTGCAGTATCTTCCAAGCCCCTTACGCAAATTTTCCCCACTCTAAACTGTTTTCCATCCTATGGAATTCAGTCGAATAAAGTTGCTAGTAGAGTGTTCAATCCATTTAAATACAAAAGGCCAAGTGTAATATCTGGAAGAAATTATCTGCAGAGATCTTTGCAGAGTGAGAGAGAAATGGAATTTAACGTCCACTCGACACAAACCAAGTCATTTCGGGACTAATACATGGTTCAATTTTATTTCAATAATTCGATTGCGTGTAGGGATATTTAGCAGTGGGACGAAACCGGAGGACCCGGAGAATACCCACGAGGTTGGACAGGTGACCCTACTCCTTGTCACGTACAACTGGTGAATAGAAATTCCGCCAGTTGACTCAATGAAAGACCTATGATACAGCGCGCGCGTGCTAACCATTCGGCCATCCAACCCCCCCCCCCCCCCCACGCACTATAAGGGACATCTTGCCCAGACGGCGGCGCTACGGCCCATTCGTATTTCGAATTCCAATTATTACGAGTTGTTTTACGTGCACGCTATTAGAACAACTAGACGCCGTTGCTGGTTAGTCCCTTCGACCTGCACCACCGGGAAGGAGAAACCACATTTTCTTCAAATTAAGTACCAAAGACACAATAATCCAATCCTGCCAACAGGATCTATTTTATTGATATATTTATACAATAACTACAACAAACAGGAAAATTGAGAGCACGTTTTCCCTGAAATCGATTATCTATACTGTTTAATATAAATACGATAATTTAAGAAAAGTTATATTTTACATAGCTCACATTGAATATACAAATACGTTTGTCTTCACATATCGTAAAATAATATTTTAGTTATTATAAAGAACATTTTGTTTTATAACTTTAACAAACCTATAACATGTTATAGTATAATGATTAAATCTCAGACATTACAAACACTATTGGTCCATTCCAATCTTAGTGTGAAAATATGAGCTCCTTATTGTATCAAATATTTCAAACATAGTGAACCCGGGGCGTGGTGATACTGAGTTTGCGAGTACAGATCATCATGTGCCATCTAGTTATTTGTGCCACTCTTATATTTTGCGCCACTACTTACTACCATGAAAAATTTTTATTTCGCCAAATCTGAGAAGTTTTCAGAATGTATGGAATTTTCACATGTTCAGACGCTTGTCTTGTCCGGTCATTTGCTGTTGAGCCGAAGTAACAACAATAATCATCATGTTTGAACTACCCTATTTTGCTTCGTAGATTCAAGGATGGCGTTGGTTTGTAATGCTAAACGAATTAACTTTTAGAAATATTCTCAGATATACTAGTAATAGGACCTTGGATTTTACCATTCTCAACATTTTCTCGAGAGAAGGAGGGGGAAAGAATATAGATTTAGCTCCTGTAAGTCCAAACCCTGTAAGAAATGGATTTTCAGATGCGTAAAGAAAGTCCGATATTATGCTAAACAGAACTTTGAAAAGAAGTAAATAATGAAGTCTGTTTTGACGCCATTGGGCCTTATTTAGCATAAATTCCCCCTTATACACACCTGATTCAATTGAGAAATTGGCCTCACGAGATTCCACAAATCTGGTCATCATCAGCATTATATATCACAGACCCAAAGCCATGTCAATAAAAATCTTCAGTGGGCGAGGTATATAAAATGGACAGCACAGGGACTAAAAATGAACCTCAGTGTAGAGTCTTCTGGGACTGCGCACTGCCGCTAACATTTTCACCATTTAAAAGTAAATTTCATCTTAAACATGTACTTCATCTTAATCTGTGCAGTGTCATAGACAATATATTCATTATACATTAAACTCGACCGACCAGTTGGAGCATTTATTTTTTTACCCATGGGCATTTTCACACCATCCTCGGTAACATATGCCCCCTTTTCATCAGGTACCGTCATACCACAACCTTTCGTAGAATGTTTTCCTTTTGGTAGTGATGTAACATAGCTACTAGAAAAAAGTTCGTGGGAATTACCCAGAGCCACCTCACATAACAGCATGTAGGCTGTACTGTCAGTTTTACTAGCTCGACAATAATTAGCACTCTTTGAAACCATATCGGCAAAATAAACACCTTTACCAAACATATAACCCGAGACAGGGGCTTCCGGTGGGGCGATACGCAACCCTTGCGATAAAATACCAGCGTAATTCGTCGTTCGTGAACCATGCCATAATAATTGTCGATTGTGAAGATCTTCGAATGGTTGGTATTTTTCTTCTTCGCCTTCTCTTTTGATTTCAAAGATATCTTCAACTTGAAGTGTGTACTGATTGTGAGTGGCAGCATGAGTATTTTCAACGTATTTCACCAATCTATCATACATGTCACTCTTCTTCATTGGATCCATGGAACATTTGAGTTTCTTGTAATGGGCATCAATAGGATTGGCTCCTTCATCACTACCTTTCAATAAACTGTACGCTACTTCAATGTCCAGTAGATTACCCAACATCTCAGTTTTCATTTTTATAATTTCAGGTGTATCAAGCAATGGAGGCTTTTTCATTCCAAAATCGTGAGGAATGAGGGTGTAAAATCGATTTGATGCATCCAAGAATTTGTTTTGTGAACCTTTTGTGTCAATGAGCGTGTTTAGTTCAGTCAATACAGAGTAAGCTGTTCCAATTTGTCTCCTAGAAAGTTTTCCCAGTGGCATTTTCTTCAAATCAATTTCAAATTCCACCATGGCTTTCTTCATTTGGTCGATATCAAAGATAGCACAAATAACATCTTGAACACTTTTAGGAAGTTTTGAACCAGTTCTAGAATCATCCAAATTTTTAATGTTTACATCATCTTGACTATAATCGATTTCTAGCGGATAAAATTTGTTCGGAAATTTTTCAAAATTTTCTCGGTTGTCCCAGTTATTATTTGTTTTTTGTGTATACATGTTTTTAAAGCTGTTGATAGCCGCGCTTCTTGAACTAAGTTTTTGACACTTGGTACCACCTATTGTTGTGCCAACTCGGCCCCAGGATCGAAAGAAATACCATTCACCTCCAGTGTCTTCCTCTAGTGCCTGTAATTTATAATAGGAGTTAGTTCCCTTGACTACATCAACCATTCCTAAAACAGCGCTGTAAACTGACCCTGGCTCTTCAATAACGTGAGCAACATCTTCTAGTTTCGAGTCTGAATCAACTGCTGCGCAACCTTTGACCGTCAGTTTCTTTTTGCTTGGAACGTTTTTAGTGTATTTGGCCGTCGCAAAACTCTTCGCTTTCGGTAATTTAGGTTTAATGTCACCAATTCGTGTAGCAGGATCTGAGCCCCATGTTGACAAACTGTGCTTCAAAATACGTGATACCACTTCTCCAGCTTTTAAATCTGCTAGAAAATCCTCACTTACCACATGGACATCTGCCTTTGCAGCTTCTTTAATACCTTTCGACTTTTTTTCAACTTCGTTTTTTGTTGAAATGCATGCAGCAACACTTTCATCGACTTTAGAAATGGTCGTACCACCCAAATTAGATATCTCTTTAGTGAGGACTGCCTTGGATTTATTTGTTTTACCCACAATAACAAATTTCATTTTATCTAATGGCTTATCTATTGTTATGACACCATCAACCGAATGTCTCACCGGGAATATCCTAGTCTTCGGTTTATATTTGTACTTTTTCAAAAAATCAATGTCCTTAAATTTCGAAGGAACATTGAAAGCTTCGCGTTTGGGATTTTTGATAATATTCATACACTTTGTCCATGCAGTCAAATTACCGCAACATTTATAACCTTCGGTAGTATAATAAAACTGCCCTTCCTTACATTCAGAGCAGCGCTCTAGGGCACCGAACACCAAGCAGTCAGACATGGCATCTAAAAGATTGCTTTCGCCAGGTGGAACATTTTGTTCGTTCATCTCTAGCATTGATTTCATGGCTTGGATTGACACATTCTTTATCAACAGATCGCGATAATTCCAGATCAGAGCATTTTGTTCACGAAGCTGTTTTTCTTCATTCGTTTCCTCCGTTTTAACCCTTTTTGTGGGTACTTCAGATTTGATGTCGGTTTTCCTTTTTTTGGTTGTTACTCTTAGTTTTTTAACCAGGTCCTCTTGATCTTCATTCTTTAAACTCTTGAAACCATTTATTTTCTTTACATCTACGTTGAAATGTAGCTGGTCTTTTTTATCTGCAAAACAATCAACGTGATGCCATAAGTCCTGAGGGCCATAATTGTTGGATCGCTGGCTAGTAAATTCTTTTTTCGAAATACGAACCAAGTCTTTGTCAATCTTATCTTCACAACCACGACATGTGCTGCGACTTGATTTTGCATATTCTATTGTAAACATGTTTGCATCTGAATCTTCATCCAAATCTTTGGCATCTCCAGTACATTCGCCCCTACCATCAATCTTTTCCTTAACCTTCTGCTGATCACCCCAGCGTAACGAGTGGTAGCCATGGATATTATCCGGCTGTGTAACATTTGCTCTCTTCCAAAAACAATCAAAATGGTACCATTTGGGAAACTGGAAGTAAGTATTCATATTTTTAAGATGGGACAACTTATAACCATGGGGTGTCACACTTGTATTTATGATGAGACAAAATAGAGGTCTGGGGATATTTATAAATAAAAAAAAACCCAAATAACAAACTTGTCTGTTGAGATGGTCTGTCGGCGCATACTCGACAGTCATAATAGGCCTAGATGGTTGCTCGTTAGAACGAAGGATAGGCCCTACACCTCTTATCAAAATTTGAAAATTACTGAATAAAATAGATTCACGGAATGACTAGCGAGATCTAACAACGAATGTACTTTTGAAACAAGAGGCCTATCTAATTACGGTCTGTTGTTTTTCAATTCGCTTTTCCTTTTCATCGTTTTATGAACCCAGTTCGATGATCTATTTATGAACCCAGTTCAGCGTAAGCTGGTGTTATAAATAGCATCTACAAACACAAGATGGTGTGTTGCCTGGCGCTTGTGTTGTTTGCAATTACTATTTTACCTAATTGATTTTTACCAACCTTTCCGTCAAAGTTGTGTGATCGGACCATAACTGCCAACCGCAATGAATCTTTTGAAATCTTCACGTAGCATGCTTTACAGTTTGATCGGTCGCTTTTAGCGTACTCGGCTTTAAAAGGTAACATCCCCCGAAACAGCAGCGAGGTTGCTTAAAGGTCTACACTATGGCAATGTCAGTTACGAAAGCGAAGGACTGGGGTCGACTATTAACAATATAAATAACTGAACCGAGCCCACAGTATTTGTATATAATCATTGTGGTCACGTAGTCATGGCAGTAATATACAAATGAGACACGCGCTTAGTGGCGAATAGGTAAATATTGATAATTTGCCACAGCCCACATATCTCTACAATCTTATCTGATCATAGAAACAGCGAGAGTACATTTAATTCATTGACAATACCACATTTCGGATGTTTAGCAGATACTAAAATCACTTTTTTCCGGAGCTGGCTACTTCTCAAAGAAACACTATATAAGGAGGAAGATCAGAGTTGTCTACAAAACGTCTTCTTTGTCAAGGATTGTTGCATTGTTTTGTCGTGCAAATATCACTTCTTGAGCGCTTAAAAACGGCAAAAAATAACTTTAGAAGAGCTTAACCATACATTATGCAAGAGATAAATGTGCCTTGCCTATTGTATACAAGGTCTTTCTTAAGGCCTGAAATGTTATCTAAATTATTAATTAAACATTAAGAGTCATTCCACGAGAAAACCATGCAGAAGGTGGGAAGGTGGGGGTCGGCAGATCGAGTTCATCTCAGGGGGATTTTATCAACTGCTCTGGACTACTTCACAGCCAGAACAGCCGATCTCAAAATTTAATCGTTATTGAGATATAGCCTCAGATTGATTTTTGGACATTTTTGCCCTTTTTCACGTCATTTTTGGTCAATTTTCAGTCACCTATTTTGGCGAGTCTAGGGTTTGGATGAAAATAGTGGTGGTTGGTGATGTTAGTGGGGGTCTTCCTGTGCCCCAATGTAAAGACCTTATGATCGCATCTATTCTCTGGGAGTAATGGTCAGCAAAATTGTAACATATGGCGAATAAAATAGAAAATATACACCTTCGAAGATTAGCCCTATTTTCTATGATGCGGGGGTACGTCAAAATATCGAAATGGTTTTATGCACAGATCGACCCCCTCTATCGATATAAGAAATAAAATCTCTGTCACCTCGTTTCATTCAATGCGAAATCATGAGTCAAAGTTGGTGAATTTTCCATATTATAAATCTCCGATTCTCTATGAAATGACCAACTACTTTCATACAGGGTAAGCCAGCTTTCTCCAATTCTTCGCCAAATCATTCGCCCATGCTCGCTGGTAGCAGCAGTAAACCGGTTCGAGCAAAACTGGTCACTTTGATGAAGCTTGGTTTCCAATCCAAGATGGCCGTGCCCGGGACCGCAGAAAATTTAGGTTTTTCTTCATTTTTGGTCATTGAATGTGGCACATATCCCAACATAGGAGAACTAAAATGACTTCATACAATTGAAAGACTGTACTTAAAACATTAAGGTCCACTCTTTAGCACATTACATAGCAATAAGTGATGTGAGAACCGAATATGAACTGATTTCTTGACGAAGTGGAAATTTTGATCTTATTGTGCTTCCAGTCGCTACCGCCTGGATCTCAAATGCAAAAGGATGTAAATATTCCCTGCATGGTACCACACCTATGGGGAATCCATACAAAGACTGTGCTGTTTACTAAGAGTGTACTTATATAAGAACAACACATTAAGGTCCACCCTTTAGCACATTACATAGCATTAAGTGATGTGACAACCGAAGGGGAGCTGATTTCTTGACGAAGTGTATTTTACTTATCTTGATTCGTCGAGTTTAGGTGGAAAGGTGATATGTGCTGCCCATCGCTACGGCCTCGGTTACAAACGGAATATTCCATAAGGGGAATCCATACAAAGACCTTGATGTGTCACTTAGAATCGGTTTATTCTGTTTATTCCTATTGCATGGGGTAAGTGAAATATCGATAAAAAAAATCTTGTATGTGTGATCGACAACAATTGACTGAGTTAAGCGATGGACTTCAGAAGTCCTCAAACTAGCTGCATTGAGTCTGATATAGCTGTAATACCTTCACTGAAGGCTAGCTTGTTAATTTTAGAATTTTTTTCTTCTGTTCTAGCTATATGCTGAAAATGTTACAATGTCAATAATGAGGAAATGAACTGTAAAAAGAACCAGGTTAGTTCTTCAAATAAATAATATGGTATAGGGTCAAAAATTCAACTTCATCATGTGATCATTTCCAGAGCCCAAAATGGATCTTGACAGGCCTTTCACGTGGTTTGATATTACTGTGGGAACTGATGACATCCATCCCACTGCTACATCATCTGCAGCTACTGGTAGTGCCTCTAACACCCATTATCAATCTACTGCTACTACATCATCTGCAGCTATGGGTAGTAGAATTGAAACACCGCCTCCACTTCCTGTAACAGCTACTAGTGCATAGAACGGCCAAAAGTGGGAGGGATGTCATCAGTTCCAACAGTAATTTCAAACCACATAAAACAATTTTCTAAACTTATTCCATATAAAATAATTTACTTAATTTATTTTCTAAGTATTTGCATGGATCAAAATTTGAAAAGGCGACCAACTGATCAACCAGCCTGGTCCCTGTTACCAGCCAGTCCATCATTCGGAGACTAGATACAAGAAAATTTTCAATGGCAAATATACGTTGCGGTTGATATTTTGAGAGGTGGCCCCTGATAGAAATATTGTGGGTGGGGAGTCAAAATGTCGTATCTGGATTTTGGGAAATTGTCCAGGAGAGCCTAAACAAGCACAGGACAAGCATAAGAATCAAAATGTCTTATAAAATCGTCGTCAAAATGTTGTATGTAAAAGGTCATATTTCTGAAGCTTTTCTCAAATATTTATTTACAAAATGTATGTGTAGCCATTTAAACAGTATGTAACTATCTGCACATATCAAGCTCAAGATCTTGTACAGAAATAATGAGTGAAAGCTCGTTATTTGCAATTCTATACAGCAAAGACGTATCTCCGGAAAATATTCACCTTTACCTGCTTCAATTTCATAGATTTCACAAAGTAAAGCCTCAACAATAGTTTCAATAATAGGTATTTAATCATAACACACTACTGGCTATATTTCATTTGATTGTAATACTTAGGTAAGACACAAAGTTGATTTTTTTCAAGAAAATACAACATTTTCGCTCTTAATAATTTCTTTTTTTGGAACACCCCATATACGACATTTTGAAACAGTATCTATAAACCCTCTTTTTATTGGCTTAGAAATACGACAACCAGATGAAAAGATGCGCAAGAAAATTCTCATTCTGACGAAGCAAAAAAAGTGAATTTTGCAAAATATGCTTGATACAACATTTTGACTCCACTTCATGTACACATGTAGTATTACAAGGTCTGGCAAGATCCATTTTGGGTTCTGAAAATGATCATATGATGAAGTTGAATTTTGGACCCCAACCATATTATTTATTTGAGGAATTAGCCTGTTTTTTTTTCACGGTCCATTTCCTCATTATGGACAGCATAACATTTCCGGTATGTACCTAGAATAGAAGAAAAAAAATCTAAAACTAACAAGAATTTTTAATGCTGCCAGGTTAAAAAAAAAACAACACCTTCAGTAAAGGTATTACAGCTATATCAGACTCAAGGCAGCACGTTTGAGGACATCTAAAGCCCATGGCTTTACCCAGTCAACTCGAGGTTCAGCGCACAACTCTTTTCGGCCAATTGTGTATATACCGCACAACTCTTTTCTGGTCAAGCACACATAGAAGGTTTTTATTGATATTTCGAAGACACAATTTTATTCCTTCCTTTTTTCAATAGTATTTTATTTCACTTAGCTGATTCTAAGTGACACAGCACGGTTTTTCTATGTATTTCCCCCAGGTGTGGTACCATGCAGGGGATGTTTACGTCAAAAATTCCACTATACGTCAAGAAATCAGTTCCAATTCGGTTCTCACATCACTTATTGCTACGTAATGTGCTAAAGAGTGGACTTTAATGTTTTTAGTACATTCTTTCAATTGGATGAAGTCATTTTAGTTCTCATGTATGGGATATGTGCCACATTCAATGGCCAAAAATGAAGGAAAACCTCAATTTTCTGCTGTCCCGGGCGCGGCCATCTTGCATTGGATACCAAGCTTCATCAAATAGACCAGTTTTGCTCGAGCCGGTTTACTGCTGCTACCAGCGAGCATGGGCGAATGATTTGGCAAAGAATTGGAGAAAGCTGACTTACCCTGTATGAAAGTAGTTGACCATTCCATGTAGAATCAGAGATTACAATAGGGAAAATTCACCAACTTTGACATATGATTTCGCATTGAATGAAACGAGGTGACAGAGATTTTATTTCTTATATCAATAGAGGGGGTCGATCTGTGCATAAAACCATTTCGATATTTTGACCTACCCCCGCATCATAGAAAATAGGGCTAATCTTCGACGGTGTACATTTTCTACTTTATTCGCCATATGTTACAATTTTGATGACCATTACTCCCAGAGAATAGATGTGACCTTTAGGTCTGTATATTGGGGCACAGGAAGACCCCCACTAACATCACCAACCACCACTATTTTCATCCAAACCCTAGCCTCACCAGAATAAGTGGCTGTAAATTGACCAAAAATGACCTGAAAAAGGGCAAAATTTGCCAAAAAACAGTCTGAGGCTGTATCTCAATAACGGTTAAATTTTGAGATCGGCACTTCTGGCTGTGAAGTAGTCTTGAGGAGTCCATAAAATCCCCCCAAGATGAACTCGATCTGCCGACCCCCCACCTTCCCGATTCTGCATGATTTTGCATGGTTTTCTCATGGAATGACACTTAATTAACTGATCCAAACCGTAATCAACTCGCGATGGCATAGGTTTTGCCCGATTTGAAATAGATTAGAATGGGTTCAACCATACTTGATTGATTTAAAAATGGACGAACAAGACTCAGCTTCGAACAACCAGGACGACAGTTGCAATTACCGCACACGTCTTGTCAAACCTTCTATGGCTAATATCTTTGCTCACAATAGAGTAATTTGGATGAAATTTTCAAATTACTCATTTTACATATCTATTTACGAACTATTACAGCAGGAATGGATAGCTCTTTATCAAACTCTTAACTAACGTATCTTTAAAGGAAATGGTTGAAGTGAAAGAAATGAAACATGACCATTACTGCGAATTCGCTCAGAACGTCGACAAGCTATGTCAAGTCAAGTTGAAAGTAATATGTACATCAACATGTACACTAAATCAAAAGGTTGCGTGAAAGCCAATTCTCATGATGATAGAATCAAAAGATAGGTTGTCAGGCAACGAAACATACGCCCACAGCAGCTAAATCATAGAGTTGTCGCATATTTTTACTTTTTTCGGTAATGAAACATTGTAATACACTAAAATCTGATTAAGAGTAACAACTCATTGTAATACCCTAAAACCTGATTAAGAGTAACAACTCGTATAATTAGCAGAAAATCATTCGAATTTGTTTGCTTTTTAAACAGTTTTGCCCCACGCTAACAATTATTATACGAAACATTTAATATCATAGATTTAGCTGTTCAGTTATCAAAATTCATTGAAAATTAAAATACTTGTTCGTTTCAACACCTCAAACTCCGTGAATCAAGCTGAAGTCAATCGGATGATAAGTTTGGCTTCTATAGCGTCACAAGGTTTTTTGAAGTGATCAAGGGAGATAACTCCGGCAGTAATTATTTAAAATCGCTGAAAATCAATAGACTTCTGACCTTAAACATTGTGTGTAAATTTAAAGTCAATCGGATATTAACTTTGGCCTCTAGAGCGTCCACAGGATTTTTTGAAGTGATCAAGGGCCATAACTCTGGCAGTAATTATCCGAAATCGCTGAAAATCAATAGGCTTCTTCGTCTCATGACCTGGTAATAATTCTTGGAAATCGCTGACGTCTTCGTCTCATGACTGTAAACACTGTATAAATTTAAAGTCAATCGGATAATAACTTTGGCCTCTAGAGCACCCACAAGATTTCTTGAAGTGATCAAGGGCCAGAACTCTGACAATCAATAGGCTTCTTCGTCTCATTACCTTAAACACTGTGTATAAATTTAAAGTAAATCGGATTTTTAACTTTGGCCTCTAGAGCGTCCACGAGTGATCAAGGGCCAGAACTCTGGTAGTTATTATCGGAAATCGCTGAAAAACAAGAGGCTTCTTCGTCTCAATCGGATATTAACTTTAGCCTCTGGAGCGTCCACAAGCAATTGTCGACGCCGGACCGACGGGGGCGACGACAATATACGACCACATTTCAATGTGAGAGTATAAAAATGGATTATCGAGACTGGATCAATTTGACTGAAAATTTCAGCAAATTCACTTTACATTTTCTAGCTTTCAACTTTACTGAGCGCCATGGAAGAAAAGCATCACTTTTTTTCCCCAAATATTTTATTACTAGGTGGTTTTGTATGTATAATATTATACAATACTATGAACTATTGTTTCACACAATGCTCCCTAACGCAAAAATATCGGCCCGTGTGCACAAAAAAAATTGCACGAGATGCACATGAAAAACCCAATATTCACGTGCAGCATTGTGTGTGAGCCATTTAAAAGCATGTTTTCAACTTAATGTGCAGTACATGAACTGTGAAACGTCAATCTGTCGTTGAAGGAATCGAGCTAGAGATGCCGAGACTTACTGAAAATCGACGGAATGAAGCCACGGGAATGTCCAGGGCTGGCATGTCTACACGTGCTATTGCCAGACATTTCAATTGTCATCAGTCCACTATTGTAAAGTTGGTGGAACGTGTTCGAGTTACTGGATCAACACGTGACCGTCAACGTCCTCGGGCCGCTTGCTCAAAACTAAGTTATTTTAGCGATCCGTTAAAATCTAGCGGATCGTTATCTTGCCAACCTGTCGTTTGTTAACGGTCCTATAAATTTCTGTTGCTGGAAAGTCAATTTCATTATCCGTCAGTTAACGGATTCATTAAGGTTAATCCTAGAGAAGACTGTTTGTTTATTGGCTGAATTTTAAATTTACATATATTATGTACATGTATATAACAACTACATAGAAGTTAGCCTTAACACGAAACTGCAGACAGTGGGACAACTAACTGTGCAGTCTGTTCACAAAACTTGATTATAGACAAAAAGATATAGAATTTTAAGCATAAATCTGTATGAAAGATTTTTACTACAGAATATTTGGGGCCATTATTTTCTACAGACCCCCCAAATTCTGCAGAATTCTATAGAATTTTATCGTACAGAAAATGGAATAGCCCCCCCCCCTCCCCATCGCCCAACCCTCTTGAACTAGAATGTTTTACAGACAATTACACTGGTAATCTACATGTATGACTTATGCTACAGCCCACTAATGCCACCGTTAAACAGATAACGGAACCCAACACCTCCGTTAACTATAACGGCAAGTTAACGACACGTTAAAGTTAACAGGGCTTCCAGCAACAACCTTTCTCTCCGTTAAAGTTAACGGATCGTTAAAAGTTAACGGAGCTTTGAGCAGCCGGCCCCTGGTCCACAACGCGTTACAACCCAGGCTCAAGACCGCTACACCCGGGTCACTCATCGGCATGACAGATTCCGCCCAGTGACTGGAACAGGTGCAGCAGTCGTCGGAAGACATGGACCAGTAAGTGCCAACGCCGCAAGACGTCGTCTAAGAGAAGTAGGACTACGTGTACGACGACCTTATGTTGGAGCTATCCTCAGGGATCATCACCGTCAGCGGCGTTTGATATGGGCTCAAGGGCACCAGACATGGAGAAGAGTAGACTGGCATTTCGGGACTAACATATGGTTTAATTTAATTTCAACAATTCGCTTGAGCGTAGGGGTCTTTAGCAGTGGGAGGAAACCGGAGGACCTGGAGAAAACCATGAGGTTGGACAGGCTACCCTACGTCTTGTCACGTACAACTGAGGATTCGAAACCAAGCCAGTTGATCACCGATCTGTTCCAAAGTCTTAAACAATCTAAATGCTCATCGAATCTCTACTTAATGTGTGAGAGAGAGAGGGAGAGAGAGAGAGAGAGAGAGAGAGAGAGAGAGGGGCTTAACGACTAAGTCCACTCGACACAAACCAGGTCATTTCGGGACTAATTCAGTAAAAGGGTCTATATTTACTACTGACATTTTATGGACATGATTGAATCCTAAATAAATTTCACGTCAATCGGATAACTTAGTATGTAGACTGCAACCTAGATTTAAAACTCATCCAGAGAAATTAATAGGACAGTAATTATCACGGATTATATAATATTTGGCTCATTCCAAATACATGTCTTACAATAAAATAACAAATTGTTAAGACATGAATTTGGAATGAGCCTTGTGGGATTTCGTAGAGTTAACACGGGATGATAGCATTATTCAAACCTATTTCAGACACTGTCTTATAATATTGAATCATTTATTGTATAATCACACGGTACAAGCACATCATTCAGCACAACCATTATGATTAAATATCACCTTGTCTTAACAAATTTATAACTAACAATCTAATCATAAAAACACCCATATTAATCAGTAACCTGCTAAAGAAACATTCATTAATTGATATCTGAAATAATGACAGTATTCAGTGTAAAGAAAAGAAGTTGTTTTGAATTTCCAATTATATTATATATTAACACTCAAAGACATTACTGTAAGCATAAATCTTAACACTGCAGGCCATCTTTTATGGATTGAAATTTTGAACCAATAAATGACAAATCATGCCCCCTGCACTTTAAATATGTAGCTTCACTGATAGTGGTAGTTCCTTTCAGAACTGTATTTGACATAAACTACACTAGTGGGTTGGTTGTGCCAAAATTTTCTGTACTTTAGTTACAGTACATGTATAAAGAAAAATGGTGTGTAACACTGTATATTTGACAGTGATCGTCACCCTAGATCATGTACATGAATACTCACAGGTGCTTGTCAACTGGAATATACTTCATCTGGAGAACCCCGTATGTATTCAAATGTAGAACGATATATGACAAATATTAAAATGAATCTATGTTTTATCCCTCTAGTACACTACTATCTTCATCAATATTCAATCCCCAATTAAGGATAGCTTTGTGTAGGATTCAGTATATACTGTACATACAGAAACAACGTAAAATCACACGCAGAAAATGACTAAGGGTGGGGGACTGTTCTTGTGTGACTGCCTGCTGAAATTTGTACGTCAATTTCTTTGAATCTGAGACTGTTTCTTACGAAAATTTACTCATTTATGTATAGGTTTTCTGAGGCTCTACATGTACATGAGCAGACCCTCCACCCTGGACACGACACATTCATTGTGTATTAATGAGGTTACTATATTTTCTTAAATATCAAAATCATAAGATAACAAAATCAAAAACATTGTAATGAGAATTAAAAAAAAAAATATCATGAATGTTGTTGCTAACTGTGCAAACAACTACATGTACTATCTTTACATTTGTGACTGTCAAATAATGATTTAACGTACCATACACATCATTATTTAAACAAAGACTAGATATGATGGAATACATGTATCTATACTTCACAGTCTTTGATTTTATCACACAAATCAAGCTAATAACAAAAGTTTTTCTGTGATCTACCTGACATTCACAAATCAGAAATATCCTTACTTAATCCAAAGATCATTTCAGGACTAAAATATGGTTCACCCTACCCCTTGTCATGTTTAAACATAGTATGAAAACCACACCACTTGACACAATGTACTTTTTGCGAAGAAGGCAGATCAACAGTAATTCCTAACAAATATTAAAATATTATAAGAAATTGAATTGTGCACGGAAATAACACTTACATACAGGTTTCCTTACTTACATGTACTTCCCACCCTTGATTTCACCATTTAAAATTAAATTTCATCTTTAACATGTACTTCATTTTAATTTGTGCAGTGTCATAGACAATATATTCATTATATAGCAAACTAGATCGACCAATCGTAGCATTTGTTCCTTTACCCATGGGGATTTTCACACCATCCTCAGTAACATACGCCCCCTTTTCATCAGGTACTGTCATGCCGCAACCTTTAGTCGAATGTTTTCCTTTTGGTAGTGATATAACATAACTACTGGCGAGAAGTTCGTGGGGATTACCAAGAGCCACCTCACATAACAGCATGTATGCCGTACTGTCAGTTTTACTAGCTCGACAATAATTAGCACTATTTGAAACCATATCGGCAAAATAAACACCTTTACCAAACATATAACCTGTGACAGGGGCTTCAGGTGGGGCGATACGCAACCCTTGCGATAAAATACCAGCGTAATTTGTCGTTCGTGAACCATGCCATAATAATTGTCGATTGTGAAGATCTTCGAACGGTTGGTATTTTTCTTCTTCCCCTTCTCTTTTGATTTCAAATATGTCTTCAACTTGAAGTGTGTACTGATTGTGAGTGGCAGCATGGGTATTTTCCACGTATTTCACCAATCTATCATACATGTCACTCTTCTTCATTGGATCCATGGAACATTTGAGTTTCTTGTAATGGGCATCAATAGGATTGGCTCCTTCATCACCACCTTTCAATAAACTGTACGCTACTTCAATGTCCAGTAGATTGTCCAACATCTCAGTTTTCAATTTTATAATTTCAGGTGTATCAAGCAATGGAGGCTTTTTCATTCCAAAATCATGAGGAATGAGGGTGTAAAATCGATTTGATGCATCTAATAATTCGTTTTGTGACCCTTTTGTGTCAATGAGTGTGTTTAGTTCGGTCAATACACAATAAGCCGTTTCAATCTGTCTTTTAGAAAGTTTCCCCAGTGGCATTTTCTTCAAATCGATTTCAAATTCCACCATGGCTTTCTTCATTTGGTCAATATCAAAGATAGCACAAATAACATCTTGAACACTTTTAGGAAGTTTTGAACCAGCTCTGGAATCATCTAAGTTTTTAATGTTTTCATCATCTTGCCCATAATCGATATCTAGTGGATAAAACTTGTTTGGAAATTTTTCAAAATTTGCTCGGTTGTCCCAGTCATTGTTTGTTTTTTCTGCATACATGGTTTTAAAGCTGTTAATAGCTGCAGCTCTTGAGCCTTGTTTTTCACATTTGTTGCCACCAATTGTTGTACCAACTCGACCCCATGATCGAAATAGATACCAACCACTGCCCTTATCTTTCTCAAGTGCCTGTAATTTATAGTAAGAGTTAGTTCCCTTGACTATATCAACCATTCCCAAAACAGCACTGTAAATCGAGCCTCGTTCCTCAATAACATGAGCAACATCTTCTAATTCAGAATCAGGATCAACTGCTGCACCACCCTTAACTGTCATTTTCTTTTTGGTTGGGACGCTTTTGGTGAACATGGCTTCTTCCTTTGCGGTCATACCACTCTTGTAAGCACTCTTTTTTGGCGGAATTTTAGGTTTAATGTCACCAATTCGTGTAGCAGGATCTGAGCCCCATGTTGACAAACTGTGCTTCAAAATATGCGCTACTACTTCCCCAGCCTTTAAATCTTCCAAAAAATCCTCGCTTACAACATGGACATCTGCTTTTTCTGCTTCTTTAATACCTTTTGATTTTTCCTCAGCTTCGTTTTTGGTTGAAATACACGCAGCAACACTGCCATCAGGTTTAGAGACAACTGTTCCACCCAGATTGGATATCTCTTTAGTGAGGACAGCTTCGGATTTCTTCGTTTTACCAATGATGACAAATTTCATTTGATCTAACGGCTTATCTGTTGCTAGGTACCCATCAACCGAATCCCTCACAGGACCTTCAATAGCTGAGACTTTTACAACTGGAAATATTCTAGTGTTAGGTACATACTTGTATTGTTTCAAAAATTCCACATCATGAAATTCCTTAGGGACTTTAAAGGCCTTACGTTGAGGATTCTTGATAATGTTCATACATTTTGTCCAGGCAGTCATATTGCCTGAACATTTATAACCTTCACTGGTGTAATAAAATTGTCCTTCCTTACATTCGGGGCATCGTTCTAAGGCACCGAATGTCAGGCAATCAGACATGGCATCTAAAAGTTTGCTTTCGCCAGGTGGAACATTTTGTTCGTTTAACTCAAGCATTAGTTTCATGGCTTTGTTCGACACGTTCTTTATCAACAGGTCCCGATATTTCCAGATTAAAGCGCTTTGTTCGCGGAGCTGCTTTTCTTTCTCTGTTTCCTCTATTTTAACTTCTTTTGCAGGTGCTTCAGATTTTGTGTTCCTTTTTCTATTTTTGGCAGGTCCTGCTCCTCCCAGCTTTTTAACTAGTTCTTCTTGATCTTCTTTCTTTAAACTTTTGAATCCAGTTATTTGTTTTATATCTACATTAAATTCCAGCTCGTCTTTTTTATCTACAAAACTATCAACATGGTGCCAGAGTTCTTGGGGACCATACATTTTGGCTTGCTGACTGTCAAATTCTTTTTTCGATACTCGAATCAAGCCTTTGTCAATTTTATCTTCGCAACCACGACAGGTGCTACGATTTGATTTAGCGTATTCTGTCGTAAAAATTTTTGCATCTGAATTCCCTCTATCTGTTGCATCTCCATCCCCTCCGCCGCCACCATCACCAATCTTTCCCTTCACCTTTTGCTGATCTTCCCAACGCAAGGAATGGAAACCATGAATATCATCAGGCTGTGCAACTTTTGCTCTCTTCCAAAAACATGCAAAATGAAACCAGTTGGGAACCTGAAAATAAACATAACCATTTTTAATGTGACATATTTCACCTTAGGTTACACATACATGTACATGTCTAAAGCTACACTGTTAAACCGATACCATTGACTTTGATGTATGAACCTTTCTTCTTAACTGAACCTTTGGTGATAAAGTTTGCTTAAATTAATTGCTTCTGAATCGCACTGGGTGCATAAACATGTACCCCCCTCCCCAACCAAATAGCATGTCTCCCATCTGAAATTAAAGGAGATAAATCTACATTGTTTGGAATCTGAATGTAGAATGGACAAAAATTGATAGCAGCCCGTATCATAATCCATAATGTAATACGAAAGTAAATATACATGCACATTAACATTCAGTCGGTTGGGCAAATTACCAAAGAATCCAAATCGAATGGCACTCTTTAGCCTCTGGTTATTCCAGTCTGTACCGGTAGTATTCTCCAATGGGATTATGCTAGTCTCGTCCATCAAGTCACTTCATTACAAATGTCCTTGAAAACATTCCGGGACGTGATTCGGGTGCCAATTTTAAAATTTTCATTTTGTCTTAAATTATTATATATCAAAAGCCTGTCTTTTCAAGGTACGATAACAACATCAATGTTGATTTAATTGACCAATAACTATAAGAGAGAGACCATTTGTAAAAAGGGACTGTTAGTGTTAAAAACGGGGCTAGACAAATTCCACAAGTCATGTAAAATGGTGAGTCAAATTCTGATCTGGAGAGTGCGTGCAATAAATACTATTCATTCGTGTAGAAATTATTGTTTAGCGTTGAGGGTCGTGCCTCAACATCAAGATAATCCATTCAGAATTGTGGCTTTCAGACGCTAAAGGCAAAAAGTGGGCGTGGCTCTTCCCCTGGGGATCGGGACATTCACCAAAAATCAATAGTGGACGCCCTCAGGCTATAAGGAATACATATGCCAAGTACCAAGCTGATTCATTCAGAATTGCGGCCTGTAAACCACAAATACAAAAATTGGGCGTGGCTTGCCTCTGGGAGTCGGGACATGAAATTGTCGTCCTTAGGCTATAAGGAATACATATCACAAATTGAAAGAATCATGGCCTGTAGACAACACACACATACACGAAGTAAAAATGACATGGCTCTGCCCCTGGGGCATAGGAAATCACCAAAAAGAATAGAGTCATCCTTAGGTATGCAAAGTTTTAAAAGGATCTATTAAGAATTGCATCC
Organism: Patella ulyssiponensis; assembly: GCA_963678685.1. Taxonomy (NCBI): domain Eukaryota; kingdom Metazoa; phylum Mollusca; class Gastropoda; family Patellidae; genus Patella; species Patella ulyssiponensis. The sequence goes on from OY783228.1 coordinate 18,462,153, forward strand.
TGGGCGTGGCTCAGTCCCAGGGGGTCCGGCATGCACCATAAATAATAGTGGTCAGCCTTAGGGTATAAGGAGTAAATATAAAAAAGTTTTCAAGACGATTGTTTAAGAATTGTGGCCTGTAGGTGACACACAGACACACAAATAGAAAATGGGCGTGGCACTGTCCCTGGGGGTCAGGCATGCACCAAAAACAATAGGAATCTTCCTTATATAAGGTACCAAGAATAAGTAGGCAAAGTTTCAAGATGATACATTAAGAAATGCAGCCTGTAGATGACAGACAAACAAATACAAGAAATGGGCGTTGCTGTCTCAGGGGGTCGGGCATACACCCAAAACAAAAGGAATCATCATTAGGGAATACGGAATAAGTATTTTTAGTTTCAATATGATCGATTAAGAATTGTGGCCTGTAGGCAACACACAAAAAGAAAATGGGCGTGGCTCTGCCCCTGGGGGTTGGGCATGCACCCCAAATGATAGGGATGTTCCTTATGGTACAAAGAATAAGTATTCTTATTATACGTTAAGAAATGTGGCTTGTAGACGACAAACAAATCCATACAAGGAATGGGCGTGGCTCTGCCCCTGGGGTAGGGCATGCACCAAAAAACAATACGTACGGATCATCCTTAGGGTGTAAAGGGTAAGTATACAAAGTTTTAAGAAAATCCAGTAAGAATTGCCCCCTGTAGGCAACACGCGGGTAAACAAAACGTAAATGGACGTGGCTCTGCCCCTTGAAGTTGGGCATGCACCCCAAACGATAGGGATCATCCTTGGGGTGTAAAGAGTAAATATACAAAGTTTGGAGAAAATTCAGTAACGATTGCGCCCTGTAGGCGACACAAAGACACGCGAAAAGAAAATGGGCGTGGTTCTGCCCCTGGGGGTTGGGCATGCACCCCAAACGATAGGGATGTTCCTTTGGGTACAAAGAATATGTATACAAAGTTTCAAGGTTATAAGTTATGTGGCCTGTAGACGACAAAAAAACAAATACTAGAAATGGGCGTGGCTCTGTCCCTGGGGGGTGGGCATGCACAAAAAACAACAGGGATCTTCCTTAGGGTATAAGGAATAAGTATACAAAGTTTGAAGAAAATCTACGAAGAATTGCGCCCTGTAGGCGACCCACAGACACACATACATACATACATACACACACACACACAGACAGGAGCGACGGCATAATACGTTCACATTATGAATGTGGGCATATAAAAATGACAAAAGTCATTCATATATAATGGTATCGAATTATGATAACTACTCAGAGGGAAAAGATCTGGATGCAAAAAAAGTGACTGAGTCAATGTCATGGGTGATAATTTAGTATGTCACTTTGCCAATTTTCACTTTCACTTTCAGTATGAGCGTAGCCGGTCGGGGTGAAATCATTATGACAAACCTTTCCATCGAAATGGGGTGACTGGACCATAATTGCCAATCTCAATGAATCTTTTGAAATGTTCGATTCGCATGCTTTACAGCTAGATCGATCGCTTTTAGCGTATTCGGTCTTAAACGGTAAATCATGATGATCCGACATTTTTCTTTAAACTATGGTGTTCTATTTCGGCCACTTCGCGCGTCGCCTTATAAAAAAAGCCACGCGCAACGCAAACTTTGCGTCGCACGTCGCCTTTTTCAATGTTAAGCTATAGGAAAAAAAGCGACGTCGGCTTTTGAACACGACTTCGCACAAAAAAACGCGACGCTTAAAAAGCTATCACTTGTCGATATACACGTGATAGAACCTACGAAGCGAGGCCGCTGTTGAGCGAGACTTAGTCACCCAGTTCGTTTGCACATATCGAGTAATGATAGGTTTATAAGGGGACTGGGTGATACAGACGTCTTTTGACCTTATTTCGGGCTACTTCCGGGCTTGCGAAGTTGTATATCGACAAGTGATAGCTTTTTAAGTTTGATTTGTTATTAATAACGCTGTAAAAGGACCAATTTAATTACATCGGAAGGTGAATAATGATCAAATAAAGTCTCGTTGGCAATAAAAATGACATGAAGTGTTAGAACTAGTGAGTATTGTGAGATGACAGCAGACGATATATCATAAAAAAGTCATAACAAAGATGGCGTCTGACATCCCTTTATTATATACTAATACTATACTATTATAGTCAAGCAGTAGTAAGAAGTTTTATTTTAATCCCTTCAAGTGCCTGTGATGTAAGGTCATGCATATTCCCGTCATTTGGACGGAATTGTACGTAACATTAAAAATAACTGATATGTATGAATAATTTACTGTCGTATTTTGTGAATTAAATTTTCTATGAACTCACCTTGGTGAGTGTAATTGATATTTAGTAAATGTGAATTAATTTCATTTTAAAATATTCCAACTCGGTGGCAGTTGGCTTCCGAACTTTCGGGCAATCTGACGTCTGACATTTCGCCAGATGGGTAAAATGAAAACAAAAATTATTATTTCATCTTGTTGGCAAAATAAAGTGCCGGAAATCTTATAAAAAAAACCCCTAATTTTACATTTCTTTTAATCGAAAACCACGAATTTGTACTGAATTGACTATGGTTTAAAACATTTTGTCTGGAGTCACTCTACCCCTTATGCGACATTTTTCGGGCATCGATTATTTTTATACGACACACATCTCGCCCCCACCCCCCGGCTCAGAAATTGCTAACAATCATTAAAGTATACACAGTTCCTTATATTAACCTAAAAAGGCTATTTTTTGTTTTTGTTTGAATACTTATTTTACAATGCTTATTAGACGCCTAGGTAACTACATAGCATGATGATTACAACAGTCTGTTAGAATGACCTTTCCGAAAATTTCCTCAAAATGTTCGCCCCCTACCGAAAGGTAATGCCCCCCCCCCCGCTTAATGGTGTCTAGATACGGGCCTGGGATGGGTTTTGTACAAATACAATCCGTTTTTTTTTAAAATGGCAAAAAAAAAGATCAATGATTAAAACTAGTTTTGACGTCACCCTTTGATGTTTTTATCCAGTATATAGGAGAATGTATAGTTTTCTAAAACAATCGTCCATTATTTATAAAACTGTCTATTATTTATTGAAAATAATGGACAGTTTTTATTTATAATAGACACTTATCTGAAAAATGAACATGTATTTTGGGATAATTTATTCTCTGAACAAATTAAATTACAGTACATGAAATTACTTTAAAAAAATCATAGTTACCGAAATGTCACATGACCGAATATTGATTTCACATATTTGTCTACATAAAGAATTCCACTTAAATGTGTCCGTTATGTTACTTGTCCGTTTAATAGTACACTAGATCATACGTTTTATACGGCCACCTTCTATGTGGACACTCTGCAAATTATAACTTGAAATATACCGAAAGATCTCGGTTCCTTTGGGATTACCATAACTTAGTGGTTAAGACGCTGGCTCACTAATCTGGAAGTCGGGTGTTCGATCCTTGGCATTGGCCGAGAAAGTTCATTCAGACATTCCGGCGTGGTTTCCCCTTGTCATTGATGCTAGACGGAGGGCCTGGCAAGGACAGCTGTTTAGCCTCTTAGATGGGACGAAAAACTGAGGTCCCCCGTACGCTTTGGCGTGGCACCTAAAAGATACCTTGGCAGTTGGAATTCGATATAAGAGTAGGCCGTTGCGCCGCTTCCCAGGCAAAATTTCCATCATAGCACACTGTATGGCTTATGCCCGTCTACATTCGCTCGTGAGAGCAGAACAGTATGAAGCTAAGACCCATTTCATTTCGTTCCACGGTTCCTTTCGATACTGGCATGTATGGGACCATATCTTCATCGAATATGGCCCCTGATTGTACACACTAGAGGTCACAATTTTCAGCTCATTTTGATGAAACTGTACATGTGTGTTTATAAACCAAAGGTCTTGATTCCTTGCGATATTGGCGCATATCAGACCGTAACTATTTTGATTATGGCTCTAGAAAACATCAAATAATACATTCCAAACTCCGCCTTAATATGAGCGATTTAAACGGACACAAATTTCTAAGATATATTCATCAAAACCCTTCTTGTAATTGTGGACATCAGTTTGAAGACAGCTATCATTATCTACTAGTTTGCCCCCTGTATTTGGATGAACGACGGATAACAATTGAGACTCTCCCAACACAGCAGAAAAACATAAAAATACTACTTTCTGGATCTTCCGAACTTACATATGCTACCAACTGCTCCATATTTTCAATAGTTCATAACTTCATAGAAATTACAAAACGATTTTAATTTTTAATAGGTTTAGTATTATTTATATGTATACATGTATGTATATGTATGTATATTGTATGTATATATGTGTGTGTGTGTGTGTGTGTGTATTTGTATATATGTATGTATATATAATTATTATTGTTATTATTTAAATACAAATATTATTAGCCCACTTTGAATGCATGTGCAATTGACTGATTGATTATAAACATAGCTATACTTATGTATTTTATTGTAAATAGTGTACATACTTCCTTTGTTTTATCAGTTTACATGTTCTAATTTTGGGGAGAGGGATTATATAGGCTTTGCCTGTTTCCCAATCCTAACATTCAATAAAATATTGTTTATAAAAAAAAAAAAACTTCCTGGGTTATTGCCCCTGATTGAACAAAAAAGGTGTTCTGAGTCGGTGTATACAGGCCACAATTTTTATCCAACTTTAAAAACCGTTCAAATATATCACCGTTACACCATATTGAGTTTGAATTTCATGAATTGGTTTTTGCCTTTGATCCTGTGTCCTGTCACTTTTATCAGAGTATATATTCGATTTCAAATCAAAGTTTGGACGGCTAGTTCCCTCCATATTAACACAGCACAATACTAGAAATATGAACAATATCTAAATCATGTTTATAAGCATCCTTTCCGTCACAACTTTGACTGCTATTATCCCTCATATCAAGACCATCACAAATTTTACATCTATTATCTTCCATATAGAGTACCAAATGTAATCAGTATCCACATGCATATCACATTTATTCTCATTATTAATATTTGTTTTCCACTGTGTTATAAACATGTCGGCTCCATATTGAATATTTGGACTGTCTGTGTAAGCTTGAATTGTTTGAGTGTTTCTCACATGCATTCCTGAGCATGTGCATGTTGTTTTAAGAATATGTCGATTATTTTGCGACTTGTTCTTTTAGATGGATAATAGCCTCAGACTGTCCATTATGTAAATACAAAGAAAAACTTGTGGGCTAACGCTCCTCAGTTGCCTATTTACATAATGGTCAGTCTTCGGCCATTATCCATCACTTAAAACATAGTTATGACGTCACCCTTTGATGTTTTTATCCAGTATATAGGAGAATGTATAGTTTTCTTAAACAATCGTCCATTATTTATAAAACTGTCCATTAGTCATGGCAGTAATACATGTATATACAAATGAAACACGCGCTTAGTGGCGAATAGGTAAATATTGATAATTTGCCACAGCCCACATATAGCTACAATCTTTTCTGATCATGGAAACAGAGAGCGTATATTTAATTCATTGACAATACCACATTTCGATTGTTTAGCAGATACCAAAATCACGTTTTTCGAAGCTGGCTACTTCTCAACTAAGACGGAAGAACGGGGCTGTCTACAAAACGTCATCTTTGTCCAGGATTGTTGCATTGTATTTTCGTGCAAATATCACTTCTTCAGTGCATAACGGCAAAAAAAAAACTTTAAAAGGAAATGGTTGAAGTGAAAGAAATGAAACATGACCATTACAGCAAATTGGCTCAGAATGTCGACAAGCTATGTCAAGTTGAAAGTAATCTGTACATGTACTCATCAAGAGAAATCAATCAGACAGTAGATAATACGGATAATATATTTTGAGTTATACGAAAGCCTAGAAGGCTCATTCGAAATTCCTAATGCGAAATTCCAAATTCATGTCTTACAATAAAATATAACGTTGTAAACAGAGTCTCAAAAATAAAAATCTGAGTATATATGAAATTTAAGCGAAGAATAGTGTATTTACCTTGTCTCAAAATTTCAGATCAAAATATTGAACGTCAAAACTGCTTATCCAGACATGTAACCCTTTTAAGAATTCGGATGTATTTTTTCGTTGATGACCTGATAATCGACTCACGTTTAGTGAGAGGTCTGTATGGTGAATTACCCATGTACTTTACTTGATATCGAAATGTAAATTTCACCTATACATTATTTTTTTTTATAAAAGAAGTCTGGTTTTACGTTGACACCGTAGAATACAGCTTGGGACACCTGTTTCCTTTCCAGGTGAAGATTGACGGGTTTGAGTTGGTTTCTCTGCCCTTTGGTAAAGGATTTAAGCGATTTTAACACAAAATTTAGCAGTGTTATTCTCCTAAAAATTATCGGGATTAGCCCTTAAAGACATGAATTTGGAATTTCGCATTTGGAATTTCCAATGAGCCTTTTGGGCTTTCATACATGTAGGGTTAACACAGGATGACAGCATTATTCAAACCTATTTCAGACACTGTCTTATAATATTGAATCATTTATTGTATAATCACACGGTACAAGCACATCATTCAGCACAACCATTATGATTAAATATCACCTTATCTTAACAAATTAATAACAATCTAATCATAAAAACACTCATATTAATTGATATCTGAAATAATGACAGTATTCAGTGTAAAGAAAAGAAGCAGTTTTGACTTTTCAATTATAATAATTATATACTCTCCCAAAAAAGAAACGCAAAGTTACATCTCGTCGTCGGTATATCCTCACTCTACCATCGCCTTGTTGCAACAAGAACCGCGACATGTCGCTGAACCAAACTGCTCTCCAGTGTTGCTGTGTCCATACCGTCAGTGCCTGATCCATTAAAGTTGGATTTCAAGGTGTTGGCGTATTTCAAAACAGAAGCTCTAACGGGGACGTCTGCCTCGTTATTCGATTTCACGTAGGCGTTTACCTACTGTCTGGTACGAGATTCTATGCTGTCCGGGAATTGCTGCAGCAGTAGAGGTAGCTGTTGAAAACCATTTACGCCAATGACGTAACCGGAAGTTACGATCAAGGACAGGTGGGGTCACTCTTTTTTGGCCTGAGCTAGGGCGGTAACGTGTTGAACTTTGTTGTCGGTACCCATCCCAAAGGCGAGAAATGGAACCAAGAGAAACATTCAGCAGCCTGGCTACATCTGTCTTGGATTCACCTGCTTGTAATCGTCCAATAGCGTTGTTGTGTTGGTCTTCGTTCAGATGTGGCATCATTTGGTTCGTTGAGTGTTTACATGTGCAACTGATTTGGAAACCGAGATCCCTGGGATTTTAAAGACCTTAGATCTAGGTTCCATGCCAAAATCTCGCAAAGTTGTTAAATTCATGTTTCTTGGTACAATCAAGCGATAACAAATTTCGACAAAAAGGGTGACCAGAGTCACAATTAGTGACCCTACCTTTAAAATCAATAATGAATTTCTTTTATTCATGCATAATGGCATTGAAAACAAGAAAGATATACTGAAACAACGACCTCGTTCAAATAAAAAAATTGATGAAAAATGGGTTGTGCGTTTCTTTTTTTGAAGAGTATATTATATCTTAACCCTCAGACATTACTGTAGGCATAAATCTTAACACTGCAGGCCATCTTTTAAGGATTTGGGGGGGGGGGGACAAGGTCCTCTCCCTGAGGGGTCACCTGCAATAATTTTGAAATTTTGAACCAATAAATCGCCTATCATGCTCCCTGTACTTTGAATATATAGCTTCACTGATAGTGGTAGTTCCTTTCGGAACTGTATTTGACGTAAACTACACTAGTGGGTGGGGGTGTCAAAATTTTCTGTACTTTAGCTACAGTACATGTATTAAAAAAAAAGGCCAGTAACACTGTACATTTGACAGTGATCATTACTCTAGATCATGTACATGAATACTCACAGGTGCTTGTCAACTGGAATATACTTCATCTGGAGAACCCCATATGTATTCAAATGTAGAACGATATATGACAAATATTAAAATGAATCTATGTTTTATCCCTCTAGTACATGTACACTACTATCTTCATCAATATTCAATCCCCAATTAAGGATAGCTTTGTGTAGGATTCAGTATATACTGTACATACAGAAACAACGTAAAATCACATGCAGAAAATGACTAAGGGTGGGAGACTGTTCTTGTGTGACTGCCTGCTGAAATTTGTACGTCAATTTCTTTGAATCTGAGACTGTTTCTGGCGATATTTACTCATTTAAATATATAGGCTCTCGCTTAGGCTCTACATGGGCAGACCCTCCACCCTGGACACGACACACTCATTGTGTATTAATGAGGTTACTATATTTTCCTAAATATCAAAATCATAATGTAAAATATAACAAAATCAAAAACATTGTAATGAGAATTAAAAGTAACAATATCATGAATGTTGTTGCTAACTGTGCAAACAACTACATGTACTATCTTTACATTTGTGACTGTCAAATAATGATTTAACGTACCATACACATCATTATTTAAAGGACAATATTGGTGCCAGTCATTATCACATATGTGATAGAACTGATTAAACACTTTCCAAATACAATATTACCACAGAGATCATCGCTACCATAGAGGAAGTGACGACCGCCAAAGGAAAACACGAGTTATTCCTCTATATAACTAACTGAAGTGACTAGTGATAACAGATACATGGGTGAATATCTGCTCACTAATAATTACCTCGAAGACCTAAAGTTGCTGTGTGACACTGTGAGAGAATATCTTACAATTCATAAAAAGAATTGACTGCCACTACATAAGAGAACACGAAAGAAAAACAGAAAAAAGTTCGTGCATTACCATGTTTTTATAAGGTAGGGGAGACCGGGGCACATTGAACCACCATGGATATATCCTTTATAAATAATACTATACAACCCAACGCTATACAGTGTTCAATGTGCCCCGCTCTCCCCTATAGAATGAATAAAAAACAAGGGGCTGTACGGAGTATTTCTATTTTTCCCGTGTTCTCTTATCTTATGACTATGGAAGCCTATTGCGGCCATTTCAGAATCTCGTCTTCTCGCCGCGAGAAGTCGAGGGCGAGAACACGAGAACACGAGAAGTCGAGGGCGAGAACACGAGAACACGAGAAGTCGAGGGAGCGAGAAGTCGAGGGCGAGGGAGCGAGAGAGCGAGAACGCGAGGAAACAGGGCGAGAATACGAGGATCTCGCCCCGAGAACACGAGATTACTTTCACCTCGACTTCTCGTGTTCTCGTCCCTCGACTTCTCGCTCCCTCGTGTTCTCGCCTTTGAAAAACCTCGTGTTCTCGCTCCCTCGCCCTCGACTTCTCGCTCCCTCGACTTCTCGCCCTCGACTTCTCGTGTTCTCGTGTTCTCGCCTTTGAAAAACCTCGACTTCTCGCTCCCTCGCTCCCTCGCCTTTGAGTCAATCTCGTCTTCTCGTGTTCTCGCTCCCTCGCTTCGTCACAATCTCGTCTTCTCGTGTTCTCGCTCCCTCGCCTCGGAAGTGCAGTTATATACGCATGTCCACTGACTACCGTATCGGCATTTTTGTATTTTGACATGGATTATAATAAACGAAAATGTTTGAAGTTCTAGAAAATGTAATAGTCCTAAACAAGCTTAATTTCTTCTTGCACAGATAGTATTGTATTCTGTAATTGATTTTAAGTCTTCAGTCAAATCTTTCTTTGCTCTCTAAAAATATTCATCGGGTGTTTTCACTTGATGCGTGGTTTTGTCAGTGCTGCAGGATGGAGAGCCTGACAAGGGACAATGTATAGTTGTTCGAATGTGATTTTAAAAAACGATGTCCTGTGTCTGGAATGGCAAGGAAGTTGGTTCTACGGTGGCTCACTGGGTAGGACGTTTGCTCTGTAACTTCTTCAAAGTTCCTCGTGATTTTTGGCGATGTTCACTATTGTCAGTGGTGTAGAACAGAGAGCCTAGCAAGAGACAACGTATAATCGTTCGGATGAAATAAAAATAACCGAGGTGACGTGTCCTGAATCTAAATGAAATGAAATGAAATAAAATGGGGTCTAACGTCCTACTGTTCTGTTCCTAAATTGGGCTAATGAAGACGGGCATACGATACAATAATACAGTGTGCTATCAAGGAAATTTTGCCCGGGCAGTGGCGCTAAGGCCTACTCTTATATCGAATTTAAACTTCCAAGTGATCTTTTATGTGCACGCCAATAGGTGTCCTTGACAGGCCCTACGTTTTGCATCACTGACAAGGAGAAATCACGCCCGAAATAAAATCTGGATGAACTTTCTCTTCAAATGCAGGGATCGAATACCAAGTGGTGTAAGTGGTGTAGGACGGGGGGCCTGAGAAGGGACAAAGAATAGTTGTTCGGATTGAATACAAATAACCGAGATCCCGTGGCCGGAATACAAATGGAGCTACGATGGCTCAGTAAATAGGATCGACGTTTGCTCTTTTACTTTATCAAAGTTTTTCAGGATTTTTCGGTCGGGTTCCTGCTTGTCAGTGGTAGCCTATAGGACTGAAGACCTGGCAAGGGACAACGTATAGTCGTTTGAACGGTATATATATAAAATACGAGGTTCTTTGTCCGAAATCGTAATGAAGTGGTGGCTACAATGGCTCTCTCGCTTCATCGAAGCGCATCGGGCTAAATTTCTGGAGATGTCCTCTCATGTCAGTTGTGTAGGATGGAGGACGGAGGGCCTGGCAAGGGATAACGTGTAGTCGTTCGGTTTCGATTCGCCGTGTGGGGTTTTTCCGGTTTCTACCACTGTCGCATACATTTCTTTTCCGATGCATTGCACAATACGTCAGCACTAGAATTACGCCTCGATCTATATTTGTCAAGATTAGCCATACTGGGGTGAAAAAAATCAAATTCTAAGACAATATCAGAAACCAAAAATCAACGTCATAGGGTCACAGGCCAATAGCCATAATTAGACCACGGAATACCTTTTACGAGACGGAACACGTTGGTTTGTTTCCATTTGTTAGAGAGAATTTTTCTGAAAATATCACAGGTACATGGGGACAGGAACGCCCTTATTAGACTAAGGCACACCAGACCTATAATATAATAATACTATATAATAGAGTCTATGTGATTTTTCAAAGTTTTTGAGTTTTGGTTTTTTTCTGAACATATTTCAAATTTTTGAGGGGGGTTGGGATGGCCTAGTGGTCTAGAGTGCCGCGCTTCGACCTTTAGCTGGCCGGTCACTTCTGGCTTGCGGCTGTGGTTTCGAGCCCTGGTGTGAGCGTATGTGACATGGAGATAGGGGCGCCTTCTCAACCTCGTGGGTTTCCTCCGGGCACTCCGGTTTCCTCCCACTGCTAAAGACCCCTACGCGCAAGCGAATTATTGAAATAAAATGAAACCATATGTTAGTCCCAAAATGACCTAGTTTGTGTCGAGTGGACGTTAAACCCCATTTCTCTCTCTCTCTCAAATTTTTGATCTTATTTTATCCATATTTGATGCTAAATAATATAATATTTACTATCAAACATGTAATTCATATTTAAAAAAAAATACCTTCTGATGTATAGATCAGGTGTGCCATAGTCTAATAAGGGCGATCCTGTCCCAATGTACCTGTCGAAAATATGCCGGGATTACTGTATAATACCACATATTAAATGTTGCAGTGACATGATGAAAACAACTTATCCCAGGTCTGTGGAATAAATATGGTCAACAGTAGAGAAATAGCACCAATGATTGAAAGAATCTGTTATTTACTGGAAACAAGTATTTTTTATAAAAAACTATTTCAGTAAAACAATATCCAAGAGAAATACATACTAAATACACATGAAAACGATTTTGGCAAAAATAAACAAACGCAATAATATAAATTTCCTCATACCAGGCGCGGATCCAGAGGGGGGTCCAGGGGGTCCGGACCCCCCCCTGCTCAGACTTGAAAAATTTTATGCGATTATATTGACGATTTTTAGACCTGTAATTTTGGTATTTACCTTCCGGAAATACGTCAGAATGCACCAAATTGAATCTAATTTACCAAATTTTTCTGGGGGAGGGCCCCCAAACCCCCCTTAATTGGTTGAGCTCCTAGACCCCCCCCCCCTGCAAAAAAATCCTGGATCCGCACCTGCATACACAACAATACCATATACTACTAGTAAGAGAAATGAGGTTTAACGTCCACTCGACACAAATTTGGTCATTTCCGGACTAACATGGTTTAATTTTATTTCAATAATTCGCTTGCGCGTAGGGGTCTTTAGCAGTGGGAGGAAACTGGAGTGCCCGGAGGTTAAAACCCACAAGGTTGAGAAGGCAACCTATCTCCATGCCACATACGCTCACACAGGGATCGAAACCACAGCCGCAAGCCAGAGGTGACCGGCCAGCTAGAGGTTGAAGCGTGGCACTCTAAACCACTAGGCCATCCCAACCCCCCGACTACTAGTAAATGAAATGAAATGGGTTTTAACGTCCTACTCTTCTGCACCTAACCTGGGTTAATGGAAGACAAGCATATGCTATACAGTGTGCTATGAGGAAATTTTGCCCGGGCAGCACCGCTACAGCTTACACTTATATTGAATTCCAACTGCCAAGGAATCTTTTACGTGCACGCCAATGTGTACACTGGACCACAGTTTCCCATACCATCTTAACGACTAGACAGCTGTCCTTGTCAGGCCCCTCAGTTCTGCATCATTGACAAGGGGAAACCACACCGGTAAATTGAGATGAACTTTCTTGGCCAATGCAGGGATCTAACACACCACTAGTATTGATGAAAAATGTATATAATAATTATAATAATATCATTGTTCTGGAGAACGGTTTCTAATCTGCTGTTCAGATTGTTATATTCACAGAATACACACAGATCAGGTCTTGTGCCCATTTACACTGTACAAGATATATACCAGTAAATAAAAATAGATATAAGAGAAAAACAAATAGTTATCTTAATGATTCCAGTAAAATGAATTAGAAATGAAATGAAGTTTAATGTCCTACTGTTTTGTTCCTATACGTGTACTGGGCTAATGAAAACAGGCATACACCATACAGTGTGCTATGAGGGAAATTTGGCCGGGTACAGCACTATTCCCTACTCTTCTTTCGAATTCCAACTGCCAAGGGATCTTTTTATGTGCACACCAATGTAAACAAAGGACCTCGGTTTTCCATCACATCCGGACGACTAGACAGCTGTAATTGTACCTTTTTACATGCACACCAATGTATACAAGGGACCTCAGTTTTTCGTCACATCCAAACGACTAGACAGCTGTCCTTGTACCTTGTTAGACCCTCCTTTTGCACCACTGACAAGGAGAAACCACGTCAGACGTGAAACAGAAAAAAAAAATAAAATGGGCTTTAACGTCCTACTGCTCTGTTCCTAAGCTAGACTAATGAAGATGGGCATATGCTATACAGTGTGCTATCGAATTCCAACTGCCAAGGGGTCTTTTTACGTGCACACCAATGTATACAAGGGACCTCGGTTTTTCGTTAATCCAATCAACAAGACGGCTGTCCTTGTACCTTTTTACAGGCACACCAATGAATACAAGGGACCTCAGTTTTACGTAACATTCGAACGACTAGGGGGGGTTGGGATGGCCTAGTGGTCTAGAGTGCCGCGCTTCGGCCTCTAGCTGGCTGGTCACCTCTGGCTTGCGGCTGTGGTTTCGATCCCTGGTGTGAGCGTATGTGGCATGGAGATAGGGGCGCCTTCTCAACCTCGTGGGTTTCCTCCGGGCACTTCGGTTTCCTCCCACTGCTAAAGACCCCTACGCGCAAGCGAATTATTGAAATAAAATTGAACCATATGTTAGTCCCGAAATGACCTAGTTTGTGTCGAGTGGACGTTAAACCCCATTTCTCTCTCTCTCCGAACGACTAGACAGCTGTCCTTGTACCTTGTTAGACCCTCCTTTTGCACCACTGACAAGGAGAAACCACGTCGGAAATGAAACAGAATAAGAAAATAAAATGGGGTTTAACGTCCTACTGCTCTGTTCCTAAGCTAGACTAATGAAGATGGGCATACGCTATACAGTGTGCTATCGAATTCCAACTGCCAAGGGGTCTTTTTACGTGCACACCAATGTATACAAGGGACCTCGGTTTTTCGTCACATCCAAACAACTAGACGGCTGTCATCGTACCTTTTTACATGCACACCAATGAATACAAGGGACCTCGGTTTTACGTAACTAGACAGCTGTCCTTGTACCTTGTTAGACCCTCCTTTTGCACCACTGACAAGGAGAAACCACGTTGGAAATGAAACAGAACAAAAAAATAAAATGCTGTTTAATGCCTCCTGCTGTGTTCCTAAGCTGGACTAATGAAGATGGGCATATGCTATACAGTGTGCTATCATGGAAATTTTACCAAGGCAGCGGCGCTACGGCCTACTCTCATCACATCAGAACGACTAGACAGCTGTCCTTGTACCTCGTCAGTCACCCCCTCCCCACGGCCTGCACCACTGACAAGATAAACCACCTCGGAAATGAAATAGAATAAAAATAAAACAAAACCATACAATATTAATCAGCATAGTGACAAAATATAACATGAAAATTTATTGACATGTACAGTACATTTAATTAAAACATTTTTTAAAATATGTATTTAAAAACTGCTTAAAAAATACATGTACATGAATACAGGTTTAATAAGCCTACTCATAAAAAATCACATAATTTCATAGATATCATCATCAGTATTAAAATCAATGTCACTGTCGAACAATTTACACAAATCCATACAAGAAAGTTTTCACTTGTAACAAGTACATCTATCTGTAATGCAGCCTGATTTGTATCCACAGTGAAAATTTTATTTGGTGCTTGATCTCTAGTCACCCTAACCCTGTCATTTTAAACAGAAGCGTTTAACAAAAGGGGCAAAAATTTTTGCAGCTACATTAAGGCAACGCGGGGGGAATGCGCCAGAATAGGCCCCTGTTTTGATTGGTTGTGCAAGGGACAAAGCAACATTTTCATCCAGGGGACACATGCAAAGTCAATCTGGTGTGGAATTAATTCACACATATTTTTTTCATCAATAGGGCCTAACATGTGCTCTTGTACCAACTCATCTATTTTGGTTCTCTTTTTCTCCATAACATCTTGGGTATATTTCTTAAAGTACTGTGCATGGTGTTTCACCTCAATGGTGACTCAGTCTTCACCATATTAGTCCTTATTGGTCTGAGTGGTCTTGATTCGAGTAGTCCTTACTCCTTGGTGACTGCGAGTTGTCATGCATTTAGGAATATAAGAATATCTATCTTTATCAATCAACTTGTTAAATGATCCCCATAACAAATTAACCAGACCAATTATTCTTTTTTTGTTGGTAAAATTTTAGCTGCTTGCTTCTAACATCACTTTCTAACTTTCGTCAACAAGTTTGGAATCGTGATAATGTTTCATACACAGTTGTTTTGTTTTTTTTTAAGTTGAAATGTGATTGTGAGAACTCTGTATTATTAGTATACCCCAATGATTGAGTCTTTGAGAACTTTGTCTGCACATTCCTGGAGTTCTTTGTCTTACAAATCAGCATTTGTCTCCGGCACAAACCTGCCATTTCCATCTAATTCGATCCAATGGTTAGCCAGTACCTAAAATTGTTCCCACCTTGTCGCATTGAACGGTTTTAGCTTAGTGTTTTTAACAAAATATTCACAAGTATTGAAGTATTCAGTTTTCGCTATCCTTCCGCCATATTTACTATCAAAACAGAACGGTAACCTTTGACTCTACTCGACCTTCCATTATGTGTGTCTGATTGGCGAGCTATGTCACGTGATTTGTTAAAACCAAATCACCGCGAAATTCAAATACCATCGCACATTAAGTAAGCCTGTATTTATTTTACGGCTTCTGTCAAATGTCAAAGAATGGACAACAGAAAAGTCGCGTGACAATGAAGTAATACTAGAAGAATTAGATGATGTACCTTTTTTTATCCGAAACTTGCTAGGACGGAAAACAGAAGCAGGCAAGCTAGAAATTTCACACCACGGCATATATATAGGCTATATGTAGGCCTAAAGTGGAGAATTTGTTGCCTGGACGTATTTTTTCTATTTTTTATGCATTGTCTACCGTAAACAAAGAAGTACTTGTACTTTATCTACTTTAATATATATATATTATAAATAAAATCTAAGTGTGTATGGGTGTGTTTATGTATGTTTGTTTTCTCCACCTACACATTATTATGTGTTATTAAATTAACCAGCATCACAACAGGAATGTTTTAGGTCAGTGAATTCGGGCCCAAGGCGAATTACGCTTCGTCGCCGCGATTAACCCCCACATATCTCGTATCAAATTGAAAAGAACGACCACGTATGTATTTTAGGCCATCGAATCTGTCCTACAGGTAAATTTGGGCCACGAACGAATAAAACCTCGGGCGAATTTAGGTCCCGTGGGAATTTAAGCACCGGGCGAATGGGCCCCTGGCAAATTTGGGCCATGGGCGAACTTGGACCCAGGGCGAATTTGGGCCCGTGTATAGGCGGGTAAACTACGAGTAGTTTATTTGATAATATTTGATAATATAAGCATCATAGAAAGAAGCGGGTATCGAAACCGAGCCCCCCCCCCCCCCAAACACCCACCCACGCCAATGTGTAGCCTATACGAGACCTCGCTGTTCCATGTCATCCGAACGACATGCTGTCCCCAGGCCTTCCGACCTACACTGATAAGAGGGTACCTCGCAAGAAAGGCTAGACTACGCATTGAGCCACCGCAGCTCCAACTTATTTCGAATCCGGACACATGACCTCGCTCATTTAACCCAACCCTTCCTTCTCCACTGATATGGAAAAAACCCGCTAGAATATTTCCGATGAACTTTGATGAAATGAAATGAAATATGGTTTAACGTCCTACTGTTCTGCTCCGACTGTACTATAAGGGAAATTGTGCTCGGAAAGGTCTCCTCTTATATCGGATCCAGGCTGCCAAGGGATCTTTTACGTGTAGGCCCTACGTCAATTTACAGCCTAGGATTTTCATCCCATCCGAACAAATAGACAACTGTCCTTGCCAAACCCTCCGTCCTGCACCAATGCAATGACATGGGGAAACCACGTCGGAAAACCCGATAAACTTTCTTGTCCAATGCAAGGATCGAACACGTGACCTTCAGTTTAGTGAGCCAGCGTCTTACCCACTTAGCAGCCGTGGCTCCAAACATTAACGTCCTACTCACTGAGCCACCGTAGCTCCCACTTCATTTTGATTCCGAACACGGGACATTGTTTTTCTATGCCACCCGACGACTATACGTGGTCCCCTGTCAATTCTTTCCTCCTACACCACTGAAGTAAGAGAGCAAACGTCCCACTCACTGACCCACCGTAGTTCCCACTTCAATTAGATTCCGGACACGAGGCCTCGGTTATTTTCATTCATTCCGAACGATTATACTTTGTCTCTTGCTAAGCTCTCCGTTCTACAGGACTTCGGTTATTTTTATGCCATCCGAACTATTATACTTTGTCTCTTGCTAAGTTCTCCGTCCTACACCACTGACAATAGTGAACATCGCCAAAAATCACGAGGAACTTTGAAGAAGTTACAGAGCAAACGTCCTACCGAGTGAGCCACCGTAGAACCAACTTCCTTGCCATTCCAGACACAGGACATCGTTTTTTAAAATCCCATTCGAACAACTATACATTGTCCCTTGTCAGGCTCCCATCCTGCAGCACTGACAAAACCACGCATCAAGTGAAAACACCCGATGAATATTTTTAGAGAGCAAAGAAAGATTTGACTGAAGACTTAAAATCAATTACAGAATACAATACTATCTGTGCAAGAAGAAATTAAGCTTGTTTAGGACTATTACATTTTCTAGAACTTCAAACATTTTCGTTTATTATAATCCATGTCAAAATACCAATGCCGATACGGCAGTCAGTGGACATGCGTAATAATTGCACTTCCGAGGCGAGGGAGCGAGAACACGAGAAGACGAGATTGTGACGAAGCGAGGGAGCGAGAACACGAGAAGACGAGATTGACTCAAAGGCGAGGGAGCGAGGGAGCGAGAAGTCGAGGTTTTTCAAAGGCGAGAACACGAGAACACGAGAAGTCGAGGGCGAGAAGTCGAGGGCGAGAAGTCGAGGGAGCGAGAAGTCGAGGGCGAGGGAGCGAGAACACGAGGTTTTTCAAAGGCGAGAACACGAGGGAGCGAGAAGTCGAGGGACGAGAACACGAGAAGTCGAGGTGAAAGTAATCTCGTGTTCTCGGGGCGAGATCCTCGTATTCTCGCCCTGTTTCCTCGCGTTCTCGCTCTCTCGCTCCCTCGCCCTCGACTTCTCGCTCCCTCGACTTCTCGTGTTCTCGTGTTCTCGCCCTCGACTTCTCGCTCCCTCGACTTCTCGCCCTCGACTTCTCGCGGCGAGGGGACGAGATTCTGAAATGGCCGCAATAGGCTTCCATATATGACACTTAATTACTTTATTGAATCGTCAGATATGCTCTTGCGGTCCCATATAACAACTTTTTGTCTTCGAAGGAATTATTAGTGAGCAGAAATTCGGCCATTATCTGTCATCACTCGTCACTTCAGTCATTCATGAATCCTTTATTACTCCTCTATGGTAGCGATGATCTCTGTGTTAATAGTATATTTGGAAAGTGTTTAATCAGTTCTATCACATATGTGATAATGACTGGCACCAATATTGAATATTGTCCTTTAAACAAAGACTAGATATGATGGAATACATGTATCTATACTTCACAATCTTTGACTTTATCACACAAAACAAGCTAATAACAAAAGTTTTTCTGTGATCTACCGGACATTCACAAATCAGAAATATCCTTACTTAATCCAAAGATCATTTCAGGACTAAAATATGGTTCACCCTACCCCTTGTCATGTTTAAACATAGAATGAAAACCACACCACTTGACACAATGTACTTTTTGCGAAGAAGGCAGATCAACAGTAATTCCTAACAAATATTAAAATATTATAAGAAATTGTGCACGGAAATAACACTTACATACAGGTTTCCTTACTTACATGTACTTCCCACCCTTGATTTCACCATTTAAAATTGAATTTCATCTTTAACATATACTTCATTTTAATCTGAGCAGTGTCATAGACAATATATTCATTATATAGCAAACTAGATCGACCAATCGTAGCATTTGTTCCTTTACCCATGGGGATTTTCACACCATCCTCAGTAACGTACGCCCCGTTGTCATCAGGTACCGTCATACCACAACCTTTAGTCGAATGCTTTCCTTTTGGTAGTGATGTAACATAACTACTAGCGAGAAGTTCGTGGGGATTACCCAGAGCCACCTCACATAAAAGCATGTAGGCTGTCAGTTTTACTAGCTCGACAATAATTAGCACTTTTTGAAACCATATCGGCAAAATAAACACCTTTACCGAACATATAACCTGTGACTGGAGCTTCTGGTGGAGCTATACGCAACCCTTGCGATAAAATACCAGCGTAATTCGTCGTTCGTGAACCATGCCATAATAATTGTCGATTGTGAAGATCTTCAAACGGTTGGTATTTTTCTTCTTCGCCTTCTCTTTTAATTTCAAATATATCTTCAACTTGAAGTGAGAACCGATTGTGTGTGGCAGCATGGGTATTTTCAACGTATTTCACCAATCTATCATACATGTCACTCTTCTTCATTGGATCCATGGAACATTTGAGCTTCTTGTAATGGGCATCAATAGGATTGGCTCCTTCATCACTACCTTTCAATAAACTGTACGCTACTTCAATGTCCAGTAGATTGTCCAACATCGCAGTTTTCGTTTTTATAATTTCAGGTGTATCAAGCAACGGAGGTCTTTGCATTCCAAAATCATGAGGAATGAGGGTGTAAAATCGATTTGATGCATCCAAGAATTTGTTTTGTGAACCTTTTGTGTCAATGAGCGTGTTTAGTTCAGTCAATACAGAGTAAGCTGTTTCAATTTGTCTCCTAGAAAGTTTTCCCAGTGGCATTTTCTTCAAATCAATTTCAAATTCCGCCGTGGCTTTCTTCATTTGGTCGATATCAAAGATAGCACAAATAACATCTTGAACACTTTTAGGAAGTTTTGAACCAGCTCTAGAATCATCCAAGTTTTTAATGTTTACATCATCTTGACCATAATCGATTTCTAGCGGATAAAATTTGTTCGGAAATTTTTCAAAATGTTCTCGGTTGTCGCAGTTATTATTTGTTTTTTCTGTATACATGTTTTTAAAGCAGTTGATAGCCGCGCTTCTTGAACTAAGTTTTTGACACTTGGTACCACCTATTGTTGTGCCAACTCGGCCCCAGGATCGAAAGAAATACCATTCACTTCCAGTGTCTTCCTCTAGTGCTTGTAATTTATAATAGGAGTTAGTTCCCTTGACTACATCAACCATTCCTAAACTGACCCTGGATCTTCAATAACGTGAGCAACATCTTCTAGTTTCGAGTCTGAATCAACTGCTGCGCAACCTTTGACCGTCAGTTTCTTTTTGCTTGGAACGTTTTTAGTGTATTTGGCCGTCGCAAAACTCTTCGCTTTCTTCGGTTTCGGTAATTTAGGTTTAATGTCATCAATTCGTGTAGCAGGATCTGAGCCCCATGTTGACAAACTGTGCTTCAAAATACGTGATACCATTTCTCCAGCTTTTAAATCTGCTAGAAAATCCTCGCTTACCACATGGACATCTGCCTTTGCAGCTTCTTTAATACCTTTCGACTTTTTTTCAACTTCGTTTTTTGTTGAAATGCATGCAGTAACACTTTCATCGACTTTAGAAATGGTCGTACCACCCAAATTAGATATCGCTTTAGTGAGGACTGCCTTGGATTTATTTGTTTTACGCACAATAACAAATTTCATTTTATCTAATGGCTTATCTATTGTTATGACACTATCAGCCGAATGTCCCGCCGGGAATATTCTAGTCTACGGTTTATTTTTGTACTTTTTCAAAAAATCAATGTCCTTAAATTTCGAAGGAACATTGAAAGCTTCGGGTTTGGGATTTTTGATAAAATTCATACACTTTGTCCATGCAGTCAAATTACCGCAACATTTATAACCTTCGGTAGTATAATAAAACTGCCCTTCCTTACATTCAGAGCAACGTTCTAGGGCACCGAACATCAAACAGTCAGACACGGCATCTAAAAGATTGCTTTCGCCAGGTGGAACATTTTGTTCGTTCATCTCTAGCATTGATTTCATGGCTTGGATTGACACATTCTTTATCAACAGATCGCGATATTTCCAGATCAGGGCATTTTGTACACGAAGCTGGTTTTCTTTATTCGTTTCCTCCGTTTTAACCCTTTTTGTGGGTATTTCAGATTTGATGTCGTTTTTCCTTTTTTTGGCTGTTACTCTTAGTTTTTTAACCAGGTCCTCTCGGTCTTCATTCTTTAAACTCTTGAAACCATTTATTTTCTTAACATCTACGTTGAAATGTAGCTGGTCTTTTTTATCTGCAAAACAATCAACGTGATGCCATAGATCCTGGGGGTCATAGTTATTGGATCGTTGGCTAGTAAATTCTTTTTTCGAAATGCGAACCAAGTCTTTGTCGATTTTATTTTCGCAACCACGACAGGTGCTGCGATTTGATTTTGCATATTCTATTGTAAACATGTTTGCATCTGAGTCTTCTCCCCCATCTTTGGCATCTCCAGCACCCTCGCCGCCACCATCAATCTTCTCCTTCACCTTCTGCTGATCACCCCAACTGTACATGTACACTAAATCAAAAATTTGCGTGAAAGCAAAGGCTCATTGGTGATAAAATCAAAAAATGGATAATCGAGACTTTGCCTATTATCGTGAAAGCTGCATGCTATTTATCCAATCTCCATGATCCTTACCGTCTAGTTTTACCTTGACTCTTCTTTGTTCGCCAAAATGAATCATTTATCGCCACATCCGACACAATTTATAATAATTGAACACTATTTTTAAGAAGAATTTTGCGACGTAGTCCGATCAGACATTGTTCCTAAAGGAACTTGCCCGTGTCCTGCATTCCTTACAAAGATTTGTTTAATACGTGTACGATGTATAACCAAATACTATTAGCATTTAATTATGGGCATGGTCGTTGAATTTCATCAAGTCACATAATTATGCGCTAACATTTTATTTCAATGGGAATAGTGTCATTATATGTTAAGCTGTGTACAGTAGTACATTTTGAGAGCAATTCAAATGGAAAAATGTCGACAGTGAAGCCGATGTCTCACGCCGAAATCCTAAACCAAACAGATCAGATGACACATATATTAACTAAATGCAAATTTATCTTTTTCAAAAGTATCGAGTAATCGAACTGATTATCTGTGCTTAGCTTTAGCTGAGCATAAAATGTTCACGATCAAACTTAGTCAAGGTTTATTAATACTTGGTAGTGAAACTGTATTGATACACTAAGTTTCATCACTCTCTAGTAGTTAGAATCAAAGTTAAGAGTTGCTGTTTCTCAAAGTCGTAACCTATCAACTGCTTATCGCCACTTAAGCTAAGTAGAAACTTCTCATCGAACATAGCCAAGGTATTGATGCAATGAATCTTTATACTCTGGGTTTCAAATGAAGCGAAAGTTATCGTGTTCCACAGTCTCAACCAATCAAATTGCTTATCTCTGCTTAGCATTATTGGCACCCACACCAAGTTTGAATATTAGTAGTTCCTTTTGGAACTGTCTTTGAGCGAACGATATTCGCTGATATTTCCTATCCATCCTTATATAGCTGTAATATGAAAATATGGTAAAATACCGCTATTCCCAACCTCTGCTCTCGGGCTGTTTTAGAACCCTTACCGTCTATTTGTCACCACAATTCTTTATTTTCCACCCAAAGGAATCAGATCTCACTATCTATATTTGACACAAATTTATAATAATTCAACTCAATTTTCAAGTAGAATTTAGCGATGTAATAAACATGCGGTTTGCGCATGTCCGGATCACGTAATGGCTCTTCAGTCTAAACGTATTTGGTGTATGTTTTTAATCGCAGAATTCTACTTGAAAATAGTGTTGAACCTTTACAAATGTGTTAACTGTGGCAAGAAATGATTCCTTTAACGAATAAAGTAGAATCAGGGTGAAAAATAGTAGGTAAGGATTACAAAATAGCCTTAAAACAGAGGTGGGGAAGAACGGTAATTTCATACTGCAGAATAACGGCGGATAGGAACTGTCAGTGAACATTGTCCGCTCAAAGACAGTTCCTAAAGGAACTAGAATATTAGGAGAGTTATTGGGTTCCAGAGTGTCGTCTGTATGACGGTAAGTGATAAGTACCGACGCCTATACAATTGGGACGCGGCACCGGTATACTTATTAGGAAACTTGCCGCATTTAGAAACAAGTTCTCACAACTGCATCGTTCGAAGAGTGTGTAGAATTTTCAGTGGAAACTTGTCCATGTCTAAAAGCAAATCGGATAAACTTGAAAGAAAAACAGCTTCAAAATTTGGAACGTTTGTATGATAAAACATTCTTCAAGGGTATCCTCGTGGGGAACACCGTTCGTAATCCAGGAACTTGAAAAAAGTTCCTATGGCGAACTCCGTTATTCGGTCGAGGAATGAATGTTGGGTACTGGTCTACTGGAATTTTCAAGTGGTGCAACCGTGGAATCGAAACCATGCCAGTTGACACAATGGCAGACCTTATGTAGAAGGAAAGTTACAGGGGGAGCAGGGACGGATGGGGGGGGTGACGTCACCCCTCCCCCCTCCCATCCCACCGGTGTATAGGAATCCTGGGTCCCACAAGCTTCCACCGGGACATGCACAGGCATGGTCGTATATATATTATATAGCACATGGTGCGCATCTTATCAGACACACAATCAGCATCTATGTTACTGGCGGCAGAAATTATTCTTCAAATTTTGAAAATCGGCAACGAACAGAAATAATTGTTCGTTATGGCTCAGATGCGAGGCAATCGATGATAATTTTTCAAAATTTTCTGGGGAAGACCCCCCCCCACACTCTACTGATCGCGCCTACGGCACTCGGATGAGTGCCTGTGGCACCGATCGCTCCGCAGTCGGTGAGACAAAACATGGGGTTGTCACCCCCTCAAAAAAATCCTGGATCCGCCCCTGGGGAGTGTGACGGACACACAGACCAATTTTAATAGTCCCCTGCTTTCTTTGACAGGCGGGAGACAAAGGAGTGACAGTCCAGTAACCTTTTTTTATTTTTATACGTCCACATTCGTAATGTGAACGTATTATGCCGCCGTCCTGTCTGTGTGTGTGTGTGTGTGTGTATGGGTGGGTGGGTGTGTGTGTGTCTGTGGGCCAGGGCGCAATTCTTCATGGATTTTCTTCAAACTTTGTATACTTATTCCTTATACCCCAAGGAAGATCCCTATTGTTGTTGGTGCATGTCCGACCCCCAGGGGCAGAGCCACGCCCATTTCTAGTATTTGTTTGTCGTCTACAGGCCACATTACTTAACTTATAATCTTGAAACATTCTTTGTACCCTAAGGAACATCCATATCGTTTGGGGTGCATGCCCCCCCCCCCCGGGGCAGAGCCACGCCCATTTTCTTTTCGTGTGTCTTTGTGGCGCCTACAGGGCGCAATTCTTGCTGGATTTTCTTCAAACTTTGTATACTTACTCTTTATACTCTAAGGATGATCCCTATCGTTTGCGGTGCATGCCCAACCCCCAGGGGCAGAGCCACGCCTATTTTCTTTTTGTGTGTCTGTGTGTCGCTTACAGGGCGCAATTTTAACTGGATTTTCTTAAAACTTTGTATACTTACTCTTTACACCCTAAGGATGATCCGTATTGTTTTTGGTGCATGCCCGACCCCCAAGGACAGAGCCACGCCCATTCCTTGTATTTATTTGTTTGTCGTCTACAAGCCACATTTCTTAACGTATCATCTTGAAACTTTGAATGCTTATTCTTTGTACCCTAAGGAACATCCGTATCGTTTGGGGTGCATGCCCAACCCCCCCCGGGGCAGAGCCACGCCCATTTTCTTTTCGTGTGTCTTTGTTGCGCCTACAGGGCGCAATTCTTGCTGGATTTTCTTCAAACTTTGTATACTTACTCTTTATACTCTAAGGATGATCCCTATCGTTTGCGGTGCATGCCCAACCCCCAGGGGCAGAGCCACGCCTATTTTCTTTTTGTGTGTCTGTGTGTCGCTTACAGGGCGCAATTTTAACTGGATTTTCTTAAAACTTTGTATACTTACTCTTTACACCCTAAGGATGATCCGTATTGTTTTTTGGTGCATGCCCGACCCCCAAGGACAGAGCCACGCCCATTCCTTGTATTTATTTGTTTGTCGTCTACAAGCCACATTTCTTAACGTATCATCTTGAAACTTTGAATGCTTATTCTTTGTACCCAAAGGAACATTCCTATCATTTGGGGTGCATGCCCAACCCCCAGGGGCAGAACCACGCCCATTTTCTTTTTGTGTGTTGACTACAGGCCACAATTCTTAATCGGTCATCTTGAAACTTAAAATACTTATTCCTTATACCCTAAGGATGGATCCCTTTTGTTTTGGGTGCATATGCCCGACCCCCGTGGGACACCAACGCCCATTTCTTGTATTTGTTTGTCTGTCGTCTGCAGGCTGCATTTCTTAACGTATCATCTTGAAACTTTGAATATTTATTCTTGGTACCTTAAGGAGGATCCCTATTGTTTTTGGTGCATGCCCGACCCCCAGCGACAGTGCCACGCCCATTTTCTTTTTGTCTGCCTGTGTGTCACCTACAGGCCACAATTCTTAATCGATCGTCTTGAAAACTTTTTTTATTCTTATTCCTTATACCCTAAGGCTGACCACTATTATTTGTGGTGCATGCCGGACCCCCTGGGACAGAGCCACGCCCAATGCTTTTGTGTCTTGTGTTTGCCTACAGGATGCAATTCTTAACAGATCCTTTAAAAACTTTACATACCTATTCCTTATACCCTAAAGATGACCCCTATTGTTTTTGGTGATTTCCTAACCCCCAGGGGCAGAGCCATGTCCATTTTTACTTCGTGTCTGTGTATGTTGTCTACAGGCCACGATTCTAAATGGGTCTTCTTTAAACTTGGGATATGTATTCCTTATAGCCTAAGGACGACAACTGCATGTCCCGACTCCCACAGGCAAGACACGCCAAATTTTTGTGTTTGTCGTTTACAGGTCGCAATTTTGAATGAATCAGCTTGGTACTTGGCATATGTTTTCCTTATAGTCTGAGGGCGTCCACTATTGATTTTGATGGATGTCCCGAGCCACGTCCAATTTTTGCCTTTATCGTTAGGAAGGCACAATTCTGAATTGATTATCTTGGTATACTTATTCCTTATACTCTAAGGACGGCAACTATTGATATTGAGGCACGACCCTCAACGCTAAACAAACCAAACGCCTAGCCTTCTTGACAAAGTACCATATCAATCAAAGCAGGAATGTGGACGTATATTGTAGCGTTAGAGTTATGTTTTACAAAACCTGCTCAAAGGAAGCCCTTAGAACCATCTACTACTACTGTGGCTGGATAAAAAGAAGCTAAATCGTCTGGGCAATCAACAAGGGTTGTCGCATATTTTTACTTTTTTTGGTAATGAAACATTTGTAATACACTAAAATCTGATTAAGAGTAACAACTCATCGTGTAATTACCTGAAAATCATTAGAATTTGTTTGCTTTTTATAAAGTTTTGCCCCACGCTAACAAATAGCATGGGAAACATTTAACATCATGGATTTAGCTGTTCAGTTATCAAAATTCACTGAAAATCAAAATACTTGTTCGTTTCAACACCATTAACTCTGTGGATCAATCTGAAGTCAATCGGATGATAAGTTTGGCATCTATAGCGTCACAAGGTGATCAAGGGAGATAACTCTGGAAATAATTATTTGAAATCGCTGAAAATCAGTAGACTTCTTCGTCTCATGACCTTAAACAGTGTGTGTAAATCTTAAGTCAATCGGATATCAACTTTGGCCTCTAGAGCATCCACAAGATTTTTTGAGGTGATCAAGGGACATAACTCTAGCACTAATTATCGGAAATCGCTGAAAATAGGCTTCTTCGTCTTATGACCTTAAACACTGTGTATAAATTTAAAGTCAATCGGATATTAACTTTGGCCTCTAGAGCGTCCACAGTGATCAAGGCCCATAACTCTGGTAGTTATTATCGGAAATCGCTGAAAAACAATAGGCTTCTTCGTCTCATGACCTTAAACAATGTGTATAAATTCAAAGTCAATTGGATATTAACTTTAGCCTCTAGAGCGTCCACAAGAAATTGTGGACGCCGGACTGGGGCGACGACAATATATGACCACATTTCAATGTGGGCGTATAAAAAGGAAAACACTGCTGATTCAGTTAAAAGGGTCTATATTTACAGCTGACAACATTTTATGGACATGAACCCTGAATAAATGTCACGTCAATCGCATAACTTTTATTATTATTTAGACTGCACCCTAGATCTAAAAAAAAATCAATCGGACAGTAATCATCACGGATAATATAATATTTGAGTTATACGAAAGCCCAGAGGCTCATTCCAAATTCGAAGGTAAAATAAAAATGGCTGCTTCCTGTATAATAATTACAATTTATTTAAATTCTAATTTGTTTAATTGAGGGGGCTGCCAATTTGCTATTTTATTGGTGAGACATGGAATTTCGCATCCGGAATCTTGAATGAGCCTTCTGGGCTTTCGTAGAGTTACACAGGATGACGGCATTATTCAACCGTATTTCAAACATCGTCTTATAGTGTTGAATCATTTATTGTATAATCACACGGTACAAGCACATCATTTGGCACAACCATTTTGATTAAATACCATCTTGTCTTAACAAATTTATAACAACCAACAATCTTATCATAAAAACACTGATCAGTAGCCTGTGAAAGAAACATTCATTAATTAATATCCGAAATAATGACAGTATTCAGTCATTATTCATCTGGTGTAAAGAAAAGAAGCATTTTGGACTTTCAATTATATTACATATATATTTAACACTCAAAAGAAACAAATGTAGGCATAAATCTAAACACTACAGTCCATCTTTGCAGGATTTGCAACCACTGGGGATAGACGGGGGAGTTCTCTCACTGTGGGCTCACCTTCAATAATTTTAAAATTTTGAAAGAAATATCAAAAAACATAATATAACAAAATCAAAAAACATTGTAATGATAATTAAAAACAACCATAATATC
Source organism: Patella ulyssiponensis (assembly GCA_963678685.1). Classification (NCBI taxonomy): domain Eukaryota; kingdom Metazoa; phylum Mollusca; class Gastropoda; family Patellidae; genus Patella; species Patella ulyssiponensis. Next base: position 18,490,430 of record OY783228.1, read on the forward strand.
AAGAATGTTGTTGATAACTGTGCAAACATGCATTGTCGATCTTTACATCAGTGACTGTCAAATAATGAATGATTGAATGATACAATGTACCATACAAGTCATTATTTAAACGAACTAAGACTAGTTTAGTTTAAATATGATGGAATACATGTATCTACATGTACATATACATACTTAACAATCTATATTTTATCACACACAAAATATTTATTTTCAATTGCTTTCTAAGTTAATAACAAATTTTTTTCTTTGATCTACATGACATTAACTAATCAGTTAGAAAATCGGGTCCTGTTTCTCAAAATCTTAACTTGAGCAAAAATTCAAATTTTAGTACACATAGATACTTCAATTTTGATTGCCAAAGCACTAAAATCAATTCAATATACATGTACAGTATAAATCCAATCAAATTACTAAAATTTGAATTTTATTTTATCTTAGTAAAAATTTCGTGAAACAGGCCCCAGTTTGTCAGAAGTCTCACTACTTAATCTGAAGGTCATTTTGGGACCAAGATATGCATGCTCCCACATTAAATTACTAGACCAACAAATCCCCTTATCTAAAAATAAAGCATCGACCTATCAATGTAGGCAGCATAAGTTGAAATACATTGCACCCAGTTAAGCCATATACATGTAATGAACTACAAGTTTTAACATTCTACCTCAAACAAGCAAATTCAATGTCTTCCAAAAGGTATGTGTACAACAGGTGGTCAAACCAATTTCACAAAAGTCCCCTACTTTTTGCTAAGAAGGCAGATTAACAGTAATTCCAAACAAATATTAAAATATTACAAGAAATTGCTCACTGAAATAACATTTACATATAGGTTTCCTTACTAACATGTACTTCCCACCCTTGATTTTACTATTTAAAATTGAATTTCATCTTTAACATATACTTCATTTTAATCTGAGCAGTGTCATAGACAATATATTCATTATATAGCAAACTAGATCGACCAATCGTAGCATTTGTTCCTTTACCCATGGGGATTTTAACACCATCCTCAGTAATGTACGCCCCGTTGTCATCAGGTACCGTCATACCACAACCTTTAGTCGAATGCTTTCCTTTTGGTAGTGATGTAACATAACTACTAGCGAGAAGTTCGTGGGGATTACCCAGAGCCACCTCACATAAAAGCATGTAGGCTGTACTGTCAGTTTTACTAGCTCGACAATAATTAGCACTTTTTGAAACCATATCAGCAAAATAAACACCTTTACCGAACATATAACCTGTGACTGGAGCTTCTGGTGGAGCTATACGCAACCCTTGCGATAAAATACCAGCGTAATTCGTCGTTCGTGAACCATGCCATAATAATTGTCGATTGTGAAGATCTTCAAACGGTTGGTATTTTTCTTCTTCCCCTTCTCTTTTGATTTCAAATATGTCTTCAACTTGAAGTGTGTACTGATTGTGAGTGGCAGCATTGGTATTTTCCACGTATTTCACCAATCTATCATACATGTCACTCTTCTTCATTGGATCAATGGAACATTTGAGTTTCTTGTAATGGGCATGAATAGGATTGGCTCCTTCATCACCACCTTTCAATAAACTGTACGCTACTTCAATGTCCAGTAGATTGTCCAACATCTCAGTTTTCAATTTTATAATTTCAGGTGTATCAAGCAATGGAGGCTTTTTCATTCCAAAATCATGAGGAATGAGGGTGTAAAATCGATTTGATGCATCTAATAATTCGTTTTGTGACCCTTTTGTGTCAATGAGTGTGTTTAGTTCGGTCAATACACAATAAGCCTTTTCAATCTGTCTTCTAGAAAGTTTCCCCAGTGGCATTTTCTTCAAATCGATTTCAAATTCCACCATGGCTTTCTTCATTTGGTCGATATCAAAGATAGCACAAATAACATCTTGAACACTTTTAGGAAGTTTTGAACCAGCTCTGGAATCATCAGAGTTTTTAATGTTTTCATCATCTTGATCATAATCGATATCTAGTGGTTTATACTTGTTTGGAAATTTTTCAAAATTTGCTCGGTTGTCCCAGTCATTATTTGTTTTTTTTGCATACATGGTCTTAAAGCTGTTGATAGCTGCAGCTTTTGAGCCTTGCTCTTCACATTTGTTGCCACCAATTGTTGTAGCAGTTCGACCCCAAGATCGAAATAGATACCAACCGCTGCCCTTATTTTTCTCAAGCGCCTGTAATTTATAGTAAGAGTTAGTTCCATTGACTATATCAACCATCACCAAAACAGCACTGTAAACCGAGCCGCGATCTTCAATGACATGAGCAACGTCTTCTAATTCAGAATTACAATCAACTGCTGCACCACCATTAACTGTCATTTTCTTTTTGGTTGGGACGCTTTTGGTGAACATGGCTTCTTCCTTTGCGGTCATACCACTCTTGTAAGCACTCTTTTTTGGCAGAATTTTAGGTTTAATGTCACCAATTCGTGTAGCAGGATCTGAGCCCCATGTTGACAAACTGTGCTTCAAAATATGCGCTACTACTTCCCCAGCCTTTAAATCTTCCAAAAAATCCTCGCTTACAACATGGACATCTGCTTTTTCTGCTTCTTTAATACCTTTTGATTTTTCATCAACTTCGTTTTTGGTTGAAATACACGCAGCAACACTGCCATCAGGTTTAGAGACAACTGTTCCACCCAGATTGGATATCTCTTTAGTGAGGACAGCTTCGGATTTCTTCGTTTTACCAATGATGACAAATTTCATTTGATCTAACGGCTTATCTGTTGCTAGGACCCCATCAACCGAATCCCTCACAGGACCTTCAATAGCTGAGACTTTTACAACTGGAAATATTCTAGTGTTAGGTACATACTTGTATTGTTTCAAAAATTCAACATCATGAAATTCCTCAGGGACTTTAAAGGCCTTACGTTGAGGATTCTTGATAATGTTCATACATTTTGTCCAGGCAGTCATATTGCCTGAACATTTATAACCTTCACTGGTGTAATAAAATTGTCCTTCCTTACATTTGGGGCATCGTTCTAAGGCACCGAATGTCAGGCAATCAGACATGGCATCTAAAAGTTTGCTTTCGCCAGGTGGAACATTTTGTTCGTTTGACTCAAGCATTAGTTTCATGGCTTTGATCGACACGTTCTTTATCAACAGGTCGCGATATTTCCAGATTAAAGCGCTCTGTTCGCGGAGCTGCTTTTCTTCCTCTGTTTCCTCTATTTTAACTTCTTTTGCAGGTGCTTCAGATTGTGTGTCCCCTTTTCTATTTTTGGCAGGTCCTGCTCCTCCCAGCTTTTTAACCAGTTCTTCTTGATCTTCTTTCTTTAAACTTTTGAATCCAGTTATTTGTTTTATATCTACATTAAATTCCAGCTCGTCTTTTTTATCTACAAAACAATCAACATGGTGCCAGTGTTCTTGGGGACCATACATTTTGGCTTGCTGACTGTCAAATTCTTTTTTCGATACTCGAATCAAGCCTTTGTCAATTTTATCTTCGCAACCACGACAGGTGCTACTATTTGATTTAGCGTATTCTGTCGTAAACATTTTTGCATCTGAATTCCCTCTATCTGTTGCATCTCCATCCCTTCCGCCGCCACCATCACCAATCTTTCCCTTCACCTTTTGCTGATCTTCCCAACGCAAGGAATGGAAACCGTGAATATCATCAGGCTGTGCAACTTTTGCTCTCTCCCAAAAACATGCAAAATGAAACCAGTTGGGAACCTGAAAATAAACATAACCATTTTTAATGTGACATATTTCACCTTAGGTTACACATACATGTACATGTCTAAAGCTACACTGTTAAACTGATACCATTGACTTTGATGTATGAACCTTTTTTCTTAACTGAACCACTGGTGATAAAGTTTGCTTAAATTGATTGCTTCTGAATCGCACTGGGTGCATAAACATGTATCCCCCTCCCCAACCAAATATCATGTCTCCCATCTGAAATTAAAGGAGATAAATCTACATTGTTTGGAATCTGAATGTAGAATGGACAAAAATTGGTAGCAGCCCGTATCATAATCCATAATGTAATACGAAAGTAAATATACATGCACATTAACATTCAGTCGGTTTGGCAAATTACCAAAGAATCCAAATCGAATGGCACTCTTTAGCCTCTGGTTATTCCAGTCTGTACCGGTAGTATTCTCCAATGGGATTATGCTAGTCTCGTCCATCAAGTCACTTCATTACAAATGTCCTTGAAAACATTCCGGGACGTGATTTGGGTGCCAATTCTAAAATTTTCATTTTGTCTTAAATTATTATATATCAAAAGCCTGTCTTTTCAAGGTACGATAACAACATCAATGTTGATTTAATTGACCAATAACTATAAGAGAGAGACCATTTGTAAAAAGGGACTGTTAGTGTTAAAAACGGGGCTAGACAAATTCCACAAGTCATGTAAAATGGTGAGTCAAATTCTGATCTGGAGAGTGCGTGCAATAAATACTATTCATTCGTGTAGAAATTATTGTAAAAACAGAAACGAATGTTTATACATTCATATCACATTATTAATGCCTTGCGACCCAATTGTGTCAATTTCTAAGTTCCAAATATTAGCAGTTAGGCTTCTTCAATACTTATAAGTTAATATAAGTTAGTGGTGGGTGTTATTATTATTTGTTTATTTATGTAATTTTTTTAAAACCACTTGGTTACCTGTGTAAACATAACGCTAACGCTACAATATACGTCCACATTCCTGCTTTGATTGATATGGTACTTTGTCAAGAAGGCTAGACGTTTGGTTTGTTTAGCGTTGAGGGTCGTGCCTCAACATCAAGATAATCCATTCAGAATTGTGGCTTTCAGATGCTAAAGGCAAAAAGTGGGCGTGGCTCTTCCCCTGGGGATCGGGACATTCACAAAAAATCAATAGTGGACCCCTCAGGCTATAAGGAATACATATGCCAAGTACCAAGCTGATTCATTCAGAATTGCGGCCTGTAAACCACAAACACAAAAATTGGGCGTGGCTTGCCTCTGGGAGTCGGGACATGCAATTGTCGTCCTTAGGCTATAAGGAATACATATCACAAATTGAAAGAATCATGGCCTGTAGACAACACACACAGACACGAAGTAAAAATGACATGGCTCTGCCCCTGGGGCATAGGAAATCACCAAAAACAATAGAGTCATCCTTAGGTATGCAAAGTTTTAAAAGGATCTATTAAGAATTGCATCCTGGGCGTGGCTCAGTCCCAGAGGGTCCGGCATGCACCATAAATAATAGTGGTCAGCCTTAGGGTATAAGGAGTAAATATAAAAAAGTTTTCAAGACGATTGTTTAAGAATTGTGGCCTGTAGGTGACACACAGACACACAAATAGAAAATGGGCGTGGCACTGTCCCTGGGGGTCAGGCATGCACCAAAAACAATAGGAATCTTCCTTATATAAGGTACCAAGAATAAGTAGGCAAAGTTTCAAGATGATACATTAAGAAATGCAGCCTGTAGATGACAGACAAACAAATACAAGAAATGGGCATTGCTGTCTCAGGGGGTCGGGCATACACCCAAAACAAAAGGAATCATCATTAGGGAATACGGAATAAGTATTTTAAGTTTCAATATGATCGATTAAGAATTGTGGCCTGTAGGCAACACACAAAAAGAAGATAGGCTGGCACTGCCAAGCAGGATACGCCCACATTTTCGAGAGATGGATAGAGAACAAGCAATACCGAAAGTGATTTTTCCTATAAGCAAATATCGAAATGAATTAAGATCTTTGGGTTATAAAGGTTCATTTCAGTAGGCTTCAAATTCGACTGGGGATCATGTTGCTAAGTGGGTAAGATGCTGGCTCGGTAGCCTTGAGGTTAGGTGTTTGATCCCTGCATTGGGTGACAAAGTTCATCTAGATTTTCTGGCGTGGTTTCCCCTTGTTAGTGATGAAGGATGGATGGCCTGACAAGAACAGCTGTCAATTTTGGTCCGATTTTCACGAAAATTCGACCTCAACCTTCATTACGATGTAACGGTGATATTATTCAAACGTTTTTATACGCCCACATTTTCATGTGGACGTATTATGTCGTCGCCCCTGTCCGTCCTGACGTCCACAATTTGTTTGTGGACTCTCTACAGGTCACAATTCTTATCTGATTTTGACGAAACTTGAAATATAGGTTTATCCTCATAAGATCTCGGTTCCTTTCGATATTGGCATGTATCGGATTGGAACTTCATGGATTATGGCCCCTGATTGTACGAAATATCATGTTTTTAGCTTGTGGACCCTATAGAGGTCACAATTTTGAACCGATTGTGATGAAACTTGACATGCATGTTTATAACCCCAAAATCTTGGTTCCTTTCGATATTTGCGGCCATAGGATCGTAACTTCCTGAATTATGGCCCCTGATTGTCCGAAAAATCGCCCTTTTTAGCTTGTGGTCCCTCTGGAGGTCAAAATTATTATCCGATTTAAAAAACCATTTGATTATATCACCGTTACATGGTAATGAAGGTTGAGTTCAAATTTCGTGAAAATCGGACCAGAATTGACAAACAAAATGGCCGCCGTTTGTACGCGAATAGTGTGAAAATATGTTATATCAAGGTTGTGGACCCTATAGAGGTCACAATTTTGAACCGATTTTGATGAAACTTGACATGTATGTATGTTTATAACCCAAAGATCTTGGTTCCTTTCGATATTGACGGACAAAATGGCCGCCGTTTGTACGCGAATAGTGTGAAAATATGTTATATCAAGGTTGTGGACCCTATAGAGGTCACAATTTTGAACCGATTTTGATGAAACTTGACATGCATGTTTATAACCCAAAGATCTTGGTTCCTTTCGATATTTGCGCTCATTGATTCGTAACTTCCTGAATTATGGCCCCTGATTGTACGAAAAATCACCCTTTTTAGCTTGTGGTCCCACTGGAGGTCAAAATTATTATCCGATTTAAAAAAAACGTTTGATTATATCACCGTTACATGGTAATGAAGATTGAGGTAAAATTTTGTGAAAATCGGACCAAAATTGAAAGACAAAATGGCCGCCGTTTGTACGCAATTAGTGTGAAAATACGTTATATTAAGGTTGTGGACCCTATAGAGGTCACAATTTTGAACCGATTTTGATGAAACTTGACATGCATGTTTATAACCCAAAGATCTTGGTTCCTTTCGATATTTGTGCATATCGGATTGTAACTTCCTGAATTATGGCCCCTGATTGTACGAAAAATGACCTTTTTTTTTAGCTTGTGGTCCCTCTGCGGTCAGAATTGTAGAGGTCACAATTTTAATTCGATTTTGATGAAACTTGAAATTCATGGTTATAACCCAAAGATCTTGGTTCATTTCGATATTTGCGCATATCGGATTGTAACTTCCTGAATTATGGCCCCTGATTGTACGAAAAATGACCTTTTTTTTTAGCTTGTGGTCCCTCTGCGGTCAGAATTGTAGAGGTCACAATTTTATTTCGATTTTGATGAAACTTGAAATTCATGGTTATATCGCCTTTTTATACGCCCACATTTTCATGTGGACGTATTATGTCGTCGCCCCTGTCCGTCCGTCCGTCTGTCCGTCCGTCCACAATTTGTTTGTGGACTCTCTACAGGTCACAATTCTTATCCGATTTTGACAAAACTTGAAATACAGTGACCGCCCTTGACATTCGCCAATTCGCCAGTGACGACAAATATTTTTATTGGCGAATAAAGTGATGATTCTGGCGAAAATTTTGGCGAATGAATTATTTTGTAAATCTGTTAATATTAAAGTTGAAATCGTTTCGTTAAACGCTTCTTTCGATCATTCAATGGAGTGTCTATTTTTAGTACATTAATCTAGTCTCAATCGTACAAGTCGCAAATCAGTCAATGTCACGCATTAAAACGATTGAAAGATCGAGTCTAGAGACTATACAACACAGTTACGCCCCTTTAGTGTGGCACTGCATATGCTCGCCACTTGCCGAGTGTACATTCGCTTCACTACAAGTAGAGATGTTCCGATATGAGGGGGTTGGGATGGCCTAGTGGTCTAGAGTGCCGCGCTTCGACCTCTAGCTGGCCGGTCACCTCTGGCTTGCGGCTGTGCTTTCGAGCCCTGGTGTGAGCGTATGTGGCATGGAGATAGCGGCTCCTTCTCAACCTCGTGGGTTTCCTCCGGGCACTACAAGTAGAGATGTTCCGATATGAGGGGGTTGGGATGGCCTAGTGGTCTAGAGTGCCGCGCTTCGACCTCTAGCTGGCCGGTCACCTCTGGCTTGCGGCTGTGCTTTCGAGCCCTGGTGTGAGCGTATGTGGCATGGAGATAGGGGCTCCTTCTCAACCTTGTGGGTTTCCTCCGGGCACTCCGGTTTCCTTCCACATCAAAGACCCCTGCGCATGCGCTTAGATAATGAAAATGGAAAAAATAAGACTTGTCTGCGATATCACCTTCGGTGGAAGCGGACGTTAAACACCTAGAACAACAACATGACACCTATCGGTTTTACCGATATCAGCGAAGTATATCGGCCGATACAAATAAATTACCGATAGTGGTGGATATAAAACCATTACACATTAAAATGTCTCGAATGGCATGATGAGGTTTGTAGATATTTGTCTTTATTTTAGTCGGGAAACGCATGGTACTTTTACTATTTTACTGCGGGAATCAACATAAACCCTGTGTTGTTGAAGGGCCACACTTCTTGCGCAATCAAAAATATACACCATCCATTATGAATTAATTTATTTGCGATTATCATATTTTAAGTGTTAATTACTATATAATTCCTTACAGTAATCGGCACGGCATCTGTACATGAATATCTATACGTGTAATTAGTTCATGCGGTAATGAAATGATACATCAGAGCGATACCTTCATGACCTGTTTGTCAACAGTGGCTATCACGTGACATTCTCCCGCCATTTCTAGAACTTGTTAAAAATAAAACATCTAATGGGAACCTATTTGTTGATAAGGAATATCCCCCCTTTCATCCTTTATTCCACCACGCGTAAACCACGTGATATTTCCCACCTTTTCCAAAACTTATACTCATATATTGACAGACAATATAGTGAACTAGATAAAACGAAGTAAAAAAAAAAAAATACGTAGCAATTTAGATAAAGGATACTCATAAGGATTTTGTACTGTTTATTATTTCCTTTCTACGGCTGCTATGAGTCTTGTATTACCGGTACGTTTATAAAGCAACAAGCACGTAGTTTCATTTTTAATTAACAAACATATGAATAAAAATGATATAAAATATTTGGCTAAAACTTTCTGAATTGGCTAATAAAATTTTGATTTGGCTAAAAATTTAGCTAATGGCTTTAAGGGTCTAGGGCGGTCACTGGAAATATAGGTTTATCCCCATAAGATCTCGGCTGCTTTCGATATTGGCATGTATCAGATGGAAACTTCATGGATTATGGCCCCTGATTGTACGAAATATCATGTTTTTAGCTTGTGGACCCTATAGAGGTCACAATTTTGAACCGATTTTGATGAAACTTGACATGCATGTATATAACCCCAAGATCTTGGTTCCTTTCGATATTTGCACCCATCGGATCGTAACTTCCTGAATTATGGCCCCTGATTGTCCGAAAAATCGCCCTTTTTAGCTTGTGGTCCGTCTGGAGGTCAAAATTATTATCCGATTTAAAAAACCGTTCAAGTATATCACCGTTACATGGTAATGAAGGTCGAGTTCAAATTTCGTGAAAATCGGACCAAAATTGACATACAAAATGGCCGCCGTTTGTACGCGAATAGTGTGAAAATATGTTATTTCAAGGTTGTGGACCCTATAGAGGTCACAATTTTGAACCGATTGTGATGAAACTTGACATGCATGTTTATAACCCCAAGATCTTGGTTCATTTCGATATTTGCGGCCATCGGATTGTAACTTCCTGAATTATGGCCCCTGATTGTCCGAAAAATCGCACTTTTTAGCTTGAGGTCCCTCTGGAGGTCAAAATTATTATCCGATTTAAAAAACCGTTTGATAATATCACCGTTACGTGGTAATGAAGGTTGAGTTCGAATTTCGTGAAAATCGGACCAAAATTGTCATACAAAATGGCCGCCGTTTATACGCGAATAGTGTGAAACAGTGTTTAAAATTTGGTAAGAAAAGTTGTAGGCCAACAGGACCCGCTGGTTGATGTCATTCATGAAAGTTGTGGGTCCGAACATTAACTTGTGGGCCCAATAAATATTAATGAAACACACGTACACTACCCCACCCCAAATACATTGAATTTTTAACTTCCGTAGGTGTTAGTTCTACAGACATTTAGGAGGTTTAAAATTATTGATTGACTGTTCACATTACAATTTTATCTTTTGGAGGATTTAATGTTTATACTTCATGTATAGAAAGAAAAAAATCATTCCACTCCAGGCTTGATATTTATTTTTTCTGTAATAATAATAAATATTCACTTGTAATAATCTTAGTGATTATATGTAACTTGTAAGTCTACTATATAGTACTGACCAGGGCTTCCACTTCAAAATTTTCACAACCGGTCATTTTTATACAGAACGAAAACTTTGCAAAGTAAATTCATATTTCATGTTTTTTTATTCACGGTAGGGTATTGCGAATTCACGTGTCTGAACCATTTTGTCAGAATGAGGTACACAAAAAATTAAATATTGGACTTTAAAATGAAATATTATCAGTAAGCCATTTATTAATTAAATATTCCCTATTGGCTTGTTAAATAATCGACATCGCTGAATTAGTCGTAAAAAAATCACTCCAGTGGCTTACACGTAATTACCACGTGCTCTATAGAGAATACACTGACCTGGATAATTATGAGTTGTAAATATAACACAATAACTTCGATATGAAGATAAATATATAATCATCCACGGCATATTTCTTACATTTATTGGTTTTAGACCATCTCGTACCGTCGTACGGCATTACGGGCCGCAGAATTGTGACGTAAATTCTAATAATGAAGAACTAAATATCTAACGCCACTTCAATGTTACCGACACTAGCGCCCCCGAGATTATCGTCGTGTATATACACGACATCTTTGCAGCACGTGGAATTTTCAATATTACAATGGCCGTTCATATTCTCCGAAAATTAACAGAAAATATTTTGTATATAAATGAAATGAAACTGGCAGCCAAAGGATTTATATCACGTGAATATGTATTCTTGGATTGATGACAATAGGCATACAATAGATGGACTGACCTAGTTTAGTAATATACGTGTTTGGTTCACTCCATTGATTGAAGGAATATAATATGCCGGATTATGCATGTGTATTCAATATCGGATAAAAACAAATAAGACAGTAAGTAAGACATACATCGGAACACACACTCATCTATTCCACACTTGATCAAAATGGTGAAATAATATTTTGGGAGCGTGCTGATATTTACAAGTGCGGCTTCACTTTTACGTCGATAATTTCATTCGGTGGACAATTTTATTTTCATTTCCGGTAATGAAATACTGTTAAATATCTGGATAAAATATATTTCTAATATAAATCGGGGCAATATAAATATTTTCAAAGGAGAATTTGATACTGATAGAACCATGATTCGCCATGAAAAAAATATCCCTGACAAAAACAATCGGCTCACAGGGCCGACCCACCATCTTCAAAATAAAAAGATGTCGGCCCATCCAGATATTTATTGGCGCAAAGCCGACAGACCGACGTAAATTTTAAACACTGGTGTGAAAATATGTTATAGAGGTCACAATTTTGAACCGATTGTGATGAAACTTGACATGTATGTTTATAAGCTAAAGATCTTGGTTCCTTTCTATATTTGCGGCCATCGGATCTTAACTTCCTGAATTATGGCCCCTGATTGTCCGAAATTCAAACTAGGGGTGACAAAGTTCATCTAGATTTTCTGGCGTGGTTTCCCCTTGTTAGTGATGAAGGATGGATGGCCTGACAAGAACAGCTGTCAATTTTGGTTCGATTTTCACGAAATTCGACCTCAACCTTCATTACGATGTAACGGTAATATAATCAAACGGTTTTTTAATTGGGATAATAATTCTGACCGCAGAGGGACCACAAGCTAAAAAAAAAGGTCATTTTTCGGACAATCAGGGGCCATAATTCAGGAAGTTACGATCCAATGGGCGCAAATATCGAAAGGAACCAAGATCTTTGGGTTATAAACATGCATGTCAAGTTTCATCAAAATCGGTTCAAAATTGTGACCTTTATAGGGTCCACAACCTTGATATAACATATTTTCACACTAATTGCGTTCAAACATCGGCCATTTTGTCTGTCAATTTTGGTCCGATTTTCACAAAATTTTAACTCAATCTTCATTACCATGTAACGGTGATATAATCAAACAGTTTTTTTTAAATCGGATGATAATTTTGACCTCCAGAGCGACCACAAGCTAAAAAGGACGATTTTTCGGACAATCAGGGGCAATAATTCAGGAAGTTAAGATCCGATGGCCGCAAATATAGAAAGGAACCAAGATCTTTAGCTTATAAACATACATGTCAAGTTTCATCACAATCGGTTCAAAATTGTGACCTCTATAACATATTTTCACACCAGTGTTTAAAATTTACGTCGGTCCGTCGGCTTTGCGCCAATAAATATCTGGATGGGCCGACATCTTTTTATTTTGAAGATGGTGGGTCGGCCCTGTGAGCCGATTGTTTTTGTCAGGGATATTTTTTTCATGGCGAATCATGGTTCTATCAGTATCAAATTCTCCTTTGAAAATATTTATATTGCCCCGATTTATATTAGAAATATATTTTATCCAGATATTTAACAGTATTTCATTACCGGAAATGAAAATAAAATTGTCCACCGAACGAAATTATCGACGTAAAAGTGAAGCCGCACTTGTAAATATCAGCACGCTCCCAAAATATTATTTCACCATTTTGATCAAGTGTGGAATAGATGAGTGTGTGTTCCGATGTATGTCTTACTTACTGTCTTATTTGTTTTTATCCGATATTGAATACACATGCATAATCCGGCATATTATATTCCTTCAATCAATGGAGTGAACCAAACACGTATATTACTAAACTAGGTCAGTCCATCTATTGTATGCCTATTGTCATCAATCCAAGAATACATATTCACGTGATATAAATCCTTTGGCTGCCAGTTTCATTTCATTTATATACAAAATATTTTCTGTTAATTTTCGGAGAATATGAACGGCCATTGTAATATTGAAAATTCCACGTGCTGCAAAGATGTCGTGTATATACACGATGATAATCTCGGGGGCGCTAGTGTCGGTAACATTGAAGTGGCGTTAGATATTTAGTTCTTCATTATTAGAATTTACGTCACAATTCTGCGGCCCGTAATGCCGTACGACGGTACGAGATGGTCTAAAACCAATAAATGTAAGAAATATGCCGTGGATGATTATATATTTATCTTCATATCGAAGTTATTGTGTTATATTTACAACTCATAATTATCCAGGTCAGTGTATTCTCTATAGAGCACGTGGTAATTACGTGTAAGCCACTGGAGTGATTTTTTTACGACTAATTCAGCGATGTCGATTATTTAACAAGCCAATAGGGAATATTTAATTAATAAATGGCTTACTGATAATATTTCATTTTAAAGTCCAATATTTAATTTTTTGTGTACCTCATTCTGACAAAATGGTTCAGACACGTGAATTCGCAATACCCTACCGTGAATAAAAAAACATGAAATATGAATTTACTTTGCAAAGTTTTCGTTCTGTATAAAAATGGCCGGTTGTGAAAATTTTGAAGTGGAAGCCCTGGTCAGTACTATATAGTAGACTTACAAGTTACATATAATCACTAAGATTATTACAAGTGAATATTTATTATTATTACAGAAAAAATAAATATCAAGCCTGGAGTGGAATGATTTTTTTCTTTCTATACATGAAGTATAAACATTAAATCCTCCAAAAGATAAAATTGTAATGTGAACAGTCAATCAATAATTTTAAACCTCCTAAATGTCTGTAGAACTAACACCTACGGAAGTTAAAAATTCAATGTATTTGGGGTGGGGTAGTGTACGTGTGTTTCATTAATATTTATTGGGCCCACAAGTTAATGTTCGGACCCACAACTTTCATGAATGACATCAACCAGCGGGTCCTGTTGGCCTACAACTTTTCTTACCAAATTTTAAACACTGTTTCACACTATTCGCGTATAAACGGCGGCCATTTTGTATGACAATTTTGGTCCGATTTTCACGAAATTCGAACTCAACCTTCATTACCACGTAACGGTGATATTATCAAACGGTTTTTTAAATCGGATAATAATTTTGACCTCCAGAGGGACCTCAAGCTAAAAAGGGCGATTTTTCGGACAATCAGGGGCCATAATTCAGGAAGTTACAATCCGATGGCCGCAAATATCGAAATGAACCAAGATCTTAGGGTTATAAACATGCATGTCAAGTTTCATCACAATCGGTTCAAAATTGTGACCTCTATAGGGTCCACAAGCTAAAAACATGATATTTCGTACAATCAGGGGCCATAATCCATGAAGTTTCCATCCGATACATGCCAATATCGAAAGCAGCCGAGATCTTATGGGGATAAACCTATATTTCCAGTGACCGCCCTAGACCCTTAAAACCATTAGCTAAATTTTTAGCCAAATCAAAATTTTATTAGCCAATTCAGAAAGTTTTAGCCAAATATTTTATATCATTTTTATTCATATGTTTGTTAATTAAAAATGAAACTACGTGCTTGTTGCTTTATAAACGTACCGGTAATACAAGACTCATAGCAGCCGTAGAAAGGAAATAATAAACAGTACAAAATCCTTATGAGTATCCTTTATCTAAATTGCTACGTATTTTTTTTTTTTTTACTTCGTTTTATCTAGTTCACTATATTGTCTGTCAATATATGAGTATAAGTTTTGGAAAAGGTGGGAAATATCACGTGGTTTACGCGTGGTGGAATAAAGGATGAAAGGGGGGATATTCCTTATCAACAAATAGGTTCCCATTAGATGTTTTATTTTTAACAAGTTCTAGAAATGGCGGGAGAATGTCACGTGATAGCCACTGTTGACAAACAGGTCATGAAGGTATCGCTCTGATGTATCATTTCATTACCGCATGAACTAATTACACGTATAGATATTCATGTACAGATGCCGTGCCGATTACTGTAAGGAATTATATAGTAATTAACACTTAAAATATGATAATCGCAAATAAATTAATTCATAATGGATGGTGTATATTTTTGATTGCGCAAGAAGTGTGGCCCTTCAACAACACAGGGTTTATGTTGATTCCCGCAGTAAAATAGTAAAAGTACCATGCGTTTCCCGACTAAAATAAAGACAAATATCTACAAACCTCATCATGCCATTCGAGACATTTTAATGTGTAATGGTTTTATATCCACCACTATCGGTAATTTATTTGTATCGGCCGATATACTTCGCTGATATCGGTAAAACCGATAGGTGTCATGTTGTTGTTCTAGGTGTTTAACGTCCGCTTCCACCGAAGGTGATATCGCAGACAAGTCTTATTTTTTCCATTTTCATTATCTAAGCGCATGCGCAGGGGTCTTTGATGTGGAAGGAAACCGGAGTGCCCGGAGGAAACCCACGAGGTTGAGAAGGAGCCCCTATCTCCATGCCACATACGCTCACACCAGGGCTCGAAAGCACAGCCGCAAGCCAGAGGTGACCGGCCAGCTAGAGGTCGAAGCGCGGCACTCTAGACCACTAGGCCATCCCAACCCCCTCATATCGGAACATCTCTACTTGTAGTGCCCGGAGGAAACCCACGAGGTTGAGAAGGAGCCCCTATCTCCATGCCACATACGCTCACACCAGGGCTCGAAAGCACAGCCGCAAGCCAGAGGTGACCGGCCAGCTAGAGGTCGAAGCGCGGCACTCTAGACCACTAGGCCATCCCAACCCCCTCATATCGGAACATCTCTACTTGTAGTGAAGCGAATGTACACTCGGCAAGTGGCGAGCATATGCAGTGCCACACTAAAGGGGCGTAACTGTGTTGTATAGTCTCTAGACTCGATCTTTCAATCGTTTTAATGCGTGACATTGACTGATTTGGGACTTGTACGATTGAGACTAGATTAATGTACTAAAAATAGACACTCCATTGAATGATCGAAAGAAGCGTTTAACGAAACGATTTCAACTTTAATATTAACAGATTTACAAAATAATTCATTCGCCAAAATTTTCGCCAGAATCATCACTTTATTCGCCAATAAAAATATTTGTCGTCACTGGCGAATTGGCGAATGTCTAGGGCGGTCACTGTATTTCAAGTTTTGTCAAAATCGGATAAGAATTGTGACCTGTAGAGAGTCCACAAACAAATTGTGGACGGACGGACAGACGGACGGACGGACAGGGGCGACGACATAATACGTCCACATGAAAATGTGGGCGTATAAAAAGGCGATTTTGCGTATATAATCAGGGGCCATAATTCAGGAAGTTACGATCCGATATGCGCAAATATCGAAATGAACAAGATCTTTGGGTTATAACCATGAATTTCAAGTTTCATCAAAATCGAATTAAAATTGTGACCTCTACAGGGCCCACAACATTGATATACCATTTTTTAACAGTATTCGCGTACAAACGGCGGCCATTTTGTATGGCAATTTTGGTCCGATTTTCCCGAAATTCGAACTCAACCTTCCTTAGGGTGTAACGGTGATATAATCAAACGGTTTTTTAAATCGGATAATAATTGTGACCTCCAGAGGTACCACAAGCTAAAAGATAGGTTGCCAGGCAACGAAACATACGCCCACAGCAGCTAAATCGTCCTGGCAGTCAACAAGGGTTGTCGCATATTTTTACTTTTTTTGGTAATGAAACATTTTTAATACACTAAAATCTGATTAAGAGTAACAACCCATTATGTAATTATCTGAAAATCATTAGAATTTGTTTACTATAGGAAACATTTAACATCATGGATTTAGCTGTTCAGTTATTGTAATTCAATGAAAATCAAAATACTTGTTCGTTTTCAACACCTTAAACTCTGTGTATCAATCTGAAGTCAATCGGATGATAAGTTTGGCATCTATAGCGTCACAAGGTTTTTTGAAGTGATCAAGGGAGACAACTCTGGAAGTAATTATTTGAAATCGCTGAAAATCAGTAGGCTTCTTCGTCTCATGACCTTAAACAGTGTGTGTAAATTTAAAGTAGCTAAGTCTCTAACTCAATATCGTCCAAAATATTTGGCATTCAAAACACGAATTATTTGTCAATTTAAATCAACGTTGATGTTATCATTTTACCAGGAAAAGATGGGCTTTTGATATCCAATATTTAAAACAAAATAAATATTTTACCATTGGTACACGAATCGTGTACCATAATGCGTTTCAGCCCCAGTTCTATCAAGAGACTCGAGGAACGAGGCTAGAAACATTGGACCAAATCAAACGGCGTATGTAGACTGGAATAACCAGACACTCGAAATAGCCACTCGATTGAAACTTCTGGCGTATTTCGCCTAACATAACTAATTTGAAATTAGAGTACAAACGAAAACGATTGAATGTAAATCAGTTTGTATACATTCATATTACATTATTATATGCGTTGCGACCCATTTGTGGCAATTTCTAGGCCTCAAATATTAGCGATTTAGCTCCTTTAAAGTCAATCGGATATTAACTTTGGCTTCTAGAGCATCCAGTCCACTGGAGTTTTTGATGTGATCAAGGGCCATAACTCTGGTAATAATTATCAGAGATCGCTGAAAATCAATAGGCTTCTTCGTCTCATGACCTTAAACACTGTGTATGAATTTAAAGTCAATCGGATATTAACTTTGGCTTTTAGAGCATCCACAAGATTTTTTGAAGTGATCAAGGGCCATAACTCTGGCACTAATTATCGGAAATTGCTGAAAATCAATAGGCTTCTTCGTCTTATGACCTTAAACACTGTCTAGAAATTTAAAGTCAATCGGATATTAACTTTGGCTTTTAGAGCGTCCACAAGATTTTTTGAAGTGATCAAGGGCTATAACTCTGGCACTAATTATCGGAAATCGCTGAAAATCAATAGGCTTCTTCGTCTTATGACCTTAAACACTGTCTATAAATTTAAAGTCAATCGGATATTAACTTTGGCTTTTAGAGCGTCCACAAGATTTTTTGAAGTGATCAAGGGCTATAACTCTGGCACTAATTATCGGAAATCGCTGAAAATCAATAGGCTTCTTCGTCTTATGACCTTAAACACTGTCTAGAAATTTAAAGTCAATCGGATATTAACTTTGGCTTTTAGAGCATCCACAAGATTTTTTGAAGTGATCAAGGGCCATAACTCTGGCACTAATTATCGGAAATTGCTGAAAATCAATAGGCTTCTTCGTCTTATGACCTTAAACACTGTGTATAAATTTAAAGCCAATCGGATATTAACTTTGGCCTCTAGAGCGTCCACAAGATGTTTTGAAGTGATCAAGGGCCATAACTCTGGCAGTTATTATCGGAAATCGCTGAAAAACAATAGGCTTCTTCGTCTCATGACCTTAAACACTGTGTATGAATTTAAAGTCAATCGGATA
Source organism: Patella ulyssiponensis (assembly GCA_963678685.1). NCBI lineage: Eukaryota > Metazoa > Mollusca > Gastropoda > Patellidae > Patella > Patella ulyssiponensis. The sequence continues at coordinate 18,509,031 of OY783228.1, forward strand.
TTAACTTTAGCCTCTAGAGCGTCCACAAGCAATTGTGGACGCCGGACGGACGGACGGGGGCGACGACAATATACGACCACATTTCAATGTGGGCGTATAAAAAGGTGATTTTTCGGGCAATCAGGGGCCATAATTCAGGAAATTACGTTCCGATAGGCGCAAATATCGAAAGGAACCAAGATCTTTGGGTTATAAACATGCATGTCAAGTTTCATCAAAATCGGTTCAAAATTGTGACCTCTATAGGGTCCACAAGCTAGAAACGAGATTTTTCTTACAATCAGGGGCCATAATCCATGAAGTTTTGATCCGATACATGCCAATATCGAAAGCAGCCGAGATATTTTGGGGATAAACCTATATTTCAAGTTTCGTCAAAATCAGATAAGAATTGTGACCTGTAGAGAGTCCACAAACAAATTGTGGACGGACGGATGGACGGACGTCCGGACTGACAGGGGCGACGACAATATACGTCCACATGAAAATGTGGGCGTATAAAAAGGGTGATTTTTCGTACAATCAGGGGCCATAATTCAGGAAGTTACGAATCAATGAGCGCAAATATCGAAAGGAACCAAGATCTTCGGGTTATAAACATGCATGTCAAGTTTCATCAAAATCAGTTCAAAATTGTGACCTCTATAGGGTCCACAACCTTGATATAACATATTTTCACACTATTCGCGTACAAACGGCGGCCATTTTGTCCGTCAATTTTGGTTTGATTTTCACGAAATTCGAACAGAGCCTTCATTACCATGTAACGGTGATATAATCAAACGGTTTTTTAAATCGGATAATAATTTTGACCTCCAGAGGGGCTAAAAAGGGCAATTTTTCGAACAATCAGGGGCCATAATTCAGGAAGTTACGATCCGATGGGTGCAAATATCAATAGGATCCAAGATCTTTGGGTTATAAACATACATGTCAAGTTTCATCAAAATCGGTTCAAAATTGTGACCTCTATTCTCCAATTCGTCAATGTTCGAAGGGAGATAACTCCACCGGGGGGGGGGGGGGGGGGTGACAGCAGACGTCAGACGTAAACAAACAGGGTTTTGTTTTTATTACTTTCGATTTAAATGGGTAAACACGATTTTTGTTGCGCTTTTGGGTGCAACCATACTAGAAGTAAGAACGATACATGCAATTTTTATGAGTTTCCCGTTGATGAGCATTGGCGTAAGTTATGGGTGAATGCTGTGACAGATGACGGGAAAGTTCACCCGTGGATCCCGAGTGATAGCTCTAAGCTTTGTAGCTGTCATTTTCTGCGTCCGCCAAATCCATCATCCAGACAAAAAAATAATAAACATGTAGTACCAACAGTGTTTGTATACAGAAAAAACCCAACACCAAGGTCTTCTACCAAATCAACTTCAAGGGATCGACCACCAGTCTTGAACTTGAAAAGGAAAAGAACTCCAGATACCGTCAACAAGGTAAGCTAGCTAATAATATAATAGCCTAATAATAATAATAAAAATATGACATAGGCCTAGACACTCATCGAATGTCAAGGCTACGCATGGATATTCCTTATTACGTGAACTACAACTGCTCAAGCCAGCTTCTGTAAATTGGCGTTAAAACCTACGAATAACCAGTACTAGTCCTGTTACATTACTCCTATTATTAATAAAGCCACGAGGTGTTGAGATAATATTATCATATCTAAGATATTATACCCAGTACCATACCCGGTACAACACACAATCGACTGTATTATTATTTAAGTATTATTATTTAGGCCTTCTACTGCCACTGGTACTACTAACTAGTACCAGATAGTATTACTAGTAGTGTATGGACAGTCAATACTAAATAGCCTAGGCCTAGTCAAGATTGCCTTCAGTTGTTTACAATTCACATTCATATTAGACCTATTCAATAACTTTTGATTCCTAACAATTGGTCCAAACTATCACCATGCAGGGTTTAAAATTGTGCACAATGGAGGTGGGAGTCATTGTGTTCATAATTTTAAAGAGGCACTAGCCTGTCACTCCTTTAAAAAAAAAAACATTGTTAAATGATGAACTTAGTTTTGAATTATTGCATATAATTATAACCTTAGTTAGTTAGACTCACCTATTTATTGAAAATTGAACGAATGACCTATGGTACCGGTATTAATATAGTAAATTTGTTATTTTTAGAAAAGCGAGGAAAACAATTCTGTGGTAGAAATTTTGGAAGGCGAGGATTTACCCCAAGAAAATGATAGAATAAAAAAACAGTTATCTGTAAGTAAAATATGTTTCTTTTTCAAAATGTGCTGATATTGAATTATTACTAATGTACTTGTCTCAATAAAATCAATATAGATCTACTGCTGTCACATAATTTTACCATAAATAGTGCTGCACATGTACAAACACCCATAACATAAACCTGGGGACAAGACATTAGTGTCCACTGCGCTGAACAGTCCTGCAGTCATAGGCCGACATGCTTCACTCAAAATGAAACTCAGCACAAGTGAAAATATATAAAAAAATTTCCTATTGGTTACCATATTCCTGAAGCAATGGCCCGAGAAATCTCTCTCTGGCCATTGCTGGATTGACTTCTGATTCTTGAACTTTTGCGGGAGTGTGTCTATTCTCCCCGTTCAATGAAAGCTATCACTTAAGTACAGCAACATGACAGTCCTTCGTTTAATCTGAGTCTTCCCTAAATCTTTGGACAGTGATTCAAGGTATTAAAACGGTGAAAGTATGTTCGTTTCCAAACAGTATTGTTTACAATTCATTCGACTTGATAGCCTCGTTTGTCACACAATTAGTTTTACTGCAGTATTCTCCTATGCACGGGTTAATTAGGCATAATAAAAGCGTGAGCCATGACGTAACGCTATGTAAACATATTTGGTCCAATACTGGCACTCGTTTTAAATGTAAAGCGTTTGTATGGTAGGTAGTGATTGGTTGGTAGTCGGACTACTGACCAATCAAAATTTAACACAACAATATCCACTCATAATAGCAGTGTGTAGTGAGATTACCTATAATCAAACGAAACGCTGCGCGGAGTATGATTGGTTACAGGTTTCAATCAAGTGTTCATTTGTTACAGTTTTAACTGATGTGTTCTTTTTTTTTTTCATTTCAGTCAACACAGCATGATCACGATTATTTGAGTACAATGAGAACAGGTAGACTGGCCGAGGCTATTGATAATTTGACAAGTCAACATCCTGAGTTTTCTACATTTTTACAAGACTACGATACAGCAATTCAGAAAGCTACAGCATTTGATGAATACAACAAGAAAGTGCAAATATTGACTTTATATAATGTAAAAGATGATGACAATTTATTTCGATATTTTACTGGTTTTCCTACTTATTCAGTGTTTTTAGCCTTATATAATTATTTAGAAGACAAAGTTAAAGATATGAAATATGATAAAGGAAGTAAAACCTACGAATATAATTTTTTTAGTAATCGGTACATTTCCAAGCCAGGCAAGAAAAGAGCTTTAACTTTGCAAGATGAATTTTTTATTACATTAGTCAGATTGAAATTAGGCTTGCCTTCAAAAGATTGTTCAAAGCGATTTGGTATTTCTGAATCTTCATTTTCACAACAACACTGTTATCAATAGAACTTACAAATTTATGTGAATTACCTTCAATTGAATCTGTTGTTCAAACTAAAGCTTCCTGTTTTAAAGATTTTAATAATATTGCAATTATTATAGATTGTACAGAGTTGTTTAGTGAGACTCCTTCTTCATTAACTGCTCATAAGCAATATCTTTCGTCCTTCAGCATCACTGATTTCACGATCCACGAGTTAAACCACTACCTACGCATTTTAGAGTCGATCGCAGCAAACTCGTTACGTATAGGCCCATTCTACCTCTGCACGTTTGAAGACTAGGAGGTCCCGGATGATCGAGTCCATACGTATTCATCTCTACGGAAACCACCACCATTGATATTACCTGACAACAGTCACTTGATGATAATCGGCATTTGAATATATTTATTGTTTTGCTTAATTTTTTAAAAAAATAACTTTAATATTATTTGTACATCCATTTTTTTATATATTTATCATTTTTTTAAATTTTGTATTTATATAAGTGACCTTAATTTTTTCTATACATGTATTATTATTTCTATAATCCCAGTACAGGGATTAAATAATCCTAGTAGTTTAGGGATTATTAATTTGCAACGTTATGCGCATGCGCAATAATTCTATTGTCTATATATACCCGGTAACGGGAGTATCTTTGTAACCAGTTGATAAAGGGCGAACGCCCGAAACGCGTCCTGGATAAAACCTTCTTATATCTACACAGTCTTGTCTAGTTTGTTACCGGGGATTTTTTACTATGATTTATCTACAAGGAATGGTTCCTGCTTCTCCTCGGATGCATCACTGAGATCCAAACTTGCCTGCACTGTTATGGGGACTCTTCCGCCCCTCTATTCCTATCGTGTGTGAGGTTTTATCGTCCTCTTCTTGGGATTATTATATACTTTATTTTTACGGACGATTTAGCATCCTCTGTGGATCCCTTCACACTTCAGAGACACCCGGACGCCAATGGCGCACTATCTCACAGCCTCAACCTATCGGCATGGAAGAAGAAAATCCAAATAAAAACACCTAGAATGATACCAAATCTGAAACGATTTTTTCAACTGCTTTTATTATCAGCTAGAAATTTCAAGAAAACCAAGTTAAAAATACCGTACTCTCCTTGGCTATATACCGCCATTTTTTTTCGACACCATTTGAAAATTATCATATTCATATTCACCTTTTTTAAAAGCAGAATAGATTTAATGTTTCGACAATACCAATAACAAAGAAATAAGAAGATTAATCTATACACACTTGGGTTTTATTTAGAATAACCTACTTCATCCTCAAGAAAAATAAAATACGACCAGTGCATACCAGATCAAGGAATACCTATTGAACCCTAATCTACAGCACTTTTTTACAGCATCCGTTGATGCGATAGATTTTAGAGAAACTGTTATTCGGACAACTCCACCTTTTAACTATACTTCGTCCTTCTTTTCTCCCGTGGCCCTCTAATTATAGAATCCACTTTGATTCATAGAGGTGACCAACAACCTTCCTATTTCCCCGTAAAAACGATCTTTCGTCCTTCAGCATCACTGATTTCACGATCCACGAGTTAAACCACTACCTACGCATTTTAGAGTCGATCGCAGCAAACTCGTTACGTATAGGCCCATTTTACCTCTGCACGTTTGAAGACTAGGAGGTCCCGGATGATCGAGTCCATACGTATTCATCTCTACGGAAACCACCACCATTGATATTACCTGACAACAGTCACTTGATGATAATCGGCATTTGAATATATTTATTGTTTTGCTTAATTTTTTAAATTTTGTATTTATATAAGTGACCTTAATTTTTTCTATACATGTATTATTATTTTTATAATCCCAGTACAGGGATTAAATAATCCTAGTAGTTTAGGGATTATTAATTTGCAACGTTATGCGCATGCGCAATAATTCTATTGTCTATATATACCCGGTAACGGGAGTATTTTTGTAACCAGTTGATAAAGGGCGAACGCCCGAAACGCGTCCTGGATAAAACCTTCTTATATCTACACAGTCTTGTCTAGTTTGTTACCGGGGATTTTTTACTATGATTTATCTACAAGGAATGGTTCCTGCTTCTCCTCGGATGCATCACTGAGATCCAAACTTGCCTGCACTGTTATGGGGACTCTTCCGCCCCTCTATTCCTATCGTGTGTGAGGTTTTATCGTCCTCTTCTTGGGATTATTATATACTTTATTTTTACGGACGATTTAGCATCCTCTGTGGATCCCTTCACACTTCAGAGACACCCGGACGCCAATGGCGCACTATCTCACAGCCTCAACCTATCAGCATGGAAGAAGAAAATCCAAATAAAAACACCTAGAATGATACCAAATCTGAAACGATTTTTTTCAACTGCTTTTATTATCAGCTAGAAATTTCAAGAAAACCAAGTTAAAAATACCGTACTCTCCTTGGCTATATACCGCCATTTTTTTTCGACACCATTTGAAAATTATCATATTCATATTCACCTTTTTTAAAAGCAGAATAGATTTAATGTTTCGACAATACCAATAACAAAGAAATAAGAAGATTAATCTATACACACTTGGGTTTTATTTAGAATAACCTACTTCATCCTCAAGAAAAATAAAATACGACCAGTGCATACCAGATCAAGGAATACCTATTGAACCCTAATCTACAGCACTTTTTTACAGCATCCGTTGATGCGATAGATTTTAGAGAAACTGTTATTCGGACAACTCCACCTTTTAACTATACTTCGTCCTTCTTTTCTCCCGTGGCCCTCTAATTATAGAATCCACTTTGATTCATAGAGGTGACCAACAACCTTCCTATTTCCCCGTAAAAACGATCTTTCGTCCTTCAGCATCACTGATTTCACGATCCACGAGTTAAACCACTACCTACGCATTTTAGAGTCGATCGCAGCAAACTCGTTACATATAGGCCCATTCTACCTCTGCACGTTTGAAGACTAGGAGGTCCCGGATGATCGAGTCCATACGTATTCATCTCTACGGAAACCACCACCATTGATATTACCTGACAACAGTCACTTGATGATAATCGGCATTTGAATATATTTATTGTTTTGCTTAATTTTTTAAAAAAATAACTTTAATATTATTTGTACATCCATTTTTTTATATATTTATCATTTTTTTAAATTTTGTATTTATATAAGTGACCTTAATTTTTTCTATACATGTATTATTATTTTTATAATCCCAGTACAGGGATTAAATAATCCTAGTAGTTTAGGGATTATTAATTTGCAACGTTATGCGCATGCGCAATAATTCTGTTGTCTATATATATACCCGGTAACGGGAGTATTTTTGTAACCAGTTGATAAAGGGCGAACGCCCGAAACGCGTCCTGGATAAAACCTTCTTATATCTACACAGTCTTGTCTAGTTTGTTACCGGGGATTTTTTACTATGATTTATCTACAAGGAATGGTTCCTGCTTCTCCTCGGATGCATCACTGAGATCCAAACTTGCCTGCACTGTTATGGGGACTCTTCCGCCCCTCTATTCCTATCGTGTGTGAGGTTTTATCGTCCTCTTCTTGGGATTACAATATCATTCTAATTATAAGCATCACGGTACAGTGAAATTTATGGTTGGTATCAGTCCAGCAGGAGCGGTAACATATGTGTCTCAAATGTATGGTGGTAGGGCTTCCGACAAATTTATTACTAATGATTCTGAAAGTTTATTATCTTATCTCGATCCGGGGACAAGCATTATGGCAGACCGAGGCTTTACAATCTGTGATGATTTACCTGTTGGTGTTCAGTTAATTATTCCCCCTTTTAAACCCAAAGACAAGGCCCAATTTTCTAAAGATGAAGTGCTCAGAAGTAAAAAAATATCAGAGGCCCGTGTTCATATAGAAAGGGCAATAAGGCGCATTAAACAGTTTCTCTTGCTAGAGAATGAGGTCAAGTTGGCCATGATAGGAAATTACGAAAATATTTTTCGTACTTTTCGTGCTTATCTTGTAAATTTTCAAGATCCTTTTCTCAAAGTATAAGCTTAATTAAAAAAAACTGAAGACATTTTTGAAGTTGTGAAGAAATAAACTTCTCTTAATAACAGTAATAAGTAATAACACTTAAAATATTAAAAATATTACATAATGTTGTAAATTGAATAATTAAGTCACTATTTACAATTAAATGAAAACCTTCGGTCATTACAGTTTCTTTATATATTTTGTCAAAAAACATTTATAAATTCAGTAATTAAGCCACTATTTACAATTCAAGGGGACGCCTTTGGCCATTACAGTTTTTTCATATATTTTATTGACTATCAATTTCATTTAAATGAAAATCAAAACTATTGTACGATTTGTTTATTGAAATAGAATAGGATACAAAAACCACTGCAGTGGCTGGAGTTCTGTAGATTTTCTAAATTGACATTAATTTTCTTATAATTGTATTTGTATAAAATAATTTAGCCTTATACACATCATTGCATTTCATTAGACATTAATTTGGGTACAATTATAGTTGTGTAAAAAAATTTAGCCTTCTCATACACATCATCCCAAAAATCTAAATCAAATGACATTGTATTACTCATAATTCCATTACTGGACCAAACAACAAAGTCAGCTTTATGTATTTTAGTTATAGCCATTTGACTTTGTATTTGTGTATAATATGTATGCAGGCGCGGATCCAGAGGGGGGCGCACCCGGCGCACGCCCCCTCTATTTTTTGAGGTGGCGAACAATTTTTAGCTCCATATATTCTCGCGAGAAAGGAGAACAAAAATAGTTTAGGTTGTTGGAAATCCTAATTTACAGTATTAGTATAAAATTAGTCCTTGTGGGCATTTTTTTCACTCAAAAATCACTGTTCCGGGCTTCGCACTCCCAAGTGGGTGCGGCACGCCCCCTCTTTCCGAAAATCCTGGATCCGCCTCTGGTACATGTGAAGGAATTAGATGAGCTTGTCCATTCTCATCAGGTTTTAAGTAATTAATAGAATTTATAAAATCTGAAGTTTGCTTGTTTTCAATGGTTTTTGGACATTTAATTTCAACTATTATTTTATCCTTACAACAGGAACATGAAAATATTCTGTCTACACTGGTTGCAAACCAACCCTCATTTGAAAATATTAACCCTTTCTCTATTAGATTACAGCCAATGTGCATTTTCTGTTTTTCTTTTAGATAATCTGAAGCTGCATCTTTTTCATGTATAAGCCCATATGCAGTATTTATATTTCCTTTAAATTTACTATTGCCCATTATATCTTCTATAAGCCAGTCATTGTTCCCATGATCAAGTAATGTTTTGCCTGATTTTACTCTTGTGTAAATATTGTGTATTTTGCTGGATGTAATGGCACATTTTCGATAATGAAACCAGTTTTTATTTTCACTTTGTTTTCTTGTTAAGGATTCAATTGCACTTATCTCAGAATTAGTATAGCAAAGTGATGTCATAAAGTCATGAATATTTGTATTTTCTCTCTTGCTAGCAAGATATTTAGATTTTTCTAATATGGATTTTGGGGGTAATAATTCTGTGTATATATCGGTAATAAAAGATGGTACTAATTCAACTGCATCATAGTTATATATATCCTTAAGATCTGAGGGTCCAAATGTTTGCAAGGATTTATTATTAACGGGTCTCCACTTATTGAGATCTACAGATTTTAACCATGGTAAATTTGGACGACATAAATTAAGTTCATGGAAAAGCTGTTGTGCCTTTTCAAATTTTACTCCAGCCTTTAGAGGATTAACTGGATTAAAGATGCTACTTTTCAAATCTTTTTTTTTAACCACCTTAAGAGGTCCTCTTTTGATAATAGGAACATCTTTAAGGGGTTTCACTTGAATATTTTTTGACTTTGGTGCAGACCATGAACATAAAATAGATGTGCACGAAATGTCAGGCAATTCTATTAAACCTTTACTGACAATATCTTGTAGGCCAAATAGTAAGCCAGCAACATGAGAGCATGCCTCGATCAATCCTGCGACACATGAACAATGGCCACCAAGTGGTTTACCACTAGATTTATCTAAAACAATACATGTGTCATATACAGTTCCAGATGTATCCCAAGATGGGTTACTTTTGCAGCGTAAAGCACAGTGACGTGAATCACTATCTGCAAGATTGTTAAACCGAACAGAATGTATATGTCCTGAGGCCCAAAGTTCGTAACTGCGTAAAGCTTTATATCGCTTAAGTGTTTCTGATGTGAATTCTTCGAAGTTTGAAGAACATGTTTTAATGTCATGAGCATTAAGCAAATATTCTACAATCTGTGAAAGTGTTGTAGATGGCAAATATTTAAGATTTTGGGGCCAGCCCTTAACCGAATTTTTAATGTCACAAATATGTTGATGAAGCACACTAGTAGATTGATTGAATTTATAAATTGAAGACAGCTGTGCCAAATGATGGGTCCTTTTGCCAATAACTTCTAAATTATTTCTCCTGAGTAAGTCTTTCAATTCCAAATCATTGAGTTTACACAAATCTTCATATTTAATTATTTCATGGGGTTTTAGATGTAAGACTGAAGATAACTGGTCAATTTTCTCTAGATGTTTATTCTTGGGAACCAATGAAGGTGATCTAATACTCTTATCAAGTTGCTGATTAGTTAACTTCAACAGATCAGAATAAGAAGAATAAGTCAGTGAAGTAAAAAAAAAAGAGAGAAATGAATTGTTTATCAATAAAAAAAAATAAATCACTTTTTTTTTGTTGTGTCTTTTTGAAAGAGGGGGGGGGGGGATTTTTATATTATCTTTTTTTTTAAATCTAGCTTAGCCTAAGCAATTTTCAAAAAAATAAATCAGAAAATAAATGAATAGAAACATAATTAAATACTACTTTAAAATTTGTTCAGGTCTAGGCCTATTTATTTCTAAAATTTTGCTGTGTTTTTTTTTAAACATAAAAGTTAACACTCCAAATATCTCCAACAACCATTTACGGAGGGGCGAAATATATTGAATTTTTTTTTTCTATAATAAAAAATAGGTTGCCAGGCAACGAAACATACGCCCACACAGCAGCCAAATCGTCCGGGCAGTCAACAAGAGTTGTTGCATTTTAAGTAATCATCAGAAAATCATAATTCAAACTCACCCATAACTACGGTGTAACTGTGATATAATCAGGAAGTTACGATCCGATATGGGCAAATATGCAATGGAATCAAGATCATTAGGTTATAAACATGTATTTCAAGTTTCATCAAAATCAGTTCAAAATTGTGACCTCTATAGGGTCCACAACCTTGATATAACATATTTTTACACAATTCGCGTACAGACGGCGGCCATTTTATCCGTCAACTCTGGTCCGATTTTCACAAAATTCAAATTCTCTCTTCATTACCATGAAACCGTGATATAATCAAACGTTTTTTTAAATCGGATAATAATTTTGAACTCCAGAGGGACCACAAGCTAACAAAAGCGATTTTTCGGACAATCAGGGGACATAATTCAGGAAGTTATGATTCGATGGGCGTAAATATCGAAAGGAACCAAGATCTTTGGGTTATAAACATGCATGTCACGTTTCATCAAAATCGGTTCAAAATTGTGACATCTATAAGGTCCACAACCTTGTATAACATATTTTCACACCATTCGCGTACAAACGGCGGCCATTTTGTCCGTCAATTTTGGTCTGATTTTCACGAAATTCGAACTCAACCTTCATAACCATGGAACAGTGATATAATCAAACCTTTTTTTAAATCGGATAACAATTTTGACCTCCAGAGGAACCACAAGCTAAAAAGGGCGATTTTTGGGACAATCAGGGGCCATAATTCAGGAAGTTACGATCCGATGGGCGCAAATATCGAAAGGAACCAAGATCTTTGGGTTATAAACATACATGTCAATTTTAATCAAAATCGGTTCAAAATTGTGACCTCTATAAGGTCCACAACCTTGATATAACATATTTTCACACAATTCATGTACAAACGGCGGCCATTTTGTCCGTCAATTTTGGTCCAATTTTCACGAAATTCGAACTCAACCTTCATAACCATGGAATGGTGATATCATCAAACGTTTTTTTGAATCGGATAACAATTTTGACCTCCAGAGGGACCACAAGCTAAAAAGGGCGATTTTTCGGACAATCAGGGGCCATAATTCAGGAAGTTACGATGCGATGGGCGCAAATATCGAAAGGAACCAAGATCTTTGAGTTATAAACATACATGTCAAGTTTCATCAAAATCGGTTCAAGATTGTGACCTCTATAAGGTCCACAACCTTCATATAACATATTTTCACACCATTCGCGTACAAACGGCGGCCATTTTGTCTGTCAATTTTGGTCCGATTTTCACGAAATTCGAACTCAACCTTCATAACCATGGGACGGTGATATAATCAAACGTTTTTTTAAATCGGATAACAATTTTGACCTCCAGAGGGACCACAAGCTAAAAAGGGCGATTTTTCGGACAATCAGGGGCCATAATTCAGAAAGTTACGATCCGATGCGCGCAAATATCGAAAGGAACCAAGATCTTTGGGTTATAAACATACATGTCAAGTTTCATCAAAATCGGTTGAAAATTGTGACCTCTATAAGGTCCACAACCTTGATATAACATATTTTCACACTATTCGCGTACAAACGGCGGCCATTTTGTCCGTCAATTTTGGTCCGATTTTCACAAAATTCGAACTCAACCTTCATAACCATGGGACGGTGATATAATAAAACGGTTTTTTAAATCGGATAACAATTTTGACCTCCAGAGGGACCACAAGCTAAAAAGTGTGATTTTTCGGACAATCAGGGGCCATAATTCAGGAAGTTAGAATCCGATTGGCGCAAATATCGAAAGGAACCAAGATCTTTGGGTTATAAACATGCATTTAAAGTTTCATCCAAATCGGTTCAAAATTGTGACCTCTACACTGTTCACAAGCTAAAAGATAGGCTGGCACTGCCAGGCAGGATACGCCCACATTTTTGAGAGATGGATAGAGAACAAGCAATACCGAAAGTGATTTTTCCTACATCATTAAGTCCTACATTTCATACTGTATTGGGAGCAGCCATCGTGTTGGTCAGTTCCAGTCTGATATTCATGAAATTCGAAGCCGACAATGATCATGGGTTGACGGTACACAACCTAGAAATGTGACTTTTCATCAAAATCGGATAAGAACTGTGACCTGTAGAGAGTCCACAACCATGATATACCATATTTTTACACTATGGTCCAATTTTCTCGAAATTTGAACTCAACCTTCCGTAGGGTGTAACGGTGATAGAGTCAAACGTTTTTTTAAATCGGACAATAATTGTGACCTCCAGAGGGACCATAGGCAATTTTTCGGACAATCAGGGGCCATAATTCAGGAAGTTACAATCCGATATGCGCAAATAACGAAAGGAACCAAGATCTTTGGGTTATAACCATGCATTTCATGTTTCATCAAAATCAAATTAAAATTGTGACCTATACAGGGTCCACAACCATGATATACCATTTTTTAACAGTATTTGCGTACAGATGGCGGCCATTTTTTCTGTCAATTCTGGTCTGATTTTCCCGAAATTCGAACTCAAACCTTTCTTAAGGTGTAACGGTGATATAATAAAACGTTTTTTTAAATTGGAAAATAATTATGACCTCCAGAAGGACCACAAGCTAAAACAAGCAATACCGAAAGTGATTTTTCCTACAATCAAAGGCCATAATTCATTAAGTTACAATTTGATATGCGCAAATATCGAAAAGAATAAAGATCCTTAGGTTATAAACAAGCATTTCAGGTTTCATCAAAATTGAATTAAAACTGTGACCTCTACAGAGTCCACAACTTTGATATACCATATTTTTACAGTGTTCGCGTACAAACGGCGGCCATTTTTTCAGGCAATTACGGTGCGATTTTTCGAAATTTGAACTCAAACCTTCCGTAGGGTGTAACGGTGATAGAGTCAAACGTTTTTTTAAATCGGATAATAATTGTGACCTCCAAAGGGACCATAGGTGATTTTTCGGACAATCAGGGGCCATAATTCAGGAAGTTACGATCCGATATGCGCAAATAACGAAAGGAACCAAGATCTTTGGGTTATAACCATGCATTTCAAGTTTCATCAAAATCGAATTAAAATTGTGACCTCTACAGGGTCCACAACCATGATATACAATTTTTTAACAGTATTCGCATACAAACGGCGGCCATTTTGTATGGCAATTTTGGTCCGATTTTCCCGAAATTCGAACTCAACCTTCTTTACGGTGTAACGGTAATATAATCAAACGTTTTTTTCAATCGGGTAATAATTGTGACCTCCAGAGGAACCAAAAGCTAAAAAAAGGCGATTTTGCGTATAATCAGGGGCCATAATTCAGGAAGTTACGATCCGATATGCGCAAATATCGAAAGGAACCAAGATCTTTGCGTTATGACCATGAATTTCAAGTTTCATCAAAATCGAATTAAAATTGTGACCTCTACAGGGTCCACAACCTTGATATACCATTTTTTAACAGTATTTGCGTACAAACGGCGGCCATTTTGTATGGCAATTTTGGTCCGATTTTCCCGAAATTCGAACTCAACCTTCCTTAGGGTGTAACGGTGATATAATCGAACGGATTTTTAAATTGGATAATAATTGTGACCTCCAGAGGGACCACAAGCTAAAATAGGTGATTTTTCGGACAATCAGGGGCCATAATTCAGGAAGTTACGTTCCGATAGGCGCAAATATCGAAAGGAACCAAGATCTTTGGGTTATAAACATGCATGTCAAGTTTCATCAAAATCGGTTCAAAATTGTGACCTCTATAGGGTCCACAAGCTAAAAACATGAGTTTTCGCACAATCAGGGGCCATAATCCATGAAGTTTTCATCCGATACATGCCAATATCGAAAGCAGCCGAGATCTTTTGGTGATAAACCTATATTTCAAGTTTCGTCAAAATCAGATAAGAATTGTGACCTGTAGAGAGTCCACAAACAAATTGTGGACGGACGGACGGACGGACGGACGGACGTCCGGACGGACAGGGGCGACGACAATATACGTCCACATAAAAATGTGGGCGTATAAAAACGTGATTTTTTCGAACAATCAGGGGCCATAACCCATGAAGTTGCGGTCCGATACATGCCAATATCGAAAGGAACCGAGATCTTAGGGTGATAAACCTATATTTTAAGTTTCATTGAAATCGGATAAAAAATTGTGACCTGTAGACTGTTCACAAACAATTGTGGACGGACGGACGGACGGCCGGACGAACAGGGGCGACGACAATATACGTCCATATGAAAATGTGGGCGTATAAAAAGAGCTTAATTATAAATATTAGATCTAGATCTACGAGTACAAAGGGAAGTTTGGTACCGTACACCAATAAACCACGGTGTACATGCATCGCATCCAATTCAATCGGCCTAGGCCTATATTCCTATCGGCGAATCCCGAAAATATGACGGCTGATCAGGACATATAAAATGCCAATTTAATATTTCGAATTTTCACCCAGCTCATTTTTATTTTTTACCAAAAGAATGTCGGTTGTTTAGGGGGACCATAATACTAGCCGAATCGACACAAGGCTAATTATTAGACGGATCATAAATCATATTCATAATGACATAAATAACATAATCATATGTGGTAAACCTACCGATCGCAACATTTTATGGTGATCCGTTCCGACATGACAAGATTAGACATAATTATGTTAAAAATGTGGAAAAGTATATTATTTAAATTTACAGCATCAATTGATAATAAATAATTTGAAAAGGGGAAAGTTCAGTTTGTTTGTGTTGAAATTTGTCGCAGACGTCAAGTTGTCAAGCGAAGCCATTAGGCCTAATTGTAAACAACGTCAACCACCCTCAACTAGCGCCACAAGTGGTAGAGTTACCTCCCTTCAACAATGACGAAGAGGTGAATAGGGTCCACAACCTTGATATAACATATTTTCACACTATTCGCGTACAAACGGTGGCCATTTTGTTTGTCAATTTTGGTCCGATTTTCACGAAATTTGAACTCAACCTTCATTACCATGTAACGGTTATACAATCGAACGTTTTTTTAAATCGGATAATAATTTTGACCTCCAGAGGGACCACAAGTTAAAAAGGGCGATTTTTCGGACAATCAGGGGCCATAATTCAGGAAGTTACGATCCGATGGCCGCAAATATCGAAAGGAACCAAGATTTTGGGGTTATAAACATGCATGTCAAGTTTCATCACAATCGGTTCAAAATTGTGACCTCTCTATAGGGTCCACAAGCTAAAAACATGATATTTCGTACAATCAGGGGCCATAATCCATGAAGTTCCTACCGATACATGCCAATATCGAAAGGAACTGAGATCTTATGGAGATAAACCTATATTTCAAGTTTCGTCAAAATCAGATAAGAATTGTGACCTGTAGAGAGTCCACAAACAAATTGTGGACGGACGTCCGGACGGACAGGGGCGACGACATAATACGTCCACATGAAAATGTGGGCATATAAAAATGGGCGTGGCTCTGCCCCTGGGGGTTGGGCATGCACCCCAAATGATAGGGATGTTCCTTATGGTACAAAGAATAAGTATTCTTATTATACGTTAAGAAATGTGGCTTGTAGACGACAAACAAATCAATACAAGGAATGGGCGTGGCTCTGCCCCTGGAGTAGGGCATGCACCAAAAAACAATACGTACAGATCATCCTTAGGGTGTAAAGGGTAAGTATACAAAGTTTTAAGAAAATCCAGTAAGAATTGCCCCCTGTATAGGCAACGACACGCGGGTAAACAAAACGTAAATGGACGTGGCTCTGCCCCTTGAAGTTGGGCATGCACCCCAAACGATAGGGATCATCCTTGGGGTGTAAAGAGTAAATATACAAAGTTTGGAGAAAATTCAGTAACGATTGCGCCCTGTAGGCGACACAAAGACACGCGAAAAGAAAATGGGCGTGGTTCTGCCCCTGGGGGTTGGGCATGCACCCCAAACGATAGGGATGTTCCTTTGGGTACAAAGAATATATACGCAAAGTTTCAAGGTTATAAGTTATGTGGCCTGTAGACGACAAACAAACAAATACTAGAAATGGGCGTGGCTCTGCCCCTGGGGGGTGGGCATGCACCAAAAACAACAGGGATCTTCCTTAGGGTATAAGGAATAAGTATACAAAGTTTGAAGAAAATCCATGAAGAATTGCGCCCTGTAGGCGACCCACAGACACACATACATACATACATACACACACACACACAGACAGGGGCGACGGCATAATACGTTCACATTATGAATGTGGGCATATAAAAATGACAAAAGTCATTCATATATAATGGTATCTAATTATGATAACTACATGTACTCAGGAAGAAGTGCTATAGAGGGAAAAGATCTGGATCAAAAAAAAGTGACTGAGTCAATGCCATGGGTGGTAATTTAGTATGCCACTTTGCCAATTTTCACTTTCACTTTCAGTATGAGCGTAGCCGGTCGGGGTGAATTAACATGATAAATCATTATGACAAACCTTTCCATCGAAATCGGGTGACTGGACCATAATTGCCAATCTCAATGAATCTTTTGAAATGTTCGATTCGCATGCTTTACAGCTAGATCGATCGCTTTTAGCGTATTCGGTCTTAAACGGTAAATCGTGATGATCCGACATTTTTCTTCAAACTAAGGTGTTCTATTGCGTCGCACGCATAGAGGTGTATATATTGACTAGAGTGTATCGTTGTCACGTGACACTCATTGACGGAGCGTTAACGTTGTGGGCCGACAATGGAGATCGGCCGCCATGTTTCAGTCGGGAAAGAATGACGGAAGTGCCCGGATGAACGCTATGTAAACAAAGGGAAATGGACTGACGGAGGACGGACAAACACATTAAAAAGGGTTTCTAGTTCATCAATGACAAAAAAAAAAAATGTTGACTGAAAGGTCTTACCTTACTGTCCTAAAAACAAAATCATTTTGGTCAATTGGTGTCTTTTGGAGGCTTTATTATTCAAAATAAATCTATCCGTGTAGACACGACCATGGTGATGCATAAGAGTGCGTGTGTAGACTGACGAAATCATGTTTATTAAATGAGCAAAGTGATCGTCCACGAAAATGAGTAGATCCATGAAGTGTTCGGCTAAATTGTGAAACACGGCTCCTCGAAGCTCACATAAATGATAAAACCTCATTTTGGATGGATCTAATTAATTTGTTGGACGTTTTAAAAGGGCTGCTAGATAACGTCATCCTAATGATAGAAATAAAGAAATAAAATAAATTTAGAAAATAAAGACAAAATCTGCTTCTATCATCGACCAGGAGAACATATAATTTATTTGAACGGTTTGAAAAAAAGGAAATATAAACAGGCCTACCAAGGCCTCAGGCCAAAAGGTTTCCAATTTCAATGATATTATGTTAATTATGGTGTCAAAGTTTACATTTTTCTCGGATTTAAAAATGTGGTTGGTATAGAAAATGCAATAGCCAAATGCATCGATTAAAAAAATTATCAGACCTGATTTTCACTATTTCTTTAAAAACAAAAGTGCCTAAAATTCCATAAATTTAAGTAATATACCATAAGATTCTAAAATTTGTACAACATAGAGATTGCAATAAAGAAGATCAGGTGATAGATAGTATTAGTAGGTGATCAATTTTATTTGGCTAAAATCTGTTTTATTCAGTTAATTCCTAACTTTTCCAAAAGCTAAATCTGTGAAAGTTTGAGATGGTTAAATTAATTAAAAAAGTCATTTAATTGGAAGCTCTCGTTAATTCTTGAAACAATAATATCAATAAAAATCTTTTCAAAAATCGTCATAAATTACTAAAGAATGTAGGCTTATATTAAATAATATGGGGGTGCTAGATTTCTATGTACACAAAACAAATTTTTAATGCACGCTTAAGCTTACCTCAAAACTATGTCAGTTGTTTTGATTACTTTAAAAACATCACTACATGGTTTTACAAGACCTCCTCTGTCTTTTCTTACTGTTAGGGCAGATACTTCATCTAACAAGAAATCAGCTGAAGATGTGGTGCTAGAATTATCCTTTAAGGCATTTCTGCAATGGACACAGGTACAGTCTTTCAAAATATGCCTGGTTACATAACCGGCCATATAATGTAAAACATAGTCATGATATTCACTAGGTTCAGAAAGTAACTTGGCAAATTTGGTCATGTTATTGTTTGTATGATGTACAGCTGCTGGTGTTGTTTCTGGAAATACAGTTTCGAGTGGTTCTTCGACAATTATGTTCGCATTTTTTGAAGGCAAAATAGAATTTTTCAGAAGAGTTGCTCGTAGAGACCATTTAAATTGAAGACAGTTGGGGTTATTATTCCATCCTCCTCTTCTACGAATACGGCTAAAAAACATTTCTAGGTGGTCTTGAGACATTTTGAAAGTTAACACATATCGAAATGGTTGAGGCATCGTCAACAGGAACTGTGAAATTTCTAAAACTGAATCTATACTGATCATAAATCCAACAAAGGCAGTTTTTCTTCTTCCCTTACATAATGGTTGGCCTGTAGCGTCATACAATTCAGATATATAGTTCTTAATGTCTAGTAACTGCTCTCTACGAATATCAATATTGGATAAATTCATTGGTTTTTTATAACCTTTGCCACAGGGAGTTTTAGAATTCATGAAATCAAACAGCTTGTCCATTTTCCTGATAAATTCTGTTGTCTTTTCACTCCCAGCAAAATCTGGTATTCCTAGATCTTCTCGTAAAAAGTCAATAGCATCAGCAACCGAAGAACTCGTAGTCTGGACGGCTAACTTAACATTCATCTTATGCTGTTTCCACTGAATATGCTTGGCTTTCAATTTATTTACAAGGTTTAAGTTGTCGTTTTGTTGGATTTCATTAAGTTTTTCAATAAATTTCCAGGATATTTGACGATCTTCGTGATAAACAGTTTGAAGTGTTGCAAAACAGTTCCTCACCAACTTTATAAGGTGACATGCATCAAAAATGAATGAAATGGTTTGCTCTGGATTTGCAGGATTTTTAAACTTATGTTCAATGCTATCGGGATCAGTTGAGCATCCTAATTTACTTGCAGTGGCTTGATTAGCATACGACCCATCACACACTACACCATGAATATGTAATCCAGCTTCTGTCAATGTAATAATCAGCATTTTCAGTATTTCAGTATGTTGAGCTTGTCCTGACAAATGGTCACAAAGAAAATATGCTACTCGAAACTTCTAATTACCGGTTAAACCAACAAGCATAAAGACAAGTGCTTCAGTAGCTAAAGTGTCTCCAGAAGATGGCTGGAATTTGCCACAGTCAACAAAGCCTGCATAGTTGCCAAATTTAGGGTCATAAACTACTTCTTTCTTTAGTGCCATCGCATCAAACATAAGACAGCAATGTCTGAACTCTGACCTGTCTAAAATCATGCGTTTTAGGTGGTCAATAACTTCTGATAAAAATCCAGGTTGGCAGTTGAGACTGGCACTCTACTGGCGAATGGTTCCAGGGTGAGGTAGATGTAAATACTGACGTAGAAACTCATAAGCCTGTGCGCTGTAGAAATGAAGGGTGACTGCAAACTGTTTCAATTCCTCAGAATATCTTTGACCATATTTATTCACATCTTTATGCTTCACTTCATTCTCAATCAACTGAAAAGTCTTTTCTCCAAAATTCATTTGAAGTAAGTCAATTTCATTCTTGGTTATTAAATTCTGTTCTTTAACTTCATTCAACAATTTACTGATTTTAATTTCTTGACGTTTAACTTTTTGTTTTACAGCTTTTAGTTCTTTTCTTTTATTATCTTATTTTTCTTGCGTCTTTTTAAGTTGGTCTCGGAGAGCTTCTGGTGTTGATGGCATTGGTATGTTTATGTAAGAGTGGTCTGTTATACCAGGACATGATTTCTTAATTGGTATAGGGTTTTCTTCTTTTTCACTTTTTATTCTTAATTTGGGTGGGGCGCGCCTTTTCTGTAAAATAACTTGTTTATTAATTGGATGTGCCGGAAAGACTGAGGGAACAGCTTGATGTAAAAGATCGTGCCTGGATGTCGGGTCTTCTGATGGGTGAATCCCTGAAAAATAGAAAAACATACAATTGATAAATTGTGGACAATATTTAATTTATACTATTGGCCTGTCCGTCTTTACATTTAATAAATTATTTTTCAAAGATATCTGGAGCAATGCATGATACCCCCTAAAACACACCCACAAAAGACAATAAATAATTTGGCTACACCTTACCTCTAATATAATCATCCTTTATAAAATGATCACTACACACAACGTGATGTTGACTGGGACTGAAATTTTCCCGACTTATTTTAATTAACCATTTATTAACAAGTTCAGGATTTTGAAGTGGGAATCTGCAAAAAAAATAAATAAATAGCCTAAACATAAGCTTAAGAAATTTTCACTTTAATAATACACCTATTTGTTACACTCGGGTTTCAACAATTATTTTTTGGCATTTTTATTTAGTCTTACTAAGTAACTCCGAGGGAGTAAAACTAACCGATAACAAAGCTACACTAGCCATTTACTGCATGTATATAGCTTAAAAAGGCCACTCCAACAAGCAGACTTACTCCCCCCGATATTTTTCGTACAATGCCAGATACGTAATAACGTATGCAGATTATATACGCAATTTCTATAATAATTAAGTATACATTAATTAAGCTCACCTAACACACGGAAATCGCAATTTTTATGTAAATATAAAGAATCGGTACCAACAAATCAAGCGAAAGGATCTGATCGGTTTACATTACTGTCTCATCCAGCTTCGACTAGGCCTACTTCGTCGTGTGCTCGGCAACTTCAACTTGTCGTCGTGTTTATTAAATTATTTTACACTATTATCATGATTATACTATATCTATTAGATCACTATTTCATCTATAACATATCTTACTTACTTATGGAATGATAATCCACTCCCTTTTTGCCTGACATTGAAACACCCGAAGCAACAACAACTTTCCGGCATGTTGACAAATAGCGACGTAGGCTAAATCTTCCCGGTTGAAAAATGGCGTCGAAGCTCCATAGTCGGCACGCGATCACGTGACCACCATACACTCTAGTCAATATATACACCTCCATGGTCGCACGTCGCCTTTTTCAATGTTAAGCTATAGGGAAAAAAGCGACGTCGGCTTTTGAACACGACTTCGCACAAAAAAACGCGACACTTAAAAAGCTATCACTTGTCGATATACACGTGATAGAACCTACGAAGCGAGGCCGCTGTTGAGCGAGACTTGGTCACCCAGTTCGTTTGCACATATCCAGTAATGATAGGTTTATAAAGGGACTGGGTGATACAGACGTCTTTTGACCTTATTTCGGGCTATTTCCGGGCTTGCGAAGTTGTATATCGACAAGTGATAGCTAACGCTGTAAAAGGACCAATTTAATTACACCGGAAGGTGAATAATGATCAAATAAAGTCTCGTTGGCAATAAAAATGACATGAAGTGTTAGAACTAGTGAGTATGTGAGATGACAGCAGACGATATATCATAAAAAAGTCATAACAAAGATGGCGTCTGACATCCCTTTATTATATATACTAATACTATACTATTATAGTCAAGCAGTAGTAAGAAGTTTTATTTTAATCCCTTCAAGTGCCTGTGATGTAAGGTCATGCATATTCCCGTCATTTGGACGGAATTGTACGTAACATTAAAAATAACTGATATATATGAATAATTTACTGTCGTATTTTGTGAATTAAATTGTCTATGAACTCACCTTGGTGAGTGTAATTGATATTTAGTAAATATGAATTAATTTCGTTTTAAAATATTCCAACTCGGTGGCAGTTGGCTTCCGAACTTTCGGGCAATCTGACGTCTGACATTTCGCCAGATGGGTAAAATGAAAACAAAAATTATTATTTCATCTTGTTGGCAAAATAAAGTGCCGGAAATCTTATAAAAAAACCCCCTAATTTTACATTTCTTGAAATCGAAAACCACGAATTTGTACTGAATTGACTATGGTTTAAAACATTTTGTCTGGAGTCACTCTACCCCTTATGCGACATTTTTCGGGCATCGATTATTTTTATACGACACACATCTCGCTTCCACCCCCCGGCTCAGAAATTGCTAACAATCATTAAAGTATACACAGTTCCTTATATTAACCTAAAAAGGCTATTTTTTGTTTTTGTTTGAATACTTATTTTACAATGCTTATTAGACGCCTAGGTAACTGCATAGCATGACGATTACAACAGTCTGTTAGAATGACCTTTCCGAAAATTCCCTCAAAATGTTCGCCCCCCTACCGAAAGGTAATGCCCCCCCCCCCGCTTAATGGTGTCTAGATACGGGCCTGGGATGGGTTTTGTACAAATACAATCCGTTTTTTTTTTAAATGGCAAAAAAAAAGATCAATGATTAAAACTAGTTTTGACGTCACCCTTTGATGTTTTTATCCAGTATATAGGAGAATGTATAGTTTTCTAAAACAATCGTCCATTATTTATAAAACTGTCCATTATTTATTGAAAATAATGGACAGTTTTTATTAATAATAGACACTTATCTGAAAAATGAACATGTATTTTGGGATAATTTATTCTCTGAACAAATTAAATTACAGTACATGAAATTACTTTAAAAAAATCATAGTTACCGAAATGTCACATGACCGAATATTGATTTCACATATTTGTCTACATAAAGAATTCCACTTAAATGTGTCCGTTATGTTACTTGTCCGTTTAATAGTACACTAGATCATACGTTTTATACGCCCACCTTCTATGTGGACACTCTGCAAATTATAACTTGAAATATACCGAAAGATCTCGGTTCCTTTGGGATTACCATAACTTAGTGGTTAAGACACTGGCTCACTAATCTGGAAGTCGGGTGTTCGATCCTTGGCATTGGCCGAGAAAGTTCATTCAGACATTCCGGCGTGGTTTCCTCTTGTCATTGATGCTAGACGGAGGGCCTGGCAAGGACAGCTGTTTAGTCTTTTGGATGGGACGAAAAACTGAGGTCCCCTGTACGCTTTGGCGTGGCACGTAAAAGATCCCTTGGCAGTTGGGATTCGATATAAGAGTAGGCCGTTGCGCCGCTTCCCAGGCAAAATTTCCATCATAGCACACTGTATGGCGTATGCCCGTCTACATTAGCTCGTGAGAGCAGAACAGTATGATGCTAAGACCCATTTCAGTTCGTTCCACGGTTCCTTTCGATACTGGCATGTATGGGACCATATCTTCATCGAATATGGCCCCTGATTGTACACACTAGAGGTCACAATTTTCAACTCATTTTGATGAAACTGTACATGTATGTTTATAACCCAAAGGTCTTGATTCCTTGCGATATTGGCGCATATCGGACCGTAACTTCCTGGGTTATTGCCCCTGATTGAACAAAAAAGGTGTTCTGAGTCGGTGTATACAGGCCACAATTTTTATCCAACTTTAAAAACCGTTCAAATATATCACCGTTACACCATATTGAGTTTGAATTTCATGAATTGGTTTTTGCCTTTGATCCTGTGTCCTGACACTTTTATCAGAGTATATATTCGATTTCAAATCAAAGTTTGGACGGCTAGTTCCCTCCATATTAACACAGCACAATACTAAAAATATGAACAATATCTAAATCATTTTCATAAGCATCCTTTCCGTCACAACTTTGACTGTTATTATCCCTCATATCAAGACCATCACAAATTTTACATCTATTATCTTCCATAAAGAGTACCAAATGTAATCAGTATCCACATGCATATCACATTTATTCTCATTATTAATATTTGTTTTCCACTGTGTTATAAACATGTCTTCTCCATATTGAATATTTGGACTGTCTGTGTAAGCTTGAATTGTTTGACTTGAGTGTTTCTCACATGCATTCCTGAGCATGTGCATGTCGATTATTTTGCGGCTTGTTCTTTTAGATGGATAATAGCCTCAGACTGTCCATTATGTAAATACAAAGAAAAACTTGGGGGCTAACGCCCTTCAGTTGCCTATTTACATAATGGTCAGTCTTCGGCCATTATGCATCACTTAAAACATAGTTATGACGTCACCCTTTGATGTTTTTATCCAGTATATAGGAGAATGTATAGTTTTCTTAAACAATCGTCCATTATTTATAAAACTGTCCATTAGTCATGGCAGTAATACATGCATGGACACAGATCACCAAATATTCATGGGCCGTCACCCACCCTTTTTCCCCCCTTTGCATGGCGATTTTTGTTGAATTTTGGGTGTAGAATCGAAGAAAAGGGTTTGAAAATACATTTTCTGCCAGGTTTTGGTGAATATTCATGATTTTGAGGCGGAAGGATACAAGAGTTGTGAGGTTGGTTACGTTGAAAGGGAGGGCCGAAAATTGCAAGTTTAGCTGTCTCTACTTCCAGCTTGTCTATCTCAAGTTTTTCATGAAGAACCTCGTACATGCTTTTTGGGCAAGAGTTTGCCACATGTTGCTCCATCTGTGGCAGAAAGCGTTTTACCCAACGCATATTTGGGAAAAAGTTACAACCGGTCTAAGAGACGAGAATTAACATTAAAGTCAATGGGGCAATAATTAGTGATCTGTGTATGACAAGGCTGTGACTGATATGCCTTAGTTTTGAAAATATGATGACTAATTTGTCAGAAAATATGTATAAAATAACTTGACTACAGAAAAACTAAAAAAAAATAAATTTAAAAAAAAATTTATCAAAGTTTTGGGGAAAATTGTGATTTTACTGCAAATTTTCCAATTTTCAGTTTTTATTTAATTTCTAACAGTAATAAAAATATTTCAGTGTCCAATTTTGGTGTATTCAGCCTCAGAAAGCACAGATAAAGTGAACAACATTGTAATTTCACCTTATTTTGTCTAAAAATCAGAAATATTCACAGAAAATCTCCAGATTCTCCCATTTCGATGTAAAAATTAATGCTTTCATACCTACTCAAATGACTCAAAATTTCTAAAAATGCCCTTATTTTCATTGCTAATTTAACTTACATGGGATCTATAAGTTTGTCAAGTTTAGAAATATCTCCAGCTTTCCTACAGAAAATGGAAAATTGGCAACACTGAGTTAATCATATACAGCAGATGGGTTTGTACCAAATGTTCAAAACAGGGGTAGGCTCAATTTGGCCACTATTTTACCCAGAACAAGCATTTTTTTCTTCTCTTAAGCATTAAATTCTTGTATTTTCTTCATGTAGGAAGCAATATCCCAGTCTTTATAGACATTTTTCACACCATCTTTCTGTTTAGAGGGGCTATAAATGCCCCACCCCACCCGTTTTTATTAATGTGTTTTGAGAGATTTAATTGCACCTGTGTTGACAATTAAATGATAATAATTGGAATTTGTTGTTGAATTACAGATGGGAATGTTATTTTTCACCAATAAATGGTCATTTTGTACATTTCAAGGATTTCTGACCTTTTTTGTTCATAGTCAAACTTAGAACCTTGAGACATGTCAGGCCAGTAAGATCACACCCTGATACAGAACTGGTGTAGATGTGTAAATGTCAGCTTAATGGTCAATATTTTCTTATCAAAATCTAGGATTTGTGGTGTTTGTTGCATTTATGTCACTTATAGAACAGTAAAATGTTAATTTTGCTCCTTTTCAGGCCTCTTTTATGTTGTCAACTATGTCATAACTACCTTTTTTACTTCATTTTTTAAGGCAATTGATGTAAAGGCCCAAACATCTTGCTTCAGTACAATAATTGCAATAAAGATTTGTATGATGCCTCTGAGGTTTGAGATGTTGAAAACATTAAACTATTTCCAAATTTGTGAAAATTGTGTATTCTGTGACCCTTTTGTTAGAGAGGGGTGGACATAGGCCGAATATACCTTTTTTATTCTTTCAGCAAGGCCTATTTTAACCATAATTCATATTTATTGCACCTATTTTAGCTTCTATGTACATATATTAGCCAGGGATGGTAAAACATATCTGTTTGACAGATTCCTTTGGTAATGTTAGCTCTGCAACCAAAGATAAGATTGATTCAGTCATTGACATTTTTAGGGGGTGGGGTTACATGTTTCAGTACAGACCTCTATAATTACAATGAATGCAATTGATTTGTGATTTTTCTGTTTGCATATTGTCCAGGGTTTCCAAAAATATATTACTTGCCAGTCTGGCTATCTAAAAAAGTGGAAAATTTTTGTTTTTTTGAAAGATGCTACATGTAAATTTTGTACATTTTTCATGACATGGTTCAGTATAGACAGACCTCTATAATTACAATGAATGCAATTGATTTGTGATGTGATTTTTCTGTTTGCATATTGTCCAGGGTTTCCAAAAATATATTACTTGCCAGTCAGGCTATCTAAAAAAGTGGAAAATTATTGTTTTTTTGAAAGATGCTACATGTAAATTTTGTACATTTTTCATGACATGGCAGTAAAAAAAATATATTTTTGATAAAAATTTCAAATTATGAGTGTTTTCTATGTAGTTTGTTTGTAACTTGTCTAATTTTTTCACAGAGCTCAAATACTGCCTCTATTAAAAAAGATTTTTTAAATTTTAGCACAAAAGGCCCAGGGACCTGAGATGCACCACTGTACTTAAAGCAGCATGTATACTTAAAGGGCCATCATTTTTGCAGTTATTCTTTGATTTTGATTTCCTTTCACCAGCATGTTGCCAGAACATATGGGAAGCAAATACAAAAGGCCTTTTGGTGATATCCGAAGTTTCACCCCTATATAGGACACAGATCACCAAATATTCATGGGCCGTCACCCACGAAACAAGGGCGAAAGTTATTTTTAGTCCTTCTCTCCCTTTCCCTTTTTCCCCCTTTTGCATGGCGATTTTTGTTGAATTTTGGGTGTAGAATCGAAGAAAAGGGTTTGAAAATACTTTTTCTGACAGGTTTTGGTGAATATTCATGATTTTGAGGCGGAAGGATACAAGAGTTGTGAGGTTGGTTACGTTGAAAGGGAGGGCCGAAAATTGCAAGGTTAGCTGTCTCTACTTCCAGATTGTCTATCTCAAGTTTTTCATGAAGAACCTCGTACATGCTTTTGGGCAAGAGTTTGCCACATGTTGCTCCATCTGTGGCAGAAAGCGTTTTACCCAACGAATATTTGGGAAAAAGTTACAACCGGTCTAAGAGACGAGAATTAACATTAAAGTCAATGGGGCAATAATTAGTGATCTGTGGCCATATACAAATGAAACACGCGCTTAGTGGCGAATAGGTAAATATTGATAATTTGCCACAGCCCACATATAGCTACAATCTTTTCTGATCATGGAAACAGCGAGCGTATATTTAATTCATTGACAATACCACATTTCGATTGTTTAGCAGATACCAAAATCACTTTTTTCGAAGCTGGCTACTTCTCAACTAAGACGGAAGAACGGGGCTGTCTACAAAACGTCATCTTTGTCCAGGATTGTTGCATTGTATTTTCGTGCAAATATCACTTCTTCAGTGCATAACGGCAAAAAAATAACTTTAAAAGGAAATGGTTGAAGTGAAAGAAATGAAACATGACCATTACAGCAAATTGGCTCAGAATGTCGGCAAGCTATGTCAAGTTGAAAGTAATCTGTACATGTACTCATCAAGAGAAATCAATCAGACAGTAGATAATACGGATAATATATTTTGAGTTATACGAAAGCCTAGAAGGCTCATTCGAAATTCCTAATGCGAAATTCCAAATTCATGTCTTACAATAAAATATAACGTTGTAAACAGAGTCTCAAAAATAAAAATCTGAGTATGTATGAAATTTAAGCGAAGAATAGTGTATTTACCTTGTCTCAAAATTTCAGATCAAAATATTGAACGTCAAAACTGCTTATCCAGACATGTAACCCTTTTAAGAATTCGGATGTATTTTTCGTTGATGACCTGATAATCGACTCACGTTT
Source organism: Patella ulyssiponensis (assembly GCA_963678685.1). Classification (NCBI taxonomy): domain Eukaryota; kingdom Metazoa; phylum Mollusca; class Gastropoda; family Patellidae; genus Patella; species Patella ulyssiponensis. The sequence goes on from OY783228.1 coordinate 18,537,604, forward strand.
AGTGAGAGGTCTGTATGGTGAATTACCCATGTACTTTACTTGATATCGAAATGTAAATTTCACCTATACATTATTTTTTTTATAAAAGAAGTCTGGTTTTACGTTGACACCGTAGAATACAGCTTGGGACACCTGTTTCCTTTCCAGGTGAAGATTGACGGGTTTGAGTTGGTTTCTCTGCCCTTTGGTAAAGGATTTAAGCGATTTTAACACAAAATTTAGCAGTGTTATTCTCCTAAAAATTATCGGGATTAGCCCTTTAAGACATGAATTTGGAATTTCGCATTTGGAATTTGCAATGAGCCTTTTGGGCTTTCATACAAGTAGAGTTAACACAGGATGACAGCATTATTCAAACCTATTTCAGACACTGTCTTATAATATTGAATCATTTATTGTATAATCACACGGTACAAGCACATCATTCAGCACAACCATTATGATTAAATATCACCTTGTCTTAAGAAATTAATAACTAACAATCTAATCATAAAAACACCCATATTAATCAGTAGCCTGCTAAAGAAACATTCATTAATTGATATCTGAAATAATGACAGTATTCAGTGTAAAGAAAAGAAGCAGTTTTGACTTTTCAATTATAATAATTATATACTCTCCCAAAAAAAGTTACATCTCGTCGTCGGTATATCCTCGCTCTACCATCGCCTTGTTGCAACAAGAACCGCCACATGTCGCTGTACCAAACTGCTCTCCAGTGTTGCTGTGTCCATACCGTCAGTGCCTGATCCATTAAAGTTGGATTTCAAGGTGTTGGCGTATTTCAAAACAGAAGCTCTAACGGGGACGTCTGCCTCGTTATTCGGTTTCACGTAGGCGTTTACCTACTGTCTGGTACGAGATTCTACGCCGTCCGGGAATTGCTGCAGCAGTAGAGGTAGCTGTTGAAAACCATTTACGCCAATGACGTAACCGGGAGTGACGATCAAGGACAGGTGGGGTCACTCTTGTTTGGCCTGAGCTAGGGCGGTAACGTGTTGAACTTTGTTGTCGGTACCCATCCCAAAGGCGAGAAATGGAACCAAGAGAAACATTCAGCAGCCTGGCTACATCTGTCTTGGATTCACCTGCTTGTAATCGTCCAATAGCGTTGTTGTGTTTGTCTTCGTTCAGATGTGGCATCATTTGGTTCGTTGAGTGTTTACATGTGCAACTGATTTGGAAACCGAGAACCCCGGGATTTTAAAGACCTTAGATCTAGGTTCCATGCGAAAATCTCGCGAATTTGTTAAATTCATGTTTCTTGGTGCAATCAAGCGATAACAAATTTCGACAAAAAGGATGACCAGAGTCACAATTAGTGACCCTACCTTTAAAATCAATAATGAATTTCTTTTATTCATGCATAATGGCATTGAAAACAACTAAAATATACCGAAACAACGACCTCGTTCAAATAAAAAATTGATGAAAAATGGGTTGTGCGTTTCTTTTTTTGATGAGTATATCTTAACCCTCAGACATAAATCTTAACACTGCAGGCCATCTTTTAAGGATTTGGAAGGGGGGGGGGCAAGGTCCTCTCACTGAGGGGTCACCTGCAATAATTTTGAAATTTTGAACCAATAAATCGCCAATCATGCTCCCTGCACTTTGAATATGTAGCTTCACTGATAGTGGTAGTTCCTTTCGGAACTGTATTTGACATAAACTACACTAGTGGGTGGGGTGCCAAAATTTTCTGTACTTTAGCTACAGTACATGTATAAAGAAAAATAGGTTGCCAGGCAACGAAACATACGCCCACACAGCAGCCAAATCGTCCGGGCAGTCAACAAGAGTTGTTGCATTTTAAGTAATCATCAGAAAATCATAATTCAAACTCACCCATAACTACGGTGTAACTGTGATATAATCAAACATTTTTTTAAATCAGATACCGGTAACAAATGTGACCTCCAGAGGGTGATTTTTCGTACAATCAGGGGCCATAATTCAGGAAGTTACGATCCGATATGGGCAAGTATGCAATGGAACCAAGATCATTAGGTTATAAACATGTATTTCAAGTTTCATCAAAATCAGTTCAAAATTGTGACCTCTATAGGGTCCACAACCTTGATATAACATATTTTCACACAACTCGCGTACAGACGGCGGCCATTTTATCCGTCAACTCTTGTCCGATTTTCACGAAATTCAAATTCTCTCTTCATTACCATGAAACCGTGATATAATCAAACATTTTTTTAAATCTAATAATAATTTTGACCTCCAGATGGACCACAAGCTAACAAAAGCGATTTTTCGGACAATCAGGGGACATAATTCAGGAAGTTATGATCCGATGGGCGCAAATATCGAAAGGAACCAAGATCTTTGGGTTATAAACATACATGTCAAGTTTCATCAAAATCGGTTCAAAATTGTGACCTCTATAAGGTCCACAACCTTGATATAACATATTTTCACACTATTCGCGTACAAACGGCGGCCATTTTGTCCGTCAATTTGGTCCGATTTTCACGAAGTTCGAACTCAACCTTCATAACCATGGAACGGTGATATAATCAAACGTTTTTTTAAATCTGATAACAATTTTGACCTCCGGAGGGACCACAAGCTAAAAAGGGCGATTTTTCGGACAATCAGGGGCCATAATTCAGGAAGTTACGATCCGATGAGCGCAAATATCGAAAGGAACCAAGATCTTTGGGTTATAAACATACATGTCAAGTTTCATCAAAATCGGTTCTAAATTGTGACCTCTATAAGGTCCACAACCTTGATATAACATATTTTCACACTATTCGCGTACAAACGGCGGCCATTTTGTCCGTCAATTTTGGTCCGATTTTCACGAAATTCGAACTCAACCTTCATAACCATGTAGCGGTGATATAATCAAACGTTTTTTTTAAATCGGATAACAATTTTGACCTCCAGAGGGACCACAAGCTAAAAAGGGTGATTTTTCGGACAATCAGGGGCCATAATTCAGGAAGTTACAATCCGATTGGCGCAAATATCGAAAGGAACCAAGATCTTTGGGTTATAAACATGCGTTTCAAGTTTCATCGAAATCGGTTCAAAATTGTGACCTCTACACTGTTCACAAGCTTAAAAACGTGATTTTTCGTACAATCAGGGGCCACTCATGAAGTTACAGTCCGATACATGCCAATATCGAAAGGAACCGGGATCTTAGGACGATAAACCTATATTTTAAGTTTCATTGAAATCGGATAAAAATTGTGACCTGTAGACTGTTCACAAACAATTGTGGACGGACGGACGTCCGGACGGACGAACAGGGGCGACGACAATATACGTCCACATGTGGGCGTATAAAAATGGTGTGTAACACTGTATATTTGACAGTGATCATTACTCTAGATCATGTACATGAATACTCACAGGTGCTTGTTAACTGGAATATACTTCATCTGGCGAACCCCATATGTATTCAAATGTAGAACGATATATGACAAATATTAAAATGAATCTATGTTTTATCCCTCTAGTACACTACTATCTTCATCAATATTCAATCCCCAATTAAGGATAGCTTTGTGTAGGATTCAGTATATACTGTACATACAGAAACAACGTAAAATCACATGCAGAAAATGACTAAGGGTGGGAGACTGTTCTTGTGTGACTGTCTGCTGAAATTTGTACGTCAATTTCTTTGAATCTGAGACTGTTTCTGGCGATATTTACTCATTTAAATGTATAGGCTCTCTCTTAGGCTCGACATGGGCAGACCCTCCACCCTGGACACGACACACTCATTGTGTATTAATGAGGTTACTATATTTTCCTAACTATCAAAATCATAATGTAAAATATAACAAAATCAAAAACATTGTAATGAGAATTAAAAGTAACAAAATCATGAATGTTGTTGCTAACTGTGCAAACAACTACATGTACTATCTTTACATTTGTGACTGTCAAATAATGATTTAACGTACCATACACATCATTTTTTAAACAAAGACTAGATATGATGGAATACATGTATCTATACTTCACAATCTTTGACTTTATCACACAAAACAAGCTAATAACAAAAGTTTTTCTGTGATCTACCTGACATTCACAAATCAGAAATATCCATACTTAATCCAAAGATCATTTCAGGACTAAAATATGGTTCACCCTACCCCTTGTCATGTTTAAACATGAAAACCACACCACTTGACACAATGTACTTTTTGTGAAGAAGGCAGATCAACAGTAATTCCTAACAAATATTAAAATATTATAAGAAATTGAATTGTGCACGGAAATAACACTTACATACAGGTTTCCTTACTTACATGTACTTCCCACCCTTGATTTTACCATTTAAAATTGAATTTCATCTTTAACATATACTTCATTTTAATCTGAGCAGTGTCATAGACAATATATTCATTATATAGCAAACTAGATCGACCAATCGTAGCATTTGTTCCTTTACCCATGGGGATTTTCACACCATCCTCAGTAACGTACGCCCCGTTGTCATCAGGTACCGTCATACCACAACCTTTAGTCGAATGCTTTCCTTTTGGTAGTGATGTAACATAACTACTAGCGAGAAGTTCGTGGGTATTACCCAGAGCCACCTCACATAAAAGCATGTAGGCTGTACTGTCAGTTTTACTAGCTCGACAATAATTAGCACTTTTTGAAACCATATCGGCAAAATAAACACCTTTACCGAACATATAACCTGTGACTGGAGCTTCTGGTGGAGCTATACGCAACCCTTGCGATAAAATACCAGCGTAATTCGTCGTTCGTGAACCATGCCATAATAATTGTCGATTGTGAAGATCTTCAAACGGTTGGTATTTTTCTTCTTCGCCTTCTCTTTTAATTTCAAATATATCTTCAACTTGAAGTGAGAACCGATTGTGTGTGGCAGCATGGGTATTTTCAACGTATTTCACCAATCTATCATACATGTCACTCTTCTTCATTGGATCCATGGAACATTTGAGCTTCTTGTAATGGGCATCAATAGGATTGGCTCCTTCATCACTACCTTTCAATAAACTGTACGCTACTTCAATGTCCAGTAGATTGTCCAACATCGCAGTTTTCGTTTTTATAATTTCAGGTGTATCAAGCAACGGAGGTCTTTGCATTCCAAAATCATGAGGAATGAGGGTGTAAAATCGATTTGATGCATCCAAGAATTTGTTTTGTGAACCTTTTGTGTCAATGAGCGTGTTTAGTTCAGTCAATACAGAGTAAGCTGTTTCAATTTGTCTCCTAGAAAGTTTTCCCAGTGGCATTTTCTTCAAATCAATTTCAAATTCCGCCGTGGCTTTCTTCATTTGGTCGATATCAAAGATAGCACAAATAACATCTTGAACACTTTTAGGAAGTTTTGAACCAGCTCTAGAATCATCCAAGTTTTTAATGTTTACATCATCTTGACCATAATCGATTTCTAGCGGATAAAATTTGTTCAGAAATTTTTCAAACTGTTCTCGGTTGTCGCAGTTATTATTTGTTTTTTCTGTATACATGTTTTTAAAGCAGTTGATAGCCGCGCTTCTTGAACTAAGTTTTTGACACTTGGTACCACCTATTGTTGTGCCAACTCGGCCCCAGGATCGAAAGAAATACCATTCACTTCCAGTGTCTTCCTCTAGTGCTTGTAATTTATAATAGGAGTTAGTTCCCTTGACTACATCAACCATTCCTAAACTGACCCTGGATCTCCAATAACGTGAGCAACATCTTCTAGTTTCGAGTCTGAATCAACTGCTGCGCAACCTTTGACCGTCAGTTTCTTTTTGCTTGGAACGTTTTTAGTGTATTTGGCCGTCGCAAAACTCTTCGCTTTCTTCGGTTTCGGTAATTTAGGTTTAATGTCATCAATTCGTGTAGCAGGATCTGAGCCCCATGTTGACAAACTGTGCTTCAAAATACGTGATACCATTTCTCCAGCTTTTAAATCTGCTAGAAAATCCTCGCTTACCACATGGACATCTGCCTTTGCAGCTTCTTTAATACCTTTCGACTTTTTTTCAACTTCGTTTTTTGTTGAAATGCATGCAGTAACACTTTCATCGACTTTAGAAATGGTCGTACCACCCAAATTAGATATCGCTTTAGTGAGGACTGCCTTGGATTTATTTGTTTTACGCACAATAACAAATTTCATTTTATCTAATGGCTTATCTATTGTTATGACACTATCAGCCGAATGTCCCGCCGGGAATATTCTAGTCTACGGTTTATTTTTGTACTTTTTCAAAAAATCAATGTCCTTAAATTTCGAAGGAACATTGAAAGCTTCGGGTTTGGGATTTTTGATAAAATTCATACACTTTGTCCATGCAGTCAAATTACCGCAACATTTATAACCTTCGGTAGTATAATAAAACTGCCCTTCCTTACATTCAGAGCAACGTTCTAGGGCACCGAACATCAAACAGTCAGACACGGCATCTAAAAGATTGCTTTCGCCAGGTGGAACATTTTGTTCGTTCATCTCTAGCATTGATTTCATGGCTTGGATTGACACATTCTTTATCAACAGATCGCGATATTTCCAGATCAGGGCATTTTGTACACGAAGCTGGTTTTCTTTATTCGTTTCCTCCGTTTTAACCCTTTTTGTGGGTATTTCAGATTTGATGTCGTTTTTCCTTTTTTTGGCTGTTACTCTTAGTTTTTTAACCAGGTCCTCTCGGTCTTCATTCTTTAAACTCTTGAAACCATTTATTTTCTTAACATCTACGTTGAAATGTAGCTGGTCTTTTTTATCTGCAAAACAATCAACGTGATGCCATAGATCCTGGGGGTCATAGTTATTGGATCGTTGGCTAGTAAATTCTTTTTTCGAAATGCGAACCAAGTCTTTGTCGATTTTATTTTCGCAACCACGACAGGTGCTGCGATTTGATTTTGCATATTCTATTGTAAACATGTTTGCATCTGAGTCTTCTCCCCCATCTTTGGCATCTCCAGCACCCTCGCCGCCACCATCAATCTTCTCCTTCACCTTCTGCTGATCACCCCAACTGTACATGTACACTAAATCAAAAATTTGCGTGAAAGCAAAGGCTCATTGGTGATAAAATCAAAAAATGGATAATCGAGACTTTGCCTATTATCGTGAAAGCTGCATGCTATTTATCCAATCTCCATGATCCTTACCGTCTAGTTTTACCTTGACTCTTCTTTGTTCGCCAAAATGAATCATTTATCGCCACATCCGACACAATTTATAATAATTGAACACTATTTTTAAGAAGAATTTTGCGACGTAGTCCGATCAGACATTGTTCCTAAAGGAACTTGCCCGTGTCCTGCATTCCTTACAAAGATTTGTTTAATACGTGTACGATGTATAACCAAATACTATTAGCATTTAATTATGGGCATGGTCGTTGAATTTCATCAAGTCACATAATTATGCGCTAACATTTTATTTCAATGGGAATAGTGTCATTATATGTTAAGCTGTGTACAGTAGTACATTTTGAGAGCAATTCAAATGGAAAAATGTCGACAGTGAAGCCGATGTCTCACGCCGAAATCCTAAACCAAACAGATCAGATGACACATATATTAACTAAATGCAAATTTATCTTTTTCAAAAGTATCGAGTAATCGAACTGATTATCTGTGCTTAGCTTTAGCTGAGCATAAAATGTTCACGATCAAACTTAGTCAAGGTTTATTAATACTTGGTATTGAAACTGTATTGATACACTAAGTTGCATCACTCTCTTGTAGTTAGAATCAAAGTTAAGAGTTGCTGTTTCTCAAAGTCGTAACCTGTCAACTGCTTATCGCCACTTAAGCTAAGTAGAAACTTCTCATCGAACATAGCCAAGGTATTGATGCAATGAATCTTTACTCTGGGTTTCAAATGAAGCGAAAGTTATCGTGTTCCATAGTCTCAACCAATCTGCTTAGCATTATTGGCACCCACACCAAGTTTGAATATTAGTAGTTCCTTTTGGAACTGTCTTTGAGCGAACGATATTCGCTGATATTTCCTATCCATCCTTATAAAGCTGTAATATGAAAATATGGTAAAATACCGCTATTCCCAACCTCTGCTCTCGGGCTGTTTTAGAACCCTTACCGTCTATTTGTCACCACAATTCTTTATTTTCCACCCAAAGGAATCAGATCTCACTATCTATATTTGACACAAATTTATAATAATTCAACTCAATTTTCAAGTAGAATTTAGCGATGTAATAAACATGCGGTTTGCGCATGTCCGGATCACGTAATGGCTCTTCAGTCTAAACGTATTTGGTGTATGTTTTTAATCGCAGAATTCTACTTGAAAATAGTGTTGAACCTTTACAAATGTGTTAACTGTGGCAAGAAATGATTCCTTTAACGAATAAAGTAGAATCAGGGTGAAAAATAGTAGGTAAGGATTACAAAATAGCCTTAAAACAGAGGTGGGGAAGAACGGTATTTTCATACTGCAGAATAACGGCGGATAGGAACTGTCAGTGAACATTGTCCGCTCAAAGACAGTTCCTAAAGGAACTAGAATATTAGGAGAGTTATTGGGTTCCAGAGTGTCGTCTGTATGACGGTAAGTGATAAGTACCGACGCCTATACAATTGGGACGCGGCACCGGTTTACTTATTAGGAAACTTGCCGCATTTAGAAACAAGTTCTCACAACTGCATCGTTCGAAGAGTGTGTAGAATTTTCAGTGGAAACTTGTCCATGTCTAAAAGCAAATCGGATAAACTTGAAAGAAAAACAGCTTCAAAATTTGGAACATTCTTCAAGGGTATCGTCGTGGGCAACGCCGTTCGTAATCCAGGAACTTGAAAAAAGTTCCTATGGCGAACTCCGTTATTCGGTCGAGGAATGAATGTTGGGTACTGGTCTACTGGAATTTTCAAGTGGTGCAACCGTGGAATCGAAACCATGCCAGTTGACACAATGGCAGACCTTATGTAGAAGGAAAGTTACAGGGGGAGCTGGGACGGATGGGGGGGGTGGGTGACGTCACCCCTCCCCCTCCCATCCCACCGGTGTATAGGAATCCTGGGTCCCACAAGCTTCCACCGGGACATGCACGGGCATGGTCGTATATATATTATATAGCACATGGTGCGCATCTTATCAGTCACACAATCAGCATCTATGTTACTGGCGGCAGAAATTATTCTTCAAATTTTGAAAATCGTCAACGAACAGAAATAATTGTTCGTTATGGCTCAGATGCGAGGAAATCGATGATAATTTTTCAAAATTTTCTGGGGAAGACCCCCCCCCCCCACACACACACACACACTCTCCTGATCGCGCCTACGGCACTCGGATGAGTAACTGTGGCACCGATCGCTCCGCAGTCGGTGAGACAAAACAAGGGGTTGTCACCCCCTCAAAAAAATCCTGGATCCGCCCCTGGAGAGTGTGACGGACCAATTTTAATAGTCCCCTGCTTTCTTCGACAGGCGGGAGACAAAGGAGTGACAGTCCAGTAACCTTTTTATACGCCCACATTTTTATGTGGACGTATATTGTCGTCGCCCCTGTCCGTCCGGACGTCCGTCCGTCCGCCCGTCCGTCCGTCCGTCCGTCCACAATTTGTTTGTGGACTCTCTACAGGTCACAATTCTTATCTGATTTTGACGAAACTTGAAATATAGGTTTATCCCCAAAAGATCTCGGCTGCTTTCGATATTGGCATGTATCGAATGAAAACTTCATGGATTATGGCCCCTGATTGTGCGAAAACTCATGTTTTTAGCTTGTGGACCCTATAGAGGTCACAATTTTGAACCGATTTTGATGAAACTTGACATGCATGTTTATAACCCAAAGATCTTGGTTCCTTTCGATATTTGCGTCTATCGGAACGTAATTTCCTGAATTATGGCCCCTGATTGTCCGAAAAATCACCTATTTTAGCTTGTGGTCCCTCTGGAGGTCACAATTATTATCAAATTTAAACAACCGTTCGATTATATCACCGTTACACCCTAAGGAAGGTTGAGTTCGAATTTCGGGAAAATCGGACCAAAATTGCCATACAAAATGGCCGCCGTTTGTACGCAAATACTGTTAAAAAATGGTATATCAAGGTTGTGGACCCTGTAGAGGTCACAATTTTAATTCGATTTTGATGAAACTTGAAATTCATGTTCATAACGCAAAGATCTTGGTTCCTTTCGATATTTGCGCATATCGGATCGTAACTTCCTGAATTATGGCCCCTGATTATACGCAAAATCGCCTTTTTTTAGCTTTTGGTTCCTCTGGAGGTCACAATTATTATCCGATTGAAAAAAACGTTTGATTATATTACCGTTACACCGTAAAGAAGGTTGAGTTCGAATTTCGGGAAAATCGGACCAAAATTGCCATACAAAATGGCCGCCGTTTGTATGCGAATACTGTTAAAAAATTGTATATCATGGTTGTGGACCCTGTAGAGGTCACAATTTTAATTCGATTTTGATGAAACTTGAAATGCATGGTTAATAACCCAAAGATCTTGGTTCCTTTCGTTATTTGCGCATATCGGATCGTAACTTCCTGAATTATGGCCCCTGATTGTCTGAAAATCACCTATGGTCCCTTTGGAGGTCACAATTATTATCCGATTTAAAAAAACGTTTGACTCTATCACCGTTACACCCTACGGAAGGTTTGAGTTCGAATTTCGAAAAAATCGGACCGTAATTGCCTGAAAAAATGGCCGCCGTTTGTACGCGAACACTGTAAAAATATGGTATATCAAAGTTGTGGACTCTGTAGAGGTCACAGTTTTAATTCGATTTTGATGAAACCTGAAATGCTTGTTTATAACCTAAGGCTCTTTATTCTTTTCGATATTTGCACATATCAAATTGTAACTTAATGAATTATGGCCTTTGATTGTAGGAAAAATCACTTTCGGTATTGTTTGTTTTAGCTTGTGGTCCCTCTGGAGGTCACAATTATTTTCCAATTTAAAAAAACGTTTTATTATATCACCGTTACACCTTAATAAAGGTTTGAGTTCGAATTTCGGGAAAATCAGACCAGAATTGACAGAAAAAATGGCCGCCATTTGTACGCAAATACTGTTAAAAAATGGTATATCATGGTTGTGGACCCTTTATAGGTCACAATTTTAATTCGATTTTGATGAAACATGAAATGCATGGTTATAACCCAAAGATCTTGGTTCCTTTCGTTATTTGCGCATATCGGATTGTAACTTCCTGAATTATGGCCCCTGATTGTCCGAAAAATTGCCTATGGTCCCTCTGGAGGTCACAATTATTGTCCGATTTAAAAAAAAAAACGTTTGACTCTTATCACCGTTACACCCTACGGAAGGTTGAGTTCAAATTTCGAGAAAATTGGACCATAGTGTAAAAATATGGTATATCATGGTTGTGGACTCTCTACAGGTCACAGTTCTTATCCGATTTTGATGAAAAGTCACATTTCTAGGTTGTGTACCGTCAACCCATAATCATTGTCGACTTCGAATTTCATGAATATCAGACTGGAACTGACCAACACGATGGCTGCTCCCAATACAGTATGAAATGTAGGACTTAATGATGTAGGATAAATCACTTTCGGTATTGCTTGTTCTCTATCCATCTCTCAAAAATGTGGGCGTATCCTGCCTGGCAGTGCCAGCCTATCTTTTTATTTTTATACGTCCACATTCGTAATGTGAACGTATTATGCCGCCGTCCTGTCTGTGTGTGTGTGTGTATGTATGGGTGTGTGTGGGTGTGTGTGTGTCTGTGGGCCAGGGCGCAATTCTTCATGGATTTTCTTCAAACTTTGTATACTTATTCCTTATACCCCAAGGAAGATCCCTATTGTAGTTGGTGCATGTCCGACCCCCAGAGGCAGAGCCACGCCCATTTCTAGTATTTGTTTGTCGTCTACAGGCCACATTTCTTAACTTATAATCTTGAAACTTTGCATAAACATTCTTTGTACCCTAAGGAACATCCGTATCGTTTGGGGTGCATGCCCAACCCCCCGGGGCAGAGCCACGCCCATTTTCTTTTCGTGTGTCTTTGTGGCGCCTACAGGGCGCAATTCTTGCTGGATTTTCTTCAAACTTTGTATACTTACTCTTTATACTCTAAGGATGATCCCTATCGTTTGCGGTGCATGCCCAACCCCCAGGGGCAGAGCCACGCCTATTTTCTTTTTGTGTGTCTGTGTGTCGCTTACAGGGCGCAATTTTAACTGGATTTTCTTTAAACTTTGTATACTTACTCTTTACACCCTAAGGATGATCCGTATTGTTTTTTGGTGCATGCCCGACCCCCAAGGACAGAGCCACGCCCATTCCTTGTATTTATTTGTTTGTCGTCTACAAGCCACACTTCTTAACGTATCATCTTAAAACTTTGAATGCTTATTCTTTGTACCCTAAGGAACATTCCTATCATTTGGGGTGCATGCCCAACCCCCAGGGGCAGAACCACGCCCATTTTCGTTTTGTGTGTTGACTACAGGCCACAATTCTTAATCGGTCATCTTGAAACTTAAAATACTTATTCCTTATACCCTAAGGATGGATCCCTTTTGTTTTGGGTGCATGCCCGACCCCCGTGGGACACCAACGCCCATTTCTTGTATTTGTTTGTCTGTCGTCTGCAGGCTGCATTTCTTAACGTATCATCTTGAAACTTTGAATACTTATTCTTGGTACCTTAAGGAGGATCCCTATTGTTTTTGGTGCATGCCCGACCCCCAGCGACAGTGCCACGCCCATTTTCTTTTTGTCTGCCTGTGTGTCACCTACAGGCCACAATTCTTAATCGATCGTCTTGAAAACTTTTTTTATTCTTATTCCTTATACCCTAAGGCTGACCACTATTATTTGTGGTGCATGCCGGACCCCCTGGGACAGAGCCACGCCCCATGCTTTTGTGTCTTGTGTTTGCCTACAGGATGCAATTCTTAACAGATCCTTTAAAAACTTTACATACCTATTCCTTATACCCTAAATATGACCCCTATTGTTTTTGGTGATTTCCTAACCACCAGGGGCAGAGCCATGCCCATTTTTACTTCGTGTCTGTGTGTGTTGTCTACAGGCCATTATTCTAAATGGGTCGTCTTTAAACTTGGGATATGTATTCCTTATAGCCTAAGGACGACAACTGCATGTCCCGACTCCCACAGGCAAGACACGCCAAATTTTTGTGTTTGTCGTTTACTGGTCGCAATTTTGAATGAATCAGCTTGGTACTTGGCATATCGTCCCTTGAGTAAGATAAGGTCGTAAGTGACAAAATCTAAAAATTACTTTTTGTTAAAAAAAAGTGACTAATAAAACTATATCTATCTTACACTAGAAAATGGTCACAATCGAAGGTTTTTTAAGTGCATTATGGGTAATTAAGAAAAGGTCGTAAGTGTTGAAGTTCACCATAACGTCCCTGTAATAAGGTCGTAAGTGCATATAGTTAGGTTTCAAAAAGCTAAAAAAAATATTAAAACATCATTTAGTGATGTTATTTTGAAACCTTTAAATGCGATTATCTCGAAATGAAATAATTGTCACTTACGACCTTATCTTACTCAAGGGACGATATGTATTCCTTATAGTCTGAGGGGCGTCCACTATTGATTTTGATGGATGTCCCGAGCCCCAGGGGCAGAGCCACGTCCAATTTTTGCCTTTATCGTTAGGAAGGCACAATTCTGAATTGATTATCTTGGTATACTTATTCCTTATACTCTAAGGACGGCAACTATTGATATTGAGGCACGACCCTCAACGCTAAACAAACCAAACGCCTAGCCTTCTTGACAAAGTACCATATCAATCAAAGCAGGAATGTGAACGTATATTGTAGCGTTAGAGTTATGTTTTACAAAACTTGCTCAAAGGAAGCCCTTAGTACCATCTACTACTACTGTGGCTGGATAAACAGATAGGTTGCCAGGCAACGAAACATACGCCCACAGCAGCTAAATCGTCTGGGCAGTCAACAAGGGTTGTCGCATATTTTTACTTTTTTTGGTAATGAAACATTTGTAATACACTAAAATCTGATTAAGAGTAACAACTCGTCGTGTAATTACCTGAAAATCATTAGAATTTGTTTGCTTTTTATAAAGTTTTGCCCCACGCTAACAATTAGTATAGGAAACATTTAACATCATGGATTTAGCTGTTCAGTTATCAAAATTCACTGAAAATCAAAATACTTGTTCGTTTCAACACCATTAACTCTGTGGATCAATCTGAAGTCAATCGGATGATAAGTTTGGCATCTATAGCGTCACAAGGTTTTTTGAAGTGATCAAGGGAGATAACTCTGGAAATAATAATTTGAAATCGCTGAAAATCAGTAGACTTCTTCGTCTCATGACCTTGAACAGTGTGTGTAAATTTTAAGTCAATCGGATATCAACTTTGGCCTCCAGAGCATTCACAAGATTTTTTGAGGTGATCAAGGGACATAACTCTAGCACTAATCATCGGAAATCGCTGAAAATCAATAGGCTTCTTCGTCTTATGACCTTAAACACTGTGTATAAATTTAAAGTCAATCGGATATTAACTTTGGCCTCTAGAACGTCCACAGTGATCAAGGCCCATAACTCTGGTAGTTATTATCGGAAATCGCTGAAAAACAATAGGCTTCTTCGTCTCATGACCTTGAACAATGTGTATAAATTCAAAGTCAATCGGATATTAACTTTAGCCTCTAGAGCGTCCACAAGAAATTGTGGACGCCGGACTGGGGCGACGACAATATACGACATTTCAATGTGGGCGTATAAAAAGGAAAACAATGCTGATTCAGTTAAAAGGGTCTATATTTACAGCTGACAACATTTTATGGACATGAACCCTGAATAAATTTCACGTCAATCGGATAACTTTTATTATTATTTAGACTGCAACCTAGATTTAAAAGAAAAATCAATCGGACAGTAATCATCACGGATAATATAATATTTGAGTTATACGAAAGCCCAGAGGCTCATTCCAAATTCGAAGGTAAAATAAAAATGGCTGCTTCCTGTATAATAATTACAATTTATTTAAATTCTAATTTGTTTAATTGAGGGGGCTGCCAATTTGCTATTTTATTGGTGAGACATGGAATTTCGCATCCGGAATCTTGAATGAGCCTTCTGGGCTTTCGTAGAGTTACACAGGATGATGGCATTATTCAACCGTATTTCAAACATCGTCTTATAGTGTTGAATCATTTATTGTATAATCACACGGTACAAGCACATCATTTGGCACAACCATTTTGATTAAATACAATCTTGTCTTAACAAATTTATAACAACCAACAATCTTATCATAAAAACACTGATCAGTAGCCTGTGAAAGAAACATTCATTAATTAATATCCGAAATAATAACAGTATTCAGTCATTATTCATCTGGTGTAAAGAAAAGAAGCATTTTGGACTTTTCAATTATATTACATATATATTTAACACTCAAAAGAAACAAATGTAGGCATAAATCTAAACACTACAGTCCATCTTTGCAGGATTTGCAACCACTGGGGATAGACGGGGGAGTTCTCTCACTGTGGGCTCACCTGCAATAATTTTAAAATTTTGAAAGAAATATCAAAAAACATAATATAACAAAATCAAAAAACATTGTAATGATAATTAAAAATAACCATAATATCAAGAATGTTGTTGATAACTGTGCAAACAACTACATGCATTGTCGATCTTTACATCAGTGACTGTCAAATAATGAATGATACAATGTACCATACAAGTCATTATTTAAACGAACTAAGACTAGTTTAAATATGATGGAATACATGTATCTACATATACTTAACAATCTATATTTTATCACACACAAAATATTTATTTTCAATTGCTTTCTAAGTTAATAACAAATTTTTTTCTTTGATCTACATGACATTAACTAATCAGTTAGAAAATCGGGTCCTGTTTCTCAAAATCTTAACTTGAGCAAAAATTCAAATTTTAGTACATGTACATACTTCGATTTTGATTGCCAAAGCACTAAAATCAATTCAATATACATGTACAGTATAAATCCAATCAAATTACTAAAATTTGAATTTTATTTTATCTTAGTAAAAATTTCGTGAAACAGGCCCCAGTTTGTCAGAAGTCTCCCTACTTAATCTGAAGGTCATTTTGGGACCAAGATATGCATGCTCCCACATTAAATTACTAGACCAACAAATCCCCTTATCTAAAAATAAAGCATCGACCTATCAATGTAGGCAGCATAAGTTGAAATACATTGCACCCAGTTAAGCCATATACATGTACATGTAATGAACTACAAGTTTTAACATTCTACCTCAAACAAGCAAATTCAATGTCTTCAAAAAGGTATGTGTACAACAGGTGGTCAAACCAATTTCACAAAAGTCCCCTACTTTTTGCTAAGAAGGCAGATTAACAGTAATTCCAAACAAATATTAAAATATTACAAGAAATTGCTCACTGAAATAACATTTACATATAGGTTTCCTTACTAACATGTATTTTCCACCCATGATTTTACCATTTAAAATTGAATTTCATCTTTAACATATACTTCATTTTAATCTGAGCAGTGTCATAGACAATATATTCATTATATAGCAAACTAGATCGACCAATCGTAGAATTTGTTCCTTTACCCATGGGGATTTTAACACCATCCTCAGTAACGTACGCCCCGCTGTCATCAGGTACCGTCATACCACAACCTTTAGTCGAATGCTTTCCTTTTGGTAGTGATGTAACATAACTACTGGCGAGAAGTTCGTGGGGATTACCCAGAGCCACCTCACATAAAAGCATGTAGGCTGTACTGTCAGTTTTACTAGCTCGACAATAATTAGCACTTTTTGAAACCATATCAGCAAAATAAACACCTTTACCGAACATATAACCTGTGACTGGAGCTTCTGGTGGAGCTATACGCAACCCTTGCGATAAAATACCAGCGTAATTCGTCGTTCGTGAACCATGCCATAATAATTGTCGATTGTGAAGATCTTCAAACGGTTGGTATTTTTCTTCTTCGCCTTCTCTTTTAATTTCAAATATATCTTCAACTTGAAGTGTGTACTGATTGTGAGTGGCAGCATGAGTATTTTCAACGTATTTCACCAATCTATCATACATGTCACTCTTCTTCATTGGATCCATGGAACATTTGAGTTTCTTGTAATGGGAATCAATAGGATTGGCTCCTTCATCACCACCTTTCAATAAACTGTACGCTACTTCAATGTCCAGTAGATTCCCCAACATCTCAGTTTTCATTTTTATAATTTCAGGTGTATCAAGCAATGGAGGCTTTTTCATTCCAAAATCATGAGGAATGAGGGTGTAAAATCGATTTGATGCATCCAAGAATTTGTTTTGTGAACCTTTTGTGTCAATGAGCGTGTTTAGTTCAGTCAATACAGAATAAGCCGTTTCAATCTGTCTTTTAGAAAGTTTCCCCAGTGGCATTTTCTTCAAATCGATTTCAAATTCCACCATGGCTTTCTTCATTTGGTCGATATCAAAGATAGCACAAATAACATCTTGAACACTTTTAGGAAGTTTTGAACCAGCTCTGGAATCATCTAAGTTTTTAATGTTTTCATCATCTTGCCCATAATCGATATCTAGTGGATAAAACTTGTTTGGAAATTTTTCAAAATTTGCTCGGTTGTCCCAGTCATTGTTTGTTTTTTCTGCATACATGGTTTTAAAGCTGTTAATAGCTGCAGCTCTTGAGCCTTGTTTTTCACATTTGTTGCCACCAATTGTTGTACCAACTCGACCCCATGATCGAAACAGATACCAACCACTGCCCTTATCTTTCTCAAGTGCCTGTAATTTATAGTAAGAGTTAGTTCCCTTGACTATATCAACCATTCCCAAAACAGCACTGTAAATCGAGCCTCGTTCCTCAATAACATGAGCAACATCTTCTAATTCAGAATCAGGATCAACTGCTGCACCACCCTTAACTGTCATTTTCTTTTTGGTTGGGACGCTTTTGGTGAACATGGCTTCTTCCTTTGCGGTCATACCACTCTTGTAAGCACTCTTTTTTGGGAGAGTTTTAGGTTTAATGTCACCAATTCGTGCAGCAGGATCTGAGCCCCATGTTGACAAACTGTGCTTCAAAATATGAGCTACCACTTCTCCAGCTTTTATATCTTCTAGAAAATCCTCGCTTACAACATGGACATCTGCTTTTTCTGCTTCTTTAATACCTTTTGATTTTTTATCCACTTCGTTTTTGGTTGAAATGCATGCAGCAACACTCCCATCAGGTTTAGAGACAACTGTTCCACCCAGATTGGATATCTCTTTGGTGAGGACAGCTTTGGATTTCTTGGTTTTACCAATGATGACAAATTTCATTTGATCTAATGGCTTATCTGTTGCTAGGACACCATCAACCGAATCCCTCACAGGACCTTCAATAGCCGAGACTTTAACAACTGGGAATATTCTAGTGTTAGGTTTATATTTGTATTTTTTCAAAAATTCAACGTCATGAAATTCCTTAGGGACTTTAAAGGCCTTTCGTTTAGGATTCTTGATAATGTTCATACATTTTGTCCAGGCAGTCATATTGCCTGAACATTTATAACCTTCATTGGTGTAATAAAATTGTCCTTCCTTACATTCGGGGCATCGTTCTAAAGCACCGAATGTCAAGCAATCAGACATGGCATCTAAAAGTTTGCTTTCACCAGGTGGAATATTTTGTTCGTTTAACTCAAGCATTAGTTTCATGGCTTGGTTAGAAACGTTCTTTATCAACAGATCACGATATTTCCAGATTAAAGCGCTTTGTTCGCGGAGCTGCTTTTCTTCTTCTGTTTCCTCCATTTTAACTTTTTTTGCAGGTGCTTCCGATTTTGTGTCCCCTTTTCTCTTTTTGGCAGGTCCTGCTCCTCCCAGCTTTTTAACCAGTTCTTCTTGATCTTCTTTCTTTAAACTTTTGAATCCAGTTATTTGTTTAATATCTACATTAAATTCCAGCTCGTCTTTTTTATCTACAAAACAATCAACATGGTGCCAGAGTTCTTGGGGACCATACATTTTGGCTCGCTGACTGTCAAATTCTTTTTTCGATACTCGAATCAAGCCTTTGTCAATTTTATCTTCGCAACCACGACAGGTGCTACGATTTGATTTAGCATATTCGGTCGTAAACATTTTTGGATCTGAATCGCCTCCATCTCCTCCATCTGTTGCATCTCCATCCCCTCCGCCGCCACCATCACCAATCTTTCCCTTCACCTTCTGCTGATCTTCCCAACGCAAGGAATGGAAACCATGAATATCATCAGGCTGGGCAACTTTTGCTCTCTTCCAAAAACATGCAAAATGAAACCAGTTGGGAACCTGAAAATAAACATAAAACATTTTTAATGTGACATATGAAACAACATTGTTAAACTGATACCATTGACTTCATTTGTGGGCATTTTACTAAGTTTGCTACAATTAATAGTTTCTGAATCACACTGGGTGTAGACACAATGTACATGTATGCCCCACAAATCACAACTGACATTTCTTCCTGCCTCCCAACCAAATATCTTGTCTCCCACCACAAATTAAGGGAGATAGATTTGCATTCTTTGGCACCTGAATGTAGGATGGACAAGAATTGATTGCAACCTGTCCATAATGAAATATGAAAGTATATGTACATGTAAACTGTTTTACATTTAGTCGTTTTGGCAAATTATGCAAAGAATCCAAATTGAATGGCAGTATTTGGCCTCTGGTTATTCCAGTCTACACCTGTAGTATTCTCCTATGGGATTATGCTAGTCTCATTCATTGAGTCGTTTCATTACAAACAAGCGCTGAAATAAGCGGCCGGACACGGACAATGTCCGGGCGAATTGACTCCCTTTGACAGGCCAAATTGCCTTTCGGCCGGACATAATTGTCTGACCGATTTTCGGTAAAATAGTAAGACAAAAATAGTACTTTCATTTGCCAATTCGAGTCGATCGCTAACTATTACTAGACTCCAACATCCAGGCACAAAAATATCAACGACCCAAGTCATAGTGAAAATATTACTATTTATATCTCGGCCGCGTGCAGATAAAATAATCAATAATTTTTAAAATCGGCTTTTTTTACGCTGGCTACATAAACGACCCGAGTCTTAGTAAAAATATTACAATTTTTTATAGGATCGGCTCAAAATCCAGGCCCAAAAATATCAAAGACCCGAGTGAAAATGTTACTATTTATATCTCGGCCGCGTGCAGATAAAATAATCAATAATTTTTAGAATCGGCTTTTTAACGCTGGTTATATCAACAAACCGAGTCATAGTAAAAATATTACTATTTTTTTAAAATCAGTCCTTTTTCGCTGGTTATATCAACGACCCGAGTCATAGTAAAAATAACACTATTTACATGTATCCCGGTCGCGTGAAGATAAAATAATGAATATTGAGAATCGGCTCTTTTACGCTGGTTATTCGAGTCTACGTATAGTAGCTAGCTTTGCGTTACTTTCGTATATGATTAACTCAAAATCACACCTAACACGACATGTAATTATACAAATTATTTAGAATAAAAGTAATAATATTTTAAATGTTACAAGAAAATATTCAAGTTGACTATGGGTGTAATTAGGGAGAGACTTTTTATACGAAAATTAAAATATCTCACTTTGTTGGACACTTCCGATGTGAATGTAAATAGAAGAGCCTTGAAAACATGGCATGTCGGATAAAATAACTTCTTATTTTTCCCAACCCTCGGACACGGGATATCCCAGCTAGTGCGACCGTTCCAGAAAATTTTAAGACTGGTACTGCTTCTAATGTTTCTCAAAATGACACTTCTAAACGTCACTAGTTCGAAAATTACATACAATATAAAGAACCTTGTAAAAGTGGATCAAAAATGAAGTAGCAAAATCCAATGCTGACGTGTGGTTAACATACGAAGAAGACGATGGTTTTGTGACTACACAGTCTACACTAAAATGCGAACTTTATATAAAGTATTTTAAAAATATCAAATATATGCGGGAATTTTCCACTGCATGGAATAATGGTATTTGTCAGGCTGAAAATCTGAAATGTCCGGCCGAAAATCATTTCAGCCTGACATCATGTCAGGCTGAACCTTAGCAGTTATTTCAAGGCTTGATTACAAATGGCCCTTGAAAGCATTGAGGTACGGGTGCCATTTTTAAAATTTTCATTTTGTCTTGAATTACATGTATTGGATATCAAAAGCCCATTTTTTCAAGGTACGATAACAACATCAATGTTGAATTATTGACCATTAAGCCATGTTTGCGATGTTGAAGAGTTAGTGACTTAATTTAAAGTACCCAAGGTTCTACTCAGGGATGTAGCCCCGATGGGCGCTACTATTTATTTGCCGCCCAGCTCAAAGAAAAAAATCAAAGAAAGCCGTCTGGTCGTATTTAAACCCCTTCGTCCTTCTCTGTACACAAAATAAGCACTTGCAATTCACCACAGCAAAGCCATAGTCATAGCCAACTCAAACCATTTCTGCCAAACCAAATCTGAGAGACAGCTGGGCTACAGTCCATTTTATTGACACTTGCCACAAAAAAAAAAAAATTAGTAGGCAAGGCGAGTGTAGTTCTAAAACAAATAAATGTGACATATATGCCATGGATACTTATATATTTATCAGCATATCGTATTTTTTGTATTACAACTCCTAAATTATCCAGGTGAGTGTGTTTTCTATAGAGCACGTGGTAATTACGTGTCATCCACTGGAATGGTTTTTCTACGGCCAATTCAGCTATTTCTATTAATTAAGTAGCCCAAAGGGAATATTTAATTACTAAATAATTATCATAAGTCTTACTAATATTTCATTTTTAAGTCCAATATATATTTTTTTGTGTACCCCATGCTGACAAAGTGGTGTAGACACGTGAATTCACAATACTCCACGATGAATAAAAAATATGAATTTACTTTGCAAAGTTTTC
The DNA here is from genome assembly GCA_963678685.1 of Patella ulyssiponensis. Taxonomy (NCBI): domain Eukaryota; kingdom Metazoa; phylum Mollusca; class Gastropoda; family Patellidae; genus Patella; species Patella ulyssiponensis. The sequence continues at coordinate 18,559,523 of OY783228.1, forward strand.
ATGCGTTATCAAAAGCGTTATCAAAAATGACCGGTAGTGAAAATTTTGAAGTGGAAGCCCTGGAGTGTACTGTTTTACTTGCAGTATATTGTAAATTATAGTAATAATAACTATAATGGTGTATATGTAATACCACTTACATCAATTTTTAGTTAGCTCCCTCACGCTGACAGAGTCTCTGTATGCTTGATGTAAATTTGAGTGAATTTGGTAAAAATTTGAATATATATGCCTAATATAAAGGAAATGTGATTTGCAGTGTGCACTGATCCGAATCAAATACAAAAGGCAGCAAATGCTCTGAAAATACACCAAGAAGGGTTGAATTTTGATAAAAGACCACGCCCCCTCCTAAAATACAATTGACTCTATCTGCTCAGACAATATTATTTTCACCGCTCACCAAATCCTGGCTACATCCCTGTCTACTCAATATCATCCAAAATCTTCGACAGTGAAAACATGAATTAATTGTCAATTTAAATCAACATTGATGTTGTGATCTTACCGTGAAAAAATAGGCTTCTGATATCCATTATTTAAGACAAAATAATCATTTTACTATTACGTACATATGTGTACAAATCATGTCCCATAATGTGTTTCAGCGCCATTTGTAACAAGGGACGCTTAAGAACGAGGCTAGACATATTCCACAAGTCATGTCAACGGTGACGTCAAATTCTTATCTGGAGAGCACTCGCAATAAATACTATTAGTGCAGACTGAAATAACCAGACGCTACAGATTGCCACTCAATTGAGACTGAAATAACCAGACGCTACAGATTGCCACTCAATTGAGACTTCTGGCATATTTCGCCTCACTGATTAGAAATTATTGTAAAAACAGAAACGACTCCATGTAAATCAGTTTATATACTGTCTTATTACATCATTAAATGTGTTGCGACCCATTTGACTCAATTTCTAGGTTCCAAATGTTAGCGATTTAGCTCCTTTAATACTATTATTAGATCTAGCCTAGTACTTAAGTAATTGGTAGCACGTCATTTCGGTCCCGCGTCATTTCGGACTCAACACAAACCTCGTTTCGGACTTACTTGGCGTCGTTTCGGACTCAGTCGAGCGACTTTTCGGACTCTGATTAATAATTAAAGGACTGTAGAAAATTTATGTAATGGTACAGCTGTTTGTTTTTTCGTTTTATGTGAGACTGATAGTTATCTTATTTAATTGATCAGCGATTGTTGATGTCGCGATTAACACTGCTTGTTCTCTTTTGTTTTGTTTTGTATTGAACTTGGCAATTAAAATATTGTTGAAAAATTTGTGTATACTTAGTAATACTTCATTGTTTTTCTTTTGTCAAATAGTAAACGAGCTTGATTGACCGATCACTGCTAGTGCTGAAGTTTTTTTTGTGAAACGGAATAATTGCAATCAACACACGTCCGCCATTATCAATGATTGACAACTCTCACAATTTTCATCATCCACCAAAGTACCGCAAGATTTCTATGCACATACTACAATAACATCGGGATTATCGGTTAATCAGCTTTAATTATCCCGCTTTGATCGTTGCTATTCCTAATATTTTCCACAGAAACTGATCGTAAACATTCAACATTGGAAATTTTGTCGTGTAGGTTCGTTATGCACGACTAAACATGCTGAAGGTCTACTTCAACTTGATGGCGAGCGGTAAATTACATGTATATAATTTAACCTGCATGTTATTTTTTGTTGGGCTAATAAGAATAGCCACGTGCGGCGTATTATATTATATATTGATTTGACAGTTGTGTTCAACCTTTCCTTTCAACTTATTCCCGAGTCCGAAGCGTCACCTACCTGAGTCCGAAATGTCATATACCCGAGTCCGAAACGTCGAGGCCATATTTTTTGGAGTCCGAAATGTCGTAAGTCCGAAATGACGCGGGGCCGAAATGACATGTAATCAAGTAATTGCAGTGGTGGGTGTTACTGTTATTATTGATATTATTTGTTGGTTACCTGTAAAAATGACAAAAGTCATCTATATATTAATGGTTACGGTATTTAATTATGAAACTACTCAGGATGAACTGGTCTATGAAGAAAAAAGATCTGGATCCAAAAATAGTGAGTGAGTCAATGGGTGGTAATTTGTAAGCATGCGATTTTGCCAATTTTCACTTCTGAACGTAGCCGGTCGGGGTGAATTAACTGAATTTACATGATAAATCATTATGACAAACCTTTCCATCGAAATGGGGTGACTGGACCATAATTGCCAATCTCAATGAATCTTTTGAAATGTTCGATTTGCATGCTTTACAGCCAGATCGATCGCTTTTAGCGTATTCGGCCTTGAACGGTAAATCGTGATGATCCGACATTTTTCTTCAAACGGCGGGAAATTGCATGATGTCAATTGACATATTTTAGACCGAGAAAATTTATCTTGTCGGAACGAAATGTTAAGAGATGTCGAATTCAGGTGATATTTGCCCCTTTTTTGTTCGAATATGCCCAATGATTTAATAATTTATGCAATCGGATCAAATGATAGGGGATAGTGCTTTTCTGTTTAAAAGAAAGGTTTGAAAATTTAATGTCATTATAAAGTTTCGTTTCGGGCTTTGTAGTACAGCATTTGTAAATTTTTATTCTTCAAAGTTTCGATTTGAGTTAAGTCCCCTTTGCTTCATGACGTCATTTTGTCAACAACACGTGGTGGAAGAAGTCATTCATTGATAATATTTATTATTACATTTATCCATTTTTAGGTCTGAAAACCGTACAAGATGCCAAAAGAAAGAGTTGCAAAGAAATCCAGACAACACCAACAGATTACAAAACAAGGTTATTTCATACTACTACATGATGGGCCATGTTCTTCCATTAGAAATGGTTCCATCTACAGTCTACAGTAGCCTACTCGTCTTCTGTCTTACCACAGGAGTCTGACCTTCTATCCGTATATATATGCATACACCGTGTCGTACCTGACAATATGTAATAAAAAAGAACAGGAGTGCAATGTCTGTCTAAGAATCGATTTTACCTGCTCACGCTTCAGCTCAGTTTTATTCAACAATTCGTGCTGTCGGGCAATCTAACCTCTGCCGATTCACTCAGATATGTTTTTTCTTCAATCTCGTCGTTTTAATTTGAATAAATACTCCCACAAAACGATATCCTAGCCACTTGTTTCCAATATTTACATTATTTTCCGCCATTTCTACTTTGTCCGAACCTCCATGCGCTGACGTCACGCTACGTAGTAAATGTTAAAACTCATAACATAAAAATTAGCCACAAATAAAATTCAAAATAGGTTAAATTGTGTGTTTTGCATTTTTTAATGAATAATAAAAAACTTCACACAGTGGTAAAATATCAATTTATAAAAAAAACAAAATTTAAAAACAGTGCTGAGTGAATCGGCAGAGGTTAGATTGCCCGACAGCACGAATTGTTGAATAAAACTGAGCTGAAGCGTGAGCAGGTAAAATCGATTCTTAGACAGACATTGCACTCCTGTTCTTTTTTATTACATATTGTCAAGTACGACACAGTGTATGCATATATATACGGATAGAAGGTCAGACTCCTGTGGTCTTACCCAACTTTCAAGGCACAGTAGTGGCTTTTCCTACCGAGTTCCTTTGCGCAAGTTTTTTAGTCAAATGACTACAAAAAGTTTACTGGCCCATAGCTCCCTTAAAGGGACAATAACACTCATAATGATGGTTGCTAGGTAGAAGTAACAAAATTCTAAATTTGTTTGCCGTTCATGCTTAACATGTAATACCACAATGAAGTAGACATTTTTCGCCCCAATATTAGAAATAAGATGAAATAGAATTGATATTTACACTGAACAAATAAAGAAGTTGAATTATACATTGTCTTAAATTAGAAATTATATGAATGGAAGTTAGAAGTTACATGAATGGAGGTTAGAAATTACATGAGCAGAAGTAAGAAATTAGACGATAGCATGTTAGAATTTTGGCACTAATATACCGCCATACTCCTGCTCGTCAGCCTCCACAGATCAAGTGGAAAGTTATATCATGACATTTGTGAATGCTGAATCAAAGTACATGTATTATAACTTTATATTTTCTGTTTAAAAAGAAGGGTTCAAATGATAAATTATATGTGTAGTAAAGCAACTGCAGCACAAAAACTTAGGGGTGTTCAAAGGATAAAAGTATCTTAATAGATATATGTAAAACTGTAGCTCACGAGCCTGCAGAATCTTAATACGACTATGTGAACAATTAGACCTTCAAATTGTTCAATAATGATTTCATTTCTCTCTTTTGAAATGTTGGCCTATGGCTATGGTAAATAAACTGAATTTGTTTTATTTGCAGGGATAACCTTCAATAAGACTTTTGGTCAGCACATTTTAAAGAATCCACTCATTGTTAACACAATGATAGAAAAGGTAATTGGCTAATTGACAGTGGACTGGTCAATTAAAGATAAGAGAATTTATTGTTTTTGGGTTTTAGATAATTAGGAGAGATTAAGCTGATATTGAATAGGATTCAGTAGGGCTGCAATGATACAGTAACCTCAAGATACAATACGATATGTAGCATGGGATGGACCGCACGATACGATACAAATGTACTTAAAAACTAAAAATGAGGACATGACATTTAAATTGTCTTATATTAACGTTAAAAAACAATGGCGACATGTTATCACAATATCAACCACAGCTTTTTCATCTGTAATTTTAATCTAATATGTTCTCATATATCTGTAATTTGTGGTTAGCTGGAGGCAAATGTACATGTAATTGCATTGCCGAAAGCCATCTCTCCTCCTTGTTACATGAATTACAGGGGGACATAACTCTGTATGATAGTTATAAAGTATTGGAAGAAAACGGAAGGTTAAAAAATCTGTACTGTGTTGAACAAACTGCGATCCAGAATTTTACATACGGTACCCTGAACTGAACCGTGGCACATATAATGTTTCACAGTATATTGTTGCAGCCCTAAAATGTTCAGAATTAATTACATCACTTAGTGTGAGTGATAATGTTTGTTTCGGCCTAAGTCTACCTAAAATCTAACTTTATGAAGTTGATTTCTCATATGTAAGTTTTTTAGCATTGAAAACTTTGGGTTGGGCTACTTGTACATGTTTTCTAAATGTTTTATAATACAATCTGTAGCTGTTGTTGTTATCTATCTAATGCTTTGGGTTTTATCTGGGTTGTATAGTTTCCTCCCACTACTAACAACCCTTTGTACAAGCAAATTACTTACATAGAAATATACCAAATGTTATTCTTGCAATGACTTTTATATAGCCTAAACTTATATTTTAAAGGCAGCTTTAAGGCCAACAGATACGGTGTTAGAGGTTGGACCTGGTACAGGAAATATGACAGTCAAATTACTAGAAAAAGTCAAAAAGGTAAAGGAGCAGAAGCCATGCCACACTTCATTCAGTTGGTTTGATAGTTTTTGGATAGCTTACAATATACCGAGTATATGATTTCATCGAAGAATTCATTTTTAAATGTTTATTTATTGCTTTTGCCCCTGTTTGTACCTTGGCCCATTGTTTACTTGAAGGTACAATAGAGGCTACAATAAAACTGTATATGTTATGTATATCTTGACATGGATTGTCTATTTAATTGAATTGAAAAAATCTATTGGTTTTCAACATTTTTGATAGTAACTGTCTCTTTGTAATGAAATCTTGTAAAAAAACAAAAACAAACTAACAATGTATTGTAAGTACTTTATAGACTACGGTTGTTCTGCAATTTATACTGGTTGTATATTGACAGGAAAACCCTATAGATTATCATTGAATTTCAACATTGACCTGAAGAGTTATGCCACTTGGTTACCAGATCTTGTTAGTTCTTAAGAGGCATTGATTACAATCTAATCGTTCTCAATTTTACATTTGTTGTCTATCCTATTGAAAGTGTTTCTAATATAGCTGATTTTGCAGATTGTCATTTAATTAAAATAGGTAATAGCTTGTGAAGTTGACCCAAGATTAGCAGCAGAATTACATAAAAGAGTTCAAGGAACGTAAGTTTTACTCGTTTTATACTTCTTAATCAAATAGGACTCAATAGAGGTGGATGATAATTCAATAATACTCAAAACTTAAAAACTGGTATAAACAGTATTGGGATATTGAGTTCTGACAATTTGTTTGTTAATAAGCCCTTCATGATCAACATTAGTTACACATATCTTTACCACTCTGATATTCGATATTGATGAATCTTACTGTGGGTAAATTGGTGTCTTCCTGTCACTTCTCCATTCTCACAACACTCTGGTAATATCATGGATCAACCGCAGGATCAACCGCAGTGGTAAAAACAATATATATTCGTAAAATGTCAAATATTACAGAACAATTTTAGGGATATGATACAAGAACAAGCCAAAAGCCTTTATAAATTTTCTTCAACCACCTTGATATATATATTTTTGAAATGATCCTATTACCTTAGTCATTGCTTAGACTCACAAATGGCAGATTATCAGCATATGCCCATGTCAGCTCATCATTATTAATTACCATACAATTCATGCTGTATGAATGATTTTTCAGACCATTAGCTAACAAATTACAGTTGATTGTTGGTGATGTACTAAAAACACCTTTACCTTTCTTTGACGTTTGTGTAGCTAATTTACCATATCAGGTAGGTTTATCATATTGATTACAGTATAATATCACTTTCTCTAAATTAAAATCCGTTTCAAATTCATCATAAACCCCTGACTTTATATTACGATTTATTAAAATACAAGTGTATAATATGCTATTTTTGGAAAGGTTGAATTACATATTTGTAATTTAATTAAAATATTATGTATATATAACAGAATATTTAAAAAGGAGGTGTTAGTAGGGAATTATTACCTTGTTTAAATTGAAAATCTTTACAATACATCAACATGTATCTTTTGTTATTTTTTTTTTATTTTCTCATATTGATACTTCCTTTTTTTAAAGATTTCTTCACCATTTGTGTTTAAACTGTTGCTACACAGACCATTCTTCAGGTAGGTTTTTATGAGTAAATATGATTAACAAGTACGATCGTACCATATACCAGGAACTGATCATGTTGTTGATCGAAATACTAAAATCTATTTCACCAAATCAATTCAGAATCTTTCAAAGAAGAAGCATGTCAATTTTAATGTGGGTCAGACTTGAATTGATGGTGCCTTAGGATTTTTAGGAGAGCGTCACCCCAGGAAGAAGATGAGTTGCGGTTAGTGACCATTTCCTGGTCCACAAAATGCATAACAGATGAAGTCAGCAAAATCCCATGGATGAATACTGTTACTAAATTAATTTTCTCTCATACAGTCCATCTCATGAAATATGCAATCTTTTAGAGGAATTTAGCAACTGGATAGAGGAATAAACTATAACATATACTTAAGGACAAACAGCTATTAATTGATTTTGGTGACAGTTTGGAGATTATTCTCTCAATGTTATCAAGCTAATGTGATACAAGGTAGATTTAATATGACACAAGAATTCTTTGGCAAAAATAGTTACATGTATATGCTTTAGTGGTATAAAAGTACATAATAGTGGTTTATCATCTGCAATAATGTCAAAAGTTGTCACAGACTTTGAAAAGAATATCTTAAGTATAAAAATTGAACCACATGTCTGCATTTAAAAACCGGGTCCCTGAAACTTAATTCACAGAGGAAGGCCACAGCAGTTTGATTTTCTGTTCTCCAGGGTCTTGATAAACTTAAAAAATTCGAAAATAAAACCTTTTGAACAACACAACCAAGTACCGGTCTTTTGGTTTTTAAGCAAGTCTTTTTGCCGAAGAAATAAGAAGGAAAATTTTAGGAGATGTTCCCAGAACACAAGAAATCAAATTGGTGTGGCCCCACTTTGAGGAGCTAGATGAAATGTTATAATTATTTTACTTGTTTTGGATTAATTACAGGTGTGCTGTTCTCATGTTTCAACAAGAATTTGCCCAGAGATTGGTAGCGAAACCAGGAGAAAAGTTATACTGTCGTCTGTCAATGAATACACAATTATTATCACGAGTCAGCCATTTAATGAAGGTAAGTATATATTTATATATATAATTAACTCAGGACATGTATGCTTTACCCGTATTGTTTAATAATAAATTGCGATGTATAAAATCTTGAAAAGTATTATATTATACCGTGGCAATTAAGTCAAAAGGGTATCCATGTCAAATTTAACTATGTGACATAAACAAGGACACATCCAAAAAGTCAACAATCTTTTAATAAGTTGATTTTAGTTCATTCATGAAATGATCCTGTTGCGGCTCAGCAACTCTGTATTAAAGAGGTTACAATCTGTAACACTGAATTTGTTTCCTATTATGTACATTTTTACTAGAGATACTCTGTAACAATATTTACACAAATGGATTTTAGCTTTCAAGGCTTAAACTGTTGTTTTTTCAGGTAGGAAAAAATAATTTTCGTCCGCCACCAAAAGTTGAATCAAGTGTTGTAAGAATAGAACCAAGAAATCCTCCTCCTCCAGTCAATTTTCAGGTATGTTCAGTCTTTCTGTTTTCGCAATATTTTTATGGTTTTCCAGCAAGTGGTGGTTTCTCAACAGTGCAAAATAGTATTGTCTATCCTTTCAAAGAAATCAAAACAAAAACATTTTTTGTATCTTTAATTTGAAATGATTGTTATTCGGGAAATTTCTATTGTCTTAAAAATAGATCCAACTAGGCTGTTCACGTTTTTGTGTGTATTTAGGTAATGTGCTTTTATAATTGAAGGAATGGGATGGTTTGATAAGAATCTGTTTCTCCAGAAAGAATAAAACTATTGGTGCTTCATTCAGGTAAAATATTTAATGTGCATATTTGAAAGATAGTGAGGAAGTGAGGGGAAAAACCTTAGTATACTGTGTCATATACTATGAAGGGCTCATCTTAATTGGCATCAAATTTAGCGAGACAAATTCACAGGTTTGTGTAACCAAAAATTGTCAAATCAAATTGCTGTTCAATGAATGGACTCTAAATTGAATGAAGACTTACACTTGAACCACTTAGCCATCCACACACCCACCCTGCAGTAGCCTTTATATTAGACTCTTTGATCATGATTCCGAGATTTGGAGTTAAGCTCCGTCCCCTTAGATACTGTTACTATGTCCCCCAAGCTTAACAGCATTAGCGGTTCAATATGGCGACCCAGCACCTTACAGTTTGATTCGTGCATGCATATTGTCATCAAATAGTAACTGTATAGTGTGATTTTAATGGTTTTCAAAAAAAAAAGAGTTTACATAAATAGAAATAAATAAATATAGAGTATAAACTTTATTCAGACAGGCCTCGAAATGTCGCTTTAGTACCGTAACTAACCTGTCATTTATGATTTTCCACGTCACACTACTCACACATTATCCATGGCATGTGCACAAACACGATTAAATGGTTCATATTTGATATATGTGAATATCATAATTAATTTCTTCGACATCGGCCGGACTAAATATTCACACGAATCGCCGCAATTTTTAGCGGTAAGTTTCTGACTCGTATTGGCGTGGATTTCGCTTAGTAAAAGCATGCATCCCAAATGATGCCTAAAATTGAATGTACTACAGGTGTATGACACTGCCGTTGAGAAATGTGTAGATTTCTGACTCTAAAATATCGGTATAAAATTTAAATTGAATGTCAAGCCCGACATTGCACCTGTACATGACACTATTCCAATCACGTGCCGAGGACAGCTGATCACACCCCCTGTAATTCCTTTCTCGCATTCCAACTAATTTACGATAAAAAATTATAATGTGTAAAATACGCTTTTGGCCAAATTATTTTCTATTGTCAAATTGTCCTGTAAATTATACATAAACTATATTTTCAGACAATGTTCTGAATTTATATTTTTATTGGAGACAAAACGGAAACAATTGTTACGGTGCAGGCTTTATTGAGTCCAAATTGTTAATTGTTATGCATGATATTATTAAGGACAGGCTGATTTAATTAAAGTATTTACAATCACACTGTCGTGAGAAGAGAGGGCGACCATCTTCTCCCTTTATCATAAATAAAAACATGTTAAAACAGAGCTGACGTCAGATGTTGTTAAATTAAATATTATCTGGCTTCTTACTTAAAAGATAGGCTGGCACTGCCAGGCAGGATACGCCCACATTTTTGAGAGATGGATAGAGAACAAGCAATACCGAAAGTGATTTTTCCTACATCATTAAGTCCTGTATTTCATACTGTATTGGGAGCAGCCATTTTGTTGGTCAGTTCCAGTCTGATATTCATGAAATTTGAAGCCGACAAAATCGGATAAGAATTGTGACCTGTAGAGAGTCAACAACCATGATATACCATATTTTTACACTATTCGTGTACAAACGGCGAACATTTTGTCCGGCAATTTTGGTAACGATTTTCATGAAATTCGAACTGAACCTTCCTTATGGTGCAACAGTAATATAATCAGAGTTTTTTTTTAAATCAGATAATAATTGTTCGAGAGATAGACAGAGAACAAGCAATACCGAAAGTGATTTTTCCTACAATCAAAGGCCATAATTCATTAAGTTACAAATATCAAAAAGAATAAAGATCTTTAGGTTATAAACAAGCAATTCAGGTTTCATCAAAATCGAATTAAAATTGCGACCTCTACAGGGTCCACAACTTTGATATACCATATTTTTACACTGTTCGCGTACAAACGGCGGCCATTTTTTCTGGCAATTATGGTCCGATTTTCTCAAAATTCATAATCAACCTTCTGTAGGGTGTAACGGTGATAGAGTCAAACGTTTTTTTAAATCGGATAATAATTGTGACTTCCAGTGGGACCACAGGCGATTTTGCGGACAATCAGGGGCCATAATTCAGGAAGTTACGATCAGATATGTGCAAATAACGAAAGGAACCAAGATCTTTGGGTTATCACCATGCATTTAAAGTTTCATCAAAATCGAATTAAAATTGTGACCTCTACAGGGTCCACAACCATGATATACAATTTTTTAACAGTATTCGTGCACAAACGGCGGCCATTTTGTATGGCAATTTTGGTCCGATTTAACCGAAATTCGAACTCAACCTTCCTTACGGTGTAACGGTAATATAATCAAACGTTTTTTTAAATCGGATAATAATTGTGACCTCCAGAGGGACCACAAGCTAAGAAAAGGCGATTTTGCGTATAATCAGGGGCCATAATTCAGGAAGTTACGATCCGATATGCGCAAATATCGAAAGGAACCAAGATCTTTGGATTATAACCATGAATTTCAAGTTTCATCAAAATCGAATTAAAATTGTGACCTCTACAGGGTTCACAACCTTGATATACCATTTTTTAACAGTATTTGCGTACAAACGGCGGCCATTTTGTATGGCAATTTTGGTCCGATTTTCCCGAAATTCGAACTCAACCTTCCTTAGGGTGTAACGGTGATAGAGTCAAACGTTTTTTTAAATCGGATAATAATTGTGACCTCCAGAGGGGCCATAGGCGATTTTTCGGACAATCAGGGGCCATAATTCAGAAAGTTACGATCCGATATGCGCAAATATCGAAAGGAACCAAGACCTTTGGTTTATAACCATGCATTTCAAGTTTCATCAAAATCGAATTAAAATTGTGACCTATACAGGGTCCACAACCATGATATACCATTTTTTAACAGTATTCGCGTACAAACGGCGGCCATTTTGTATGGCAATTTTGGTCTGATTTTCACTAAATTCCAACTCAACCTTCCTTAAGGTGTAACGGTGATATAATCAAACGTTTTTTTAAATCAAATAATAATTGTGACCTCCAGAGGGACCACAAGCTAAAAAAAGGCGATTTTGCGTATAATCAGGGGCCATAATTCAGGAAGTTACGATCCGATACGCGCAAATATCGAAAGGAACCAAGATCTTTGGGTTATAACCATGAATTTCAAGTTTCATCAAAATCGAATTAAAATTGTGACCTCTACAGGGTCCACAACCTTGATGTACCATTTTTTAACAGTTTTCGCGTACCAACTGGCGGCCATTTTGTATGGCAATTTTGGTCCGATTTTTCCGAAATTCGAACTCAACCTTCCTTAGGGTGTAACGGTGATATAATCGAACGGTTTTTTAAATCGGATAATAATTGTGACCTCCAGAGGGACCATAAGCTAAAAAAGGTGATTTTTCGGACAATCAGGGGCCATAATTCAGGAAATTACGTTCCGATAGTCGCAAATATCGAAAGGAACCAAGATCTTTGGGTTATAAACATGCATGTCAAGTTTCATTAAAATCGGTTCAAAATTGTGACCTCTATAGGGTCCACAAGCTAAAAACGTGATTTTTCGTACTATCAGGGGCCATAATCCATGAAGTTTTGATCCGATACATGCCAATATCGAAAGCAGCCGAGATCTTTTGGGGATAAACCTATATTTCAAGTTTCGTCAAAATCAGATAAGAATTGTGACCTGTAGAGGGTCCACAAACAAATTGTGGACGGACGGACGGACGGACGTCCGGACGGACAGGGGCGACGACAATATACGTCCACATAAAAATGTGGGCGTATAAAAATGTATAAATACAACTCAACCCTCACCACATGTTTTATTACTAATCCATAACAATCAACTAAGTGTTTATTTAATAATAAATAACAAAGGACATGTTTATTTAACAGTAAGTGGACCTAAATGGGGAAACAATCTGGGATAAAAAAAAAATTAGGTTGGGATGAAACAGCCCGGGTTGAAACGGTCGTGGGATAAACTGACCGTATCCCCTTGATCCAGGGCAAACACATTTTTAATTGTTTCTTTTTGATTTCTGAAAAAGTATAAATTTTTGCGCCATGCCGTCTTTCGGGGTAACGTTCGTTCATGCTTGTTACAAGTTCCCCACGCGCAGCGTAATACCATTTCGACGATAAATGTAGAAATAACAAACTTCCCACAGAGCACGGCCTTGTTTGTTTGTGGGACAAAAATGGCTGCCAATCTTGAACTACGCGGGCCAAATATAATCGGGCTTTCTGATTGGTCAATATCTTTACAATGATTGACAGGTCGGATTCATCAATACCTGTGAAGCCAACAGTATTCGAATTTGCTTTAGTTGACTATAGGTATAAAGTCATAGGGCCTACCCTTTAAAAAGCGATAGATATCATTTGTCATTTAAATTGGGAAAAATTTATAAAACACTGTAGGCTATAATTTGTGATTTTTATTTTTAGGTTCTCAAAGATCTTAGCTTTATTAGAAAAAAATTATAAAATTCACTGCTCTCTTCATAATAAGGTAATATAGTTTAAATATTAGTAAAAAGATCTGTTCAATTATCTTATCTTTACTACTTTTGTAAGGATTTGTTTTAAACTTTGACATTTTTATACGCCCACATTTTCATGTGGTTAAAAACAAAGTCAATGGTATCACAAAACCGTCTTTAAAAGTGATACCATTGACTTTGTTTTTAACCACTCCTACTACTGGTGTCACTGTATCAAGTTTATTATGACTTTGATCCCGTCTATGTTTATGTTATTTAAATGGTTTTGGATTCCTCTCACTTTATCATTCGGATTCACATTTTCATGTGGACGTATTATGTCGTCGCCCCTGTCCGTCCGGACGTCCGTCCGTCCACAATTGTTTGTGGACTCTCTACAGGTCCCAATTCTTACCCGATTTTAACGAAACTTTAAATATATGTTTATCCCCAAAAGATCTCGGCTATTGGCATGTATCGGATCAAAACTTCATGGATTATGGCCCCTGATTGTACGAAAAATCACGTTTCTAGCTTGTGGACCCTATAGAGGTCACAATTTTGAACCGATTTTTATGAAACTTGACATGCATGTTTATAACCAAAAGATCTTGGTTCCTTTCGATATTTGGGCCTATCGGAACGTAATTTCCTAAATTATGGCCCCTGATTGTCCGAAAAATCACCTTTTTATACGCCCACATTTTTATGTGGACGTATATTGTCGTCGCCCCTGTCCGTCCGTCCGTCCGTCCGTCCGTCGTATATTGTCGTCGCCCCTGTCCGTCCGTCCGTCCGTCCGTCCGTCCGTCCGTCCGTCCGTCCGTCCGTCCGTCCGTCCGTCCATCCGTAATTTTTTGGTGGACCCTCTACAGGTCACAATTCTTATCTGATTTTGACGAAACTTGAAATATAGGTTTATCCCCAAAAGATCTTGGCTGCTTTCGATATTGGCATGTATCGGATCAAAACTTCATGGATTATGGCCCCTGATAGTACGAAAAATCACGTTTTTAGCTTGTGGACCCTATAGAGGTCACAATTTTGAACCGATTTTAATGAAACTTGACATGCATGTTTATAACCCAAAGATCTTGGTTCCTTTCGATATTTACGACTATCGGAACGTAATTTCCTGAATTATGGCCCCTGATTGTCCGAAAAATCACCTTTTTATACGCCCACATTTTTATGTGGACGTATATTGTCGTCGCCCCTGTCCGTCCGGCCGCCGTCCGTCCGTCCGTCCACAATTTGTTTGTGGACCCTCTACAGGTCACAATTCTTATCTGATTTTGACGAAACTTGAAATATAGGTTTATCCCCAAAAGATCTCGGCTGCTTTCGATATTGGCATGTATCGGATCAAAACTTCATGGATTATGGCCCCTGATAGTACGAAAAATCACGTTTTTAGCTTGTGGACCCTATAGAGGTCACAATTTTGAACCGATTTTAATGAAACTTGACATGCATGTTTATAACCCAAAGATCTTGGTTCCTTTCGATATTTGCGACTATCGGAACGTAATTTCCTGAATTATGGCCCCTGATTGTCCGAAAAATCACCTTTTTTAGCTTATGGTCCCTCTGGAGGTCACAATTATTATCCGATTTAAAAAACCGTTCGATTATATCACCGTTACACCCTAAGGACGGTTGATTTCGAATTTCGGAAAAATCGGACCAAAATTGGCATACAAAATGGCCGCCAGTTGGTACGCAAAAACTGTTAAAAAATGGTACATCAAGGTTGTGGACCCTGTAGAGGTCACAATTTTAATTCGATTTTGATGAAACTTGAAATTCATGGTTATAACCCAAAGATCTTGGTTCCTTTCGATATTTGCGCGTATCGGATCGTAACTTCCTGAATTATGGCCCCTGATTATAAGCAAAATCGCCTTTTTTTAGCTTGTGGTCCCTCTGGAGGTCACAATTATTATTCGATTTAAAAAAACGTTTGATTATATCACCGTTACACCTTAAGGAAGGTTGAGTTCGAATTTCGGGAAAATCAGACCAAAATTGCCATACAAAATGGCCGCCGTTTGTACGCGAATACTGTTAAAAAATGGTATATCATGGTTGTGGACCCTGTATAGGTCACAATTTTAATTCGATTTTGATGAAACTTGAAATGCATGGTTATAACCCAAAGGTCTTGGTTCCTTTCGATATTTGCGCATATCGGATCGTAACTTCCTGAATTATGGCCCCTGATTATCCAAAAAATCGCCTATGGCCCCTCTGGAGGTCACAATTATTATCCGATTTAGAAAAACGTTTGACTCTATCACCGTTACACCCTAAGGAAGGTTGAGTTCGAATTTCGGGAAAATCGGGCCAAAATTGCCATACAAAATGGCCGCCGTTTGTACACAAATACTGTTAAAAAATGGTATATCAAGGTTGTGAACCCTGTAGAGGTCACAATTTTAATTCGATTTTGATGAAACTTGAAATTCATGGTTATAATCCAAAGATCTTGGTTCCTTTCCATATTTGCGCATATCGGATCGTAACTTCCTGAATTATGGCCCCTGATTATACGCAAAATCGCCTTTTCTTAGCTTGTGGTCCTTCTGGAGGTCACAATTATCCGATTTAAAAAAACGTTTGATTATATTACCGTTACTCCGTAAGGAAGGTTGAGTTCGAATTTCGGTTAAATCAGACCAAAATTGCCATACAAAATGGCCGCCGTTTGTACGCGAATACTGTTAAAAAATTGTATATCATGGTTGTGGACCCTGTAGAGGTCAAAATTTTAATTCGATTTTGATGAAACTTTAAATGCATGGTTATAACCCAAAGATCTTGGTTCCTTTCGTTATTTGCACATATCTGATCGTAACTTCCTGAATTATGGCCCCTGATTGTCCGCAAAATCGCCTGTGGTCCCACTGGAAGTCACAATTATTATCCGATTTAAAAAAACGTTTGACTCTATCACCGTTACACCCTACGGAAGGTTGATTATGAATTTTGAGAAAATCGGACCATAATTGCCAGAAAAAATGGCCGCCGTTTGTACGCGAACAGTGTAAAAATATGGTATATCAAAGTTGTGGACCCTGTAGAGGTCGCAATTTTAATTCGATTTTGATGAAACCTGAATTGCTTGTTTATAACCTAAAGATCTTTATTCTTTTTGATATTTGCACATTTCAAATTGTAACTTAATGAATTATGGCCTTTGATTGTAGGAAAAATCACTTTCGGTATTGCTTGTTCTCTGTCTATCTCTCGAACAATTATTATCTGATTTAAAAAAAAACTCTGATTATATTACTGTTGCACCGTAAGGAAGGTTCAGTTCGAATTTCGTGAAAATCGTTACCAAAATTGCCGGATGAAATGTTCGCCGTTTGTACGCGAATAGTGTAAAAATATGGTATATCATGGTTGTGGACTCTCTACAGGTCACAATTCTTATCCGATTTTGACGAAAAGTCACATTTCTAGGTTGTCGGCTTCAAATTTCATGAATATCAGACTGGAACTGACCAACAAAATGGCTGCTCCCAATACAGTATGAAATACAGGACTTAATGATGTAGGAAAAATCACTTTCGGTATTGCTTGTTCTCTATCCATCTCTCAAAAATGTGGGCGTATCCTGCCTGGCAGTGCCAGCCTATCTTTTAGCTTGTGGTACCTCTGGAGGTCACAATTATTATCCGATTTAAAAAACCGTTCGATTATATCACCGTTACACCCTAAGGGGGGTTGAGTTTGAATTTCGGGAAAATCGGACCAAAATTCCCATACAAAATGGCCGCCGTTTGTACGCGAATACTGTTAAAAAATGGTATATCAGTGTTGTGGACCCTGTAGAGGTCACAATTTTAATTCGATTTTGATGAAACTTGAAATTCATGGTTATAACCCAAAGATCTTGGTTCCTTTCGATATTTGCGCATATCGGATCGTAACTTCTTGAATTATGGCCCCTGATTATACGCAAAATCGCCTTTTTATACGCCCACATTTTCATGTGGACGTATTATGTCGTCGCCCCTGTCCGTCCGGACGTCCGTCCGTCCGGACGTCCGTCCGTCCACAATTGTTTGTGGACTCTCTACAGGTCACAATTCTTACCCGATTTTAACGAAACTTGAAATATATGTTTATCCCCAAAAGATCTCGGCTGCTTTCGATATTGGCATGTATCGGATCAAAACTTCATGGATTATGGCCCCTGATTGTACGAAAAATCACGTTTCTAGCTTGTGGACCCTATAGAGGTCACAATTTTGAACCGATTTTTATGAAACTTGACATGCATGTTTATAACCAAAAGATCTTGGTTCCTTTCGATATTTGCGCCTATTGGAACGTAATTTCCTGAATTATGGCCCCTGATTGTCCGAAAAATCACCTTTTTTAGCTTGTGGTACCTCTGGAGGTCACAATTATTATCCGATTTAAAAAACCGTTCGATTATATCACCGTTACACCCTAAGGAAGGTTGAGTTCGAATTTCGGGAAAATCGGACCAAAATTGCCATACAAAATGGCCGCCGTTTGTACGCGAATACTGTTAAAAAATGGTATATCAGTGTTGTGGGCCCTGTAGAGGTCACAATTTTAATTCGATTTTGATGAAACTTGAAATTCATGGTTATAACCCAAAGATCTTGGTTCCTTTCGATATTTGCGCATATCGGATCGTAACTTCTTGAATTATGGCCCCTGATTATACGCAAAATCGCCTTTTTTTAGCTTGTGGTCCCTCTGGAGGTCACAATTATTATCCGATTTAAAAAAACGTTTGATTATATTACCGTTACACTGTAAGGAAGGTTGAGTTCGAATTTCGGGAAAATCGGACCAAAATTGCCATACAAAATGGCCGCCGTTTGCACACGAATACTGTTAAAAAATGGTATATCATGGTTGTGGACCCTGTATAGGTCACAATTTTAATTCGATTTTGATGAAACGTGAAATGCATGGTTATAACCCAAAGATCTTGGTTCCTTTCGTTATTTGTGCACATTGGATCGTATCTTCCTGAATTATGGCCCCTGATTGTCCGAAAAATCGCCTATGGTCCCTCTGGAGGTCACAGTTATTATCCGATTTAAAAAAATGTTTGACTCTATCACCGTTACACCCTACGGAAGGTTGAGTTCGAATTTCGAGAAAATCAGACCATAATTGCCAGACAAAATGGCCGCCGTTTGTACACATTTCTAGGTTTTGTACCGTCACACCATAATCATTGTCAGCTTCGAATTTCATGAATATCAGACTGGAACTGACCAACAAAATGGCTGCTCCCAATACAGTATGAAATACAGGACTTAATGATGTAGGAAAAATCGCTTTCGGTATTGCTTGTTCTCTATCCATCTCTCGAAAATGTGGGCGTATCCTGCCTGGCAGTGCCAGCCT
Organism: Patella ulyssiponensis; assembly: GCA_963678685.1. Classification (NCBI taxonomy): domain Eukaryota; kingdom Metazoa; phylum Mollusca; class Gastropoda; family Patellidae; genus Patella; species Patella ulyssiponensis. Next base: position 18,578,204 of record OY783228.1, read on the forward strand.
ATCTTTTTAGCTTGTGGTCCCTCTGGAGGTCACAATTATTATCCGATTTAAAAAAACGTTTGATTATATTACCGTTACACCGTAAGGAAGGTTGAGTTCGAATTTCGGGAAAATCGGACCAAAATTGGCATACAAAATGGCCGCCGTTTGCACACGAATACTGTTAAAAAATGGTATATCATGGTTGTGGACCATGTATAGGTCACAATTTTAATTCGATTTTGATGAAACGTGAAATGCATGGTTATAACCCAAAGATCTTGGTTCCTTTCGTTATTTGCGCACATCGGATCGTATCTTCCTGAATTATGGCCCCTGATTGTCCGAAAAATCGCCTATGGTCCCTCGGGAGGTCACAGTTATTATCCGATTTAAAAAAACGTTTGACTCTATCACCGTTACACCCTACGGAAGGTTGAGTTCGAATTTCGAGAAAATCAGACCATAATTGCCAGACAAAATGGCCGCCGTTTGTACACATTTCTAGGTTTTGTACCGTCACACCATAATCATTGTCAGCTTCGAATTTCATGAATATCAGACTGGAACTGACCAACAAAATGGCTGCTCCCAATACAGTATGAAATACAGGACTTAATGATGTAGGAAAAATCGCTTTCGGTATTGCTTGTTCTCTATCCATCTCTCGAAAATGTGGGCGTATCCTGCCTGGCAGTGCCAGCCTATCTTAAATTGTTACATTCTATCATTATTGATTAAATTTCAGTATGCATGGAAATACAGTTTACTTTATTTTAGAACATAACGTATGAAACACCATCCATGGTTGGGATGCTAAATCAAAGTAGGTGTTCATACCTTTAGCACGGGGACAGTCCAAAACTACAGCTCATTCTAGCACCTCCAACTGTCTGCCAGACAAGCGCTGAAATAAGGGGCCGGACACGGACAATGTCCGGGCGAATTGACCCCCTTTGACAGGCCGAAATGCCTTTCGTCCAGACATAAATGTCCGACCGATTTTGAGTAAAACAGTAAGCCAAAAATAGTAATTTCATTCGCGAATTCGAGTCGATCGCTATTTATTACTAGACTCGAAAATCCAGACACAAAAATATCAATGACCCGAGTCATAGTGAAAATGTTACTATTTATATCTCGGCAGCGTGCAGATAAAATAATCAATAATTTTTAGAATCGGCTATTTTACGCTGGTTATATCAACGACCCGAGTCCTAGTAAAAATATTACTATTTTTTATAGAATCGGCACAAAATCTAGGCCCAAACATATCAACGACCCGAGTCATACTGAAAATGTTACTATTTATATCTCGGCAGCGTGCAGATAAAATAATTAATAATTTTTAGAATCGGCTATTTTACGCTGGTTATATCAACGACCCGAGTCCTAGTAAAAATATTACTATTTTTTATAGAATCGGCACAAAATCTAGGCCCAAAAATATCAACGACCCGAGTCATAGTGAAAATGTTACTATTTATATCTCGGCCGCGTGCGGATAAAATAATCAATAATTATTAGAATCGGCTTTTTTACGCTTGTTATATCAACGAACCGAGTCTTAGTAAAAATATTATTATTTTTTAGAATGGGCTCTTTTTTGCTGGTTATATCAACGACCCGAGTCATAGTAAAATTATAACTATTTACATACATGTATCTTTGCCGCGTGAAGATAAAATAATGAATAATATTGAGAATCGGCTCTTTTACGCTGGTTATTCGAGCCTACATGTAGTAGCTAGCTTTGCGTTACTTTCGTATATGATTAGCTCTAAATCAAACCTAACATGACATGTAATTATACAAATTATTAGTAATAAAAGTAATAATATTTAAAATGTTACAAGAAAATGTTCAAGTTGACTATGGATGTAATTTGGGAGAGACTTTTTATACGAAAATTAAAATATCTCACTTTGTTGGACACTTCCGATGATCGATGTGAATGTAAATAGACAAGCTTTGAAAACATGTCGAATAAAATAACTTCTTATTTTCCCCAACCCGCGGACACGGGATATCCCGGCTAGTGGGACCGTTCCAGAATATTTTAAAACTGGTACTGTGTCTAATGTCTCTCAAAATGACATTTCTTATCGGGGGCCATCGCCGTCACTAGTTCGAAAATTACATACAATAAGAACCGTAGAAAAGTGGATCAAACCTGACGTAGCAAAATGCAATGCTGACGTGTGGTTAACATACGAAGAAGACGATGGTTTTGTGACTACATTAAATTGTGAACTCTATATAAAGTATTTTAAAAATATGAATTATATGATGGAATTTTCCACTGCATGGAATAATGGTATTTGTCAGGCTGAAAATCTGAAATGTCCGGCCGAAAATCAGTTCAGCCTGACATGATATCAGACTGAACCTTAGCAGTTATTTCAAGGCTTGCTGCCAGACACACAATAGTCTTTAAGCTACTCCCTGAGCTTGATGAAAGACATTTAAGTTATCGCACATTACTTATATTATAAAATATTTTTACAGACTTTAGCAGCTGATTTTGATATAAAAGAAAAAGTTAATGAAATAATAGAAGCCACTGGATTAGAGAAAAAAAGAGCAAGATTTATGGATATCGATGAATTCTTAGAGTAAGACAATTGATATTCAATTGATATTCTTTTGTATTTCAATCTTTATATTCAAGATAAAATGAATGTTAATATTAACTTTCTGTAATATACTATTAATCCCATTGAAATGAAATGGGTTTTGATGTCCTATTGTTGTTCTGTTCTCAACTTGTCTAATGAAGACAGGCATACACCAAGCAGTGTGCTATGAGGGAAATTTTGCATGGACAACGATACTACAGCCTACTCAAATCAAATTCCAACTGTCAGGAGATCTTTTACATGCACATGAATTTTCGTCCCATCCGAATGACTAGACAGCTGTCCTTGTCCTGCAATAATATTTAACTCATTGAAGAATTGTGATATTGATCATAGGTAATTAGATGTCTGGTACACATACATACCTCTTGATGTTTCTTTCATTTGTCTTACTGCTTGGATAGTTTTTATATTGACAATATTGTGGATAGACCATTTTGATATTTGTATAATTCTCATAAATACATATAAAATAATAGCTGCACAAAACAATATGAATATTAGGCAGTTGTCAATTGTTATTTAATGGTATTATCTTTTACTGTCTGCTGGCATACTATGATAGCATGATGAAACCAAATTGTACTTATATTACTAGAATCTTATGTCTTCTTTGTTGTTTTTCAGATTGATGAATGCTTTTAATAAAGAGGGATTCCATTTTGCATAAAGACATTTGTTTGGATGGGAAATCAACTTTGTGCTCTATCTAAAACTATTTGTTATATTATTGTAGATATGTAAATAAATTGTGTTATTTAAATGTCTGAAGCTATGTAGATTTATCCAAAATGAAAATAGAATGAGGATCAGGGACTATAGCAGGTGGGGCTGGAAAACTTGAAAGTTTTTTTTGACTAATCCAGGAACATTCTGGTGGAGTTTTCATTGACCAAGTGGTGTAACGTTTGCCCCTTTGATCATAGGATCTGTGTCATGGTTTAGGTACCACACTTCGTTGCAGAAGGGGGTTGGGGTGGTCTAGAGTGCTGCGCTTCGACCTCTAGCTGGCCGGTCACCTCTGGCTTACGGCTGTGGTTTCGATCCCTGGTGTGAGCGTATGTGGCATGGAGATAGGGGCGCCTTCTCAACCTTATGGGTTTCCTCCCACTGCTAAAGACCCCTACGCGCAAGCGAATTATTGAAATAAAATTAAACCATATGTTAGTCCCGAAATGACCTAGTTTGTGTCGAGCGGACGTTAAACCCCATTTCTCTCTCTCTCGTTGCAGAAGCTCGTCTTTATCATACAGACCATATTACTAGGTCACAAGTTTTTATCCTTATATTTCTGACAAATATTGAAATTGATCAATTTAATTAAAGTAGCAACTATAAATATTAGTAATTTGCAACATGTTTGAGAGCTACAGATAAATAGAGAGAGAGAGAGAAATGGGGTTCAACTCCACTCAACACAACCAGGTCATTTCGGGACTAACATATGGTTTCAATAATTCGCTTGCGCGTGGGGGTCTTTAGCCGTGGGAGGAAACCAGAGTGCCCGGAGGAAACCCACGAGGTTGAAAAGGCGCCCCTATCTCCATGCCACATACGCTCACACCAGGGCTCGAAACCACAGCCGCAAGCCAGAGGTGACCGGCCTGCTAGAGGTCAAAGTGCGGCACTCTAGACCACTAGGCCATCCCAACCCCCTACAGATAAATAAAATACATGTGGATTGTGTAAGGATTCAAACCTTTGTCGGTAGAATTAACTCAAGAGTGCTTGTTTAAGAGAGAACCAAAAGATTAGATCTAGTCCAATCCTTGTCCCATTATTGTTATTCATGACAACAGAGTTTGAAACATTTTAAAATTTCTTTAGGCTTATTGCAAGATTTGAAATCTAGGACATTCTAGTAGCAAGTTCTTTTTATCTCCTCAGTCCATACTCCATACATAGCTAATATATGACATCATTAAATTTGAGGGGGGTTGGGATGGCCTAGTGGTCTAGAGTGCCGCGCTTCGACCCCTAGCTGGCCGGTCACCTCTGGCTTGCGGCTGTGGTTTCGATCCCAGGTGTGAGTGTATGTGGCATGGAGATAGGGGCGCCTTCTCAACCTCGTGGGTTTCCACCGGGCACTCCGGTTTCCTCCCACAGCTAAAGACCCCTACGCGCAAGCGAATTATTGAAATAAAATTGAAACCATATGTTAGTCCCAAAATGACCTAGTTTGTGTCGAGTGGACGTTAAACCCCATTTCTCTCTCTCTCTATTAAATTTGAGAGTGCTACAGCCCTCATATGGCGTACAAATGGTACACCAATCTACATTACCCAATTAATGCAGAAAAGTAGGACCTTAAACCCCATTTCATTTCCTATTTTATTTCCGAGATTTGAACTGATTTTTATCAGATTAGGCCAACACATGGTTTTGTACAAATAAAAAAAAGAAGATCACATTTGAATATAATAAATATTTTATTTCCAATTCAGTCTGATGTGAGTTAATGAATAACGAGTCTTGAAAATATTTTTTAAGTTTCCAAGGTCCTGGGCTATATTTACAAAATCAACAAATAATGATATATTTATACAATGAAATATGAATTGGGGGTATACAGAAATCATTCACACACACTTATAATAATAATATTTATATAAAAATCTAACAATAACAATAGAATATTTTTTTTTACCAGTTATAAGGTTATAAAATTACCTCACGATTCAAGCCTTTGACATACAATTCAACCATATATGTAAAAGAATAGTGTAATTCACATTTTTTTTTACAAAGGTACAGTTGAAATAACATAATATATTCTAAACTTTGCATGGAACATGTAAAACCATGTAAAACTCTTATGTTTATGTTTTTATTATGAGCAGAGATATCTATTTTCCTTATTCTCCAAATAAAAGACCAAATTAACTAAGGTCACATTTTTACAGATAGTTGAAAATATGAACCTTTGGATTTTGGAAGGGAGCATTCACAAATCCAAATGGCATATGTTCAGGATGCCATTGTTGATGGTATTTTTTAATGAGCATGTTAAGAATCCACATTTTTATATATATATATATTGATATATCAATTTATATTGGTTAAATTTACAGGAATATATATATCTGATTAGAAATGCTGATCGATTTTGATTTTAATTCTCTATTATACTGTATAGACAATTATAGGAAATACAATAAATAATTTATTCTTTCCCATAGGTGGTCTATATTTATGGTCTGTCTTCATTAGCCCAGTCGAAGCAGAACAGTAGGAGGTTTAACACTATTTCATGTCATTTATATTTATATACGATGTTGAATAAATATTGGCTAAAATAATGCACATATTAACAATGGGTAAATCCAAGGAATTTTTATAATATCTATCAAAAGACAGATGGTGCCCTAATATTTTTTTCATAATAACTCAAATCTTTGTGGTTAATTGTATAGTACATAGTATTTTTACTTCCCTTCAATGACTAGAAAATAACACATCAAACCTGTATATTATGAACAGATCTCTTCATAAACAAACAATAAAACAAACCAATATCTAATCCATCCATTTAAAATAAAATAAATATCTTCCAACTACTACTATGTTAACGGACATGTATACAGAATTATTCTTGCTGTGTCCCAATTGCAAAGTAATTTCTTTATAATATTTCAAGTAATAAACTGTTTACTATGTATGCACTGTAATTGTGAACTTCAAGTGCTCGGTAAATATTTAATATGCTACTTAAAACTTAAAATATCAACTTCATACACAAACAAACCACAATCCCTTTCACTAAATGATATAAATTGTAATTTCACAAGAAAGTTATCAATGCTATCCTAAAACTGGAAGTAATTTATCTTCTCTTAAACTCTTTTACCAAAAGAAACATTAAAACATTAGAAATAACAATATCAAAAACACTATACATCACCAGACTTTCTTTCAATCGGTAAGTAACGTCAATCGTCACACTAATATACATATAATTATTTGAATAATGTACAATATAGTCTCCAGTGAGTTATGTATATACACATATACTACAATGATTTAGAGGTATATTATTATATATGATACATTTAATACCAAACCATCACTAAAATAATGATGTTGGGTGTCCAATGACTGAATGCGTGTTTTAGTAAGACCCTTTTAGATAAGGATTTCACTAAAACGCAGAGGTATATATTATTCCATTAGCGGCAATAAATATTGAGGAAATAAGATTTTGAAAAAATGTTTCTTCAACTATGACTATGCATATTATTCTCTTCACTCACCCCATCACCCCAACAACCCTAAGAAAAGTGGAGGTCACAGGGCCAAGTATGCAGGGAAGAACAGAAGGCATATTGTCATGGAATAATATACACCGCTATATAATGATGATAACCATATGGACATTCACTTGTATCAAACCTATAGTGAGGTTCCAGTGTATTCTTAATAATTAAACAACCTTTAAGGTGGGAACTTCATCTTAGAAAATATTCGCATCATTAGACTTACCCTGGCCTGGGTAAGATTTCGTCAAATCTATTGGCAATCATTTGTATCATTGACTATTTCTTCACAAAACACTGTACATTTTTGTAAAAATCCATTGTTTCATGTTAATAATATGTAATAAATTTATATATATATATATAAATATCTGTACAGGTTACTTTTATGTATGTATTAGGGCTACACTTTAACTTGTGATATCGAGATGCTGTTGGAAGCCATATTTATACTGGCATATCCCCATTTTATAGCAGATCATGTTATAGTGTGGTCCTCTAGTATATTTCAAATCAAAACATTGTGGTTATATTCATATAAACATTATATATAATAGTATTAAAGGGTTAGAATATATATTTATGAATGATGAATAAAATCAACCATCTAGAACTGTCCATGTTTCATGCCCAAGGCAAACACCTTCTGCATATTATCAATAATTATTTTAGGGTTTCCAGTCATCAGTATAACAATATCTGTTTCACATTTCATGAAAAGTAGGATAATACATTGTCACCTCATCCTCCATTTTGTATTCGGCCAGCACCCAATCTCTTTAGCAGTAATGTAATCTAATTAGAGAATTTCTGTGCTAAGTGGTCAAGTTAGGTCTTGTTATCATGCACAATGCCAAAACTGAGACATTTGGTGGCATAATAAGATATTATTTATAACCACCATTAAGCTATGGCATTTGGGTTTTAAACCCATTTTATTAAATTGATTTTAATGAAATTCTATAAATATTAGATTTAGTATAAGTCAATGATTTCAATAATGTCAGAATTAGTTTGGGACAATAAATTTATAAAAGCTTAAAGTCACAAGTTAATGTTTCTTCCTATAGTAATCTCATTGGATCTCAAATTTAGCTCATACATCACTTCAGCAATATGTATTTCTATTGGTCCATTGATAGAATAATATGAATATACAATTGAACGCATTCTTCTTCTGGTACAACACCTCACTGTCTGGTTAAGAAACCTGGTTTTGTTCATTGGATGGTAGAAAACCTTGGTGTTGTTCATTGGATTGTCAAGCAACCTGGTATCCAATCAATCAGTTTCATTCTAGGACATAAAATATAAGCTCCATTATGATTGGTCCTTCTTGATTTTGTGAAGCTGCACTATGGATAACAGGTATCAATGCATTGTCTAAATCATTCATATAAAAGTCTGGTATCCTTTCGTTATTTCCACCAATTTCATATCCAACCTGTAGAAAACAAAATAAAATGAATTCATTTTCATGGTAAAAATCGATTAAAGTGTTGGTTAGTTAATCAAAGGTGCAAGGGAGGTCTAGGTAGCCTTGGATGCTCCAGTCATTATCTACCCTCTAGTAACTCACAGATATCACTCTTGTTAAAATTAACCAAACGCTCTCAAGTATGCACAAATTCATCCGAAAGACAGGGAAGAAAGACAGGGCAGATCGAGTTTAACTTTCACAAGACTTTCGATTATCAACTGATCAGCAGGACAGGAAGGAAAGCTTTGAGATAAACCAGGTAATCCTACAACTGGCCCATAATGGGGGGGTGGGTGATCACAGACATATCAGAGTCAGACCAAATATATGTAGAGTAAAGCTGTACACAACTTGCCTTGTACCCCCTCTTCCTTCCCCCAACCCACACACCCTTAAACAACATGTTGAAACATACCCTTTCTGAATCCAGTGTCACTCGTAGACCAAGTTTCGATAATGATGCTTCTTTTAAACGATCTAGATGAGGTGTCATGGCAATACAGAAAGCAGACGCCAACATTTCCCCTAGACGGCTTAAATCAACAGGTTCCCAACGAGAACTTGCATCTTCATTCTGAATAAAAAACACCTCTGTCCATCTGATAGATCTATTCTCCCCGACATAATCTGTGCCTTTATGTATTCTAATACTTTCTATATTATCCATGGCCATACCATCAATGGGGCTCTTTACACTGTAATATAAATAACATATCAAACTACATACATCTTATTTGCTTGAAGGTCAAGTTTCTCGCTAACCTGGAGGTCTTATGTTCCATCCCAGTGTGGTGTGGACTGAGAAAGGCCATTTGGATTTTCCAACGTGGTTCACCCCAAAAGATGTTCAGCCAATAAAAATATTCAATATTTCTTACCCAATATTAACCAATCGGTCCTCTTCAACCCACTGAATGCAGACCATTTCTTCTGGTTGTGGGGCTGTAATACTACCACATCCTATTGTATAATCAATCATATCTTTTATTGCTTGTTTTAACGAATTCATTGATTCGAGAGTAATCTGCACCATCAGGCCATCCTCCACGATACTAGATTTAGCCGTTAAACCAGAACTAGATTTTAATGCACCATTGAACACCACAAAACTCGCACCAGTCACTGAAAAGAAAACCAATAATATTTCAAGCACCAAAATATAATATTCCTTTAATTTAGAAAAAAGAATGGTTCTGAGTACCGGTCCTCAAGTCATCTAAATGAAGAAGTAACAGGAATTCTTACTTTTCAAAATGACTATAACACTAATCTAATGGTCATATGCAACAGGAAATTTATAACAGCATGTCATATAGAGGAGAGCTACAAGAATATAGTGTTGTAAAATTCTTATTTTGTAACTTTAGAAAACCTGCAGTAGTTTCAATCTGTTTGTGAAGATTGATACACTCCCTATATTTTTAATACCAGTTTCTCCACTCACCTTTTCGTTGTTTATTTTGAATATTAATAGCCTGTGTTTGATAATTGCCCTCGTCACTCTGAATACAAACTAAATGGGAATCAGCTTCTGTAGAAAAACTTGCACCTAAAGCCATCACATGTTCATTACTGTTATTCACAACTTTCATCAGCTAATCAAATAAAACATTAATAGAGAGTCTTATTCTTGCTATAATAATTCAAAAAGAGATGATAACAAAAGAAAATATTAAAAAAATTTCAGTTAATTACTTCAGTCTGAGTCAAATTATCACTGTTTATTGTTTTGACAAGATGTGTGCATATTGGTAACTAGCGCACTGGTATATTCACGACTTAGCCTCGCTTTCCCATTTTTAAACCGTTCTAATCTAGTTAATATTGCAAGTATCCAGATTTACATCTTGCATAATGTATGTTTAAGATCATAGTTTTAAAATTACTCTGAAATTAACATCTGGTTGGATTTTCTTTTGATGCATTTAGAAATTTTGGAGATCGATATTATTGTCACAAAGCAATAATGTGATCATTTCGTGTACTATAATTAAAGGTCCTGTTACTCACATCATCGTATCTGTTTCTAGGAAAGTTGATGATGGTTTTCTTGTCCTCCATATGTATATAAACACCTTTATTCTGTGGTAACATATACTGATAGTTCCGGAAATCAGCTAATAAATTCATGATGGTATGACCAATCTCAAAAAACACTGGTTTACGATTTCGAATACTCACTAACGGACATGGATAATCTGGAAAAACACAAAAGGGAAATATAAATTGATGATGTTTAGTGCCACTAGTATACAGTCATTTTAAGAAAGCCACAAAGAACCTTATTTTTATTTTCATGTGATATTCAATAACTAGTTTACTTCTCTTGACATGACTGTGCACTGTCTTGCTGACAAGGAGGTCCTGTGTTCAATCCTGGTGTTGTTTGAGAAGGGCTCATCACGATTTTCCCTACGTCAGATGTGCAATCGTTGGAGGAATAGTCATTTGAATGAAACAAAAATATGCCCTGTGTACTTTTGGCATGCATTCAATGCTGGTAGGCTGAAATAAAACTTAAAACTGTCTTGAAAAAAATTTCCCTTACAGCACATTACTACCCTATTTCATTTCAAACATGGCCTCTGTGTCAACTACAAAAAGCGGCTTATACATGAACAGTAAATCGTTAAGCTGTAAAAATATTTCATCTCAGCCATTCAGCACACTTTGTTTCCTTTACATAGCATACAGAAATAATTGTTATAATTGCTGGATTTTTTTTAAAACTTACATCGATATTCAGCACCAAGACGTAATAACAACCTTAATGGAAATACTTTCGCCCATGGAGTTTCCCACTTCTGTAATAATATTCCAAATAAATATGGTGGTTCCGGTAAAATCAATTTCTGTAAACACTGGAATGTAGGGGAGATGTAGAGAAATCCGCCATGTTCTCGACTGCCCAAAAAACTTTGATGAAAAATTGTGTGACCCAAATCTGTTATCACATTGCCTGAAATATGAAATAAGATATAAACTTACAGATGATTAAAGCCCCAATAACACTCTTGTTGTAATTGAATAATATGTCCCAATCTTTATTCTGGTCAACAAATTGTATTATTTTACAATATTCAAATAAATTGATGATACAAATTTCATCGTAACACACCTAATTTAAAAAATTGGAAAAATTCAACTACATGATTTGAAAAGATTAACTTAAACCTTTTCAAATGTGACTTGGATTTTAAAATATTTTCGAACCCTCTGGACAAGTAAAATATGATGTAATGGATAATTTACACAACAGGTAGGACACATAAACATCTGGTACTTAGAATAAGACTATTATTTATTTTCTAGAGCTGCCAAGCCAGCAAGAGTGTTATTGTCCCTTTAAATGACTAAAGAACTAAGCAGTTTGATTTTGTAACATTCCTGTTTCTGTTTTAATAGATTATTCATCAAGAGTGTCATTCACTATTTGCAACTCTTGGCTACATGACAGAAGACATTTTAGTGTTATACAATGTATTCAACCATTCATCTCATTTTTTCTCCAATAAATTGCCATATTGCGTTTTAACTAAACTCACAATATGCCAGAATATATGTTAAATATCAGGCCCAAATACAATCAGAATTACTTTTATCAAAATTCTGTCTAATCTAAAATTATTCAAATCGTTCAATATTATCTTAAGTTAGGACCTTTAAAGTTTACTTCCAACCTTTTAGATATGGAAACACATTCCTGACATTTTAGCTATGGAAACATAACCAACCTTTATTAGCGTCTTCGTAAATATTAATAAAATGTTGAAATATGTCCCTAGGTGGCTCTGTTTCCTCGTCCTCAATTTCTAACAAAATAATTATCTCACTCTGTCCAACTGTACACATTCCTTTTGTTGTAAAACACCATGCATTCCTCTTCAGACAACATTCCACTGTATTAACAAAATATTTTAAACTTATTACATTATTATTCATACATATATATACGAACAAGGTTATGAATATTCATGTTAAGAAAGGGGCAAATATGCATGGCAACAATAATGTATGTTGAAATATCATGAGTCATACATTTTTGAATGTTCTTCATTCTCTACATGAATTGAAATAGTTCTTCTTCTGGGGACTTTTATGATTACAAGCAAAGATTAACTCTATTTCTTGATAACAAACTTCATTTTTGTGAACATTCCAAGGTTCTCTGTAACATGCACTCCTCCCCATTCTGATATGAAAACAAATGATCCAAAAGAAATGGAATAAGACTGTAACTTACAATTTAATATTTTAACATAGACCAGGAGATTTTTATTCACAGCAAATATCACAGGTTCAGCTTCTTCATCTGATAAAATAAACAGGAATTATAAGAACTTATTTCTACATTTGTTGGGTTCAGATTAGTTGCTGATTAGTATTTTGTGCCCTGTTTTGGCAAATCTCCTTTACCTATGGTTGACCACAAGTTTTAATCGTAGAAATCTGTAGCGATTTTATTAATCCTTTTGTGCTGTTTTTTTTTTGGCAAATCTCCTTTACCTATGGTTGACCACAAGTTTTAATCGTAGAAAATTGTAGTGATTTTATTAATCCTTTTACAATCCGTCCTGCAGCAATTACAAAGCTAAACCAGGATGTAAGATCCAGAGCTAATAACTGAGAAAAGGGGGTCAGATATCATAAGAAACAATATCAATTTTCATACCTTTGATTTTTGACAAATATGATGGAGGATCTGGATTCTCAACTAACTGATTCTCTAAAAAGAAAAAAAAAGTTTAATTAAGAATTAGGACATAGTATGCAATGACAAATAAATATCCAAAACGATGGTATAATTAATCAATAACAGCTGTGTAGAAATTGAAGTGGCTATGTGTGTTGATTTCAGGTAAAATAGGAAATGAATGAAATGAAGATGGGGGAATCAACAAGTAGTGTGCTTTGAGGGAACTGTCAAGTGTTCTTTATTACGTGCACGCCAATGTCTACATGGGACTAGGTCTAGGCCATTGTCCTTGTCAGGCCCTCTGGCCTGCACCACTAACAAGGCGAAATGATGCCAGCAAATCATGCAGAACTTTCTCGACCAGCACTGGAAACCTACTTCTAGTAATAATATTAGGGGCTATAATCCTGGAACTTAACAGTCCAATATGCACAAATATCGAAAGGAACCAAGATCTTTGGGATATAAAATCTAGATTGTGGACCCTCAAGAGGTCATAACTTTGATCTGATTCGATGGAACTTAAAACACATGTTTATCTCCCAAAGATCTTGATTTCTTGCAATATTCGTGCATATCGATACATGTACGTAGAGCTGCCAGTTTTGGTCTGATTTTCATGAAATTCATACGCAATCATGGTGTAACGGTGATATATTCAAACGTTTTTTTAAATGGTATAATAATTTTGACCTCTATGGGGGCCACAAACTATAAATGCAATTTTTCGGGCAATCAGGAGCCATAATCCAGGAAGTTATGGTCCGATGTGCCTGGATATCAAACGGAAACGAGATCATTGGATTTTAAACATACATTTCAGCGTCTCGGCGGTAATTTTATATTCATAGAGTTCAGTTTTATAGTTACCTGATGGGGTTTCACCAGCTAAAAACAGGGGAGGTAATCCAACTTCCGGCAGTAAATTTCGTTGATTATTTTCTTTTGTTTTTAATCTTCTTGTTTTAGGTGAAGATTCACCAGCTGCAAGAAATGAAATAGTTTATTTTCTATTACCGCACGTGCAAGAGATAACCAATTTATAAACATTTCAGCCAAATATCTTTGAGACAAGGGCTATAGGATCTATTTCTGTTTTGAAGGATTAGGTTGAAATTGGCTTGTTTACTAATCCGACTTCCTGATCGACAGTGGAATAACAATTTGTCATTGGCACAAAAATTCAATGAAATGAAAATTCTTTTTTTTTTAACTCAGATCAGGAAGTTCTTACTTTGTGTTTTTTCCACCTTTTTCTGTATTCTACCGGTGCGTCGGAAAGGAAGGGAAGTGTCACTGGAGCCATCAAGTTCAGTTAAATCTCCACCTGGACGAATTCCATCAGAGAACATCACTTGTTTCGGTTCTCCACTTCTTCTTTGTGAACCTGGAAACATAAACGTACACGTTCAAAAATATTCTTACTTAGTTTATTTATAAGTCTTCAATTAACAATTTGTCGACAAAGCGTGGTGTGTTCCTTGTGATTAAACCATTAATACTTGCATGTATTGTTTGAAGCTCTTAGGTTAAGTTAAAATTTCATTAAGCACAAAAAAAATCAAATCAAAATATCAAACTTTGTGTAAAAGTAAATGCTTATTAAGTTACACTCTTGTGACATTAGTTTATGGGGTCTTTTTATTTCTTTAATTGTATCATCTATTACCCCTTCCCTCCAGAAGAACAAAACAAAAGTATCCACAGTCCTGTTTCAGTACGGGGCATACATCCCAAATTCATAGAAATTAGCCAAAAACTGTGTTTAATATTATTACTAGAAGTAGGCTAGCTGAAGCATACAAACTAAGAAAGGGTGAGAAGCAAGAGTTGAAGCATAAGAGATCAAGACAGTTCTAGATTATCTATTAATATATAAACAGTTTAGTAGCATATCCAGAATTTAGCTATTGAGTGTGTTCCTAAAGTTATTTACATCTTCCCAAACACAATATCTTTGGGGTCTAGCACACTATCTTCTAAGTCTTAGTGGATTGTTTGAGCCTACTAGTACTACAAAAATCTACGGCCTAACACAATGTTCTGCAGTTTATGCATAATTCATTGTTTACTGTTCATGTTTCAGTTATTCATAACATTAAATGAATCAGAATGTTTATACAATTATGATAGTTCTCTCTTCTGGTAGCATTAATTTTCACATTGTATTCAATTCTTGGTTTATGGTATAGACTGGTTTACTAATAATATATCTTTACATAAATGAATTAGGTCATCTTACGTTCAATTTGTAATTGCTGACCACTCAATCTTCATTTTAACTGATGAAGATATAGCTAAGTTCTCTGTAATTGTTGGTTTATTGTTGGCTATGCAGACAACGGCAGTGGTCAAGGAATGATTCCAATTGAGTAAAAACTCAAAATCTTTCTCTACATAAACCTGTATACTTGAATTCAACACCCTGACCTACAGCACCTAACAGCATTCTATTGATTGCGCAATATCAACATTAATAAAAAAAAAAGGGTGGTTCAATAGCTTCTGTCTTTTGTTGGCCAGACACAGACATTGTCACTATTGGAACAGGCGAATGACTTGCTGATTGTCATCCCAAACTTAGACTGCCTGTCTTCGCTGCATGCAGTATGGCCGATTGTAGACTTCTTGATGCTGTTACGAGTACCTTTAGACACCCTGCTTTTTATATATTAGCATAAGATGACCTAATTTTAATTATACTGTTAGTCTCATTAATAAAATGTCCAACATGCAAATAGATAAGATGCTATAATTAGCTTTATAAGAAAAACTGATTCTTACTTTTTAAAAGGAAGTTAACATATTGATTTCCCAGATTCGAATAAGCTAATGAAAGGCTTATTCAATTGTAAAAACAAAGCACGTGAAGTATTTTAACTGTAAAGCTAAGTTTAAGCGTATGAACTAAGAACTCACCATCTCGCCTGAGAACTCCGGAGGGAACAAGGACCGTCGGTACAGAGGTACGTGAATGAACTTGTTGCGATGGTGGGATGGTTGTGCAGTAGTCGCTGGGGTTGTTAGGGTGTGGTACCCGGGCCGCACTATTCTCTGCTAGGGAGAGCAAGCAAAAAGCAGGTTAAACAAACAGCCAATAAAAACACTGATAGAATTAAAGAGTTTACAAATTTATTTGCTTCAATTTCTTTTGCCTCACTCTAAAGATTTTTAATACTGTATGGTATAGTTTGTTTGTCGAAAAATAATCGCCATTCGTGATCAAAAAAAGTGAAGCTTCAAAATTTGAAAAAGGAATGATAAAAATGTATCATATGACAAGTCAAAGCCAGAAATATAACGGGCCAATCAGAAAGCTTCTTTCAGTCAACTACAAAGATAACTGATAGGCCAATAGATGTAACATTCAGTCATTCATGTATGAATCAAAATTTAAATAAAGTTAAATGAAAATGAAATAATTTTAGATTTACACGTAAAATACATATTGTATAGAACCCTAAAAAATAGCCTGATCAAAAAGTTTCTCGAATTCTTGTTTATGTTTGGATGATGGGAGACAATGAGCTCTCATATATTTGTTAATGTTTCAGGAAGTCAATTTGATTTGGCTGTCTTTTTGGTATCATGTTAAAATCATGCTCAAAATAAACATTAAAATAAGCATTTTTCATTCATGCATTCTACATGTATATCAGGATCTTTAGTCATTATTCAAGCAGACTATTTTGACAAATCATTACAAATACAATGAATTAGTTCCAAATGAAACGCAGTCTGGGTTTATGCTTCTTCTGTATTCTGATGACTGTCAATAAGAGCACAGATCTTATACATCATATGAGAGAGGGAGAGAGAGAGGGAGAAATAGGGTTTAACGTCCACTCGACACAAACTAGGTCATTTCGGGACTAACATATGGTTTTAATTTTTATTTCAATAATTCGCTTGCGCGTAGGGGTCTTTAGCAGTGAGAGGAAACCGGAGTGCCGGGAGGAAACCCACGAGGTTGAGAAGGCGACCCTATCTCCATGCCACATACGCTCACACCAGGGATCGAAACCACAGTCGCAAGCCAGAGGTGACCGGCCAGCTAGAGGTTGAAGCGCGGCACTCTAGACCACTAGGCCATCCCAACCCCCCTATGACAGAGGGAGAAATGGAGTTAAACGTCCACTCAAGACTAACATATGGTACAATTTTATTTCAATAATTAACTTGCATGTAGAGTTCTTTGGCAGGATCTGTAGAAAACACACAAGATTGGACAGGTGATAAGATCGTACTCCTTGTCACATACAAGCTTGGGATCAAAACCACGCTATTTCACATAATGGTCAATGGCAGACCTTATGAAATGCAAGAATGAGACAAGCTATTGTGAAAAATCTGCAGAAGAGCTAACGATTTCCGAACATGGAAAAGCGTGAAGTTACGTTTAACCCCTATTTTGTGACGATTTATTTTTTCTACACGTATTTATCAGTACAGGCTAATTTAGATTAATGCATCAGTCTTGTACTATAACCTTGGCTGGTAGGAAAGCCTCTTTTTGTATGCACATACCTGCTTGTAAAATCTGATGACATGACAAACAAACTCTAGCCTCTTTCTGCTCCATGTAACCAAGACGACTCTTCATACTACAGCACAGTGAACAAAATATCTACAGAAAAGAAAAAACAATATAAAAGGTTTTTTTTAGGGTATTTGGATTGATTAGAACAGAATGCTTATAGACTGTTTATTATATGTACATATATTGACCTTGTATACATGTATACGTGTATGTATGGTTGTTCCATTGAAATGAATGAGGAGCTTCACATAGCTTACAGCTACATGTAAATTACATTTTATTACCCCTTGCATTTTTCAGTCATATTCAACTGACTGGCAGTGAAATTCACAAACTTATCTGTCAATCATTTTACATGCTCAAAAATTAGAACATAAACATATTTAATCTCAACACAAATGAACACTTTGTTGTGTTGCATTCTCATTAAAAAGTTCATTTCCTTTGGCACATTAATATATTCTGTAAGTACTGTTGTTTAGACCTCGAATCAGAAAAAATTTGAAACCAATCCAGACAGAGAATTGAACATGCAACCATTTTCTTTACAGATCTAGGAACAACCTACCTTTCCACATGCCCTACAATGATGCCTTCGTTTGGTGAATGTGAATTTGGCGTGACACTGCATGCAATTTATAGCCTGGGCATCTGGTAACCATGATGGCGCTACTTTCCCCAGATTTGTATGGATAATGGATGGTGGAGGAGCATCAGATGGAAGCAAAGATGGATCTTCAACACTTTCAGCTGCAGCAGCTCCTACAGCATCCAGATCCTCATTACCTTCTGACGGTTCTTCTGCAACTAATAAAAGAAAATACATCTTTGTACAAATAGATTATTAATGAAAGGGTGACCAAGCATACAATGGTAGGCAGTATCCAAGTAATTTGGTTGGTATGATAACATTCAACGCTGAAATGAAGAAGGGTACTGGGAAAGGGGGTCAGGGAGGGTTAACAGTTCCTGGTAGCTAGTAAACAGATCTTTCAAAAATACATACAATATCATGAGGAATCCAGTCCTGTAAAGAAGATAGGGATATGGAAAGATATGGAAAAACCAATTGGACCTTCATATGAAGCATAAGCGAATTATTTACCTGCAGAATCTGATTCTTCTTGGATCTCGGCTGAATATGGTGTCAACATTCCTCTAGTTCTCTGTCCTGGTTCATCTGGGTTATATTCCCCACGAGGAGGTATATTTAAACTTGATGGTCGTTTGGATTTGTTCATCTGAGGACTGGCAGATCCTGCTGGAGACCAGGAATGAGGACGGAGATTTGTTTGTCCTCCTGGCCCCAATAATCCTCCTTGGGCAGATGCCTCAAAATTTCTGCGTAAAACTGGCAATTCACCCACATTATCACCATTAACTACTTGATCATTTGTTAAACCATCTGTTACTGGTGGACAAACTAACGTATCTTGCAAGTTGTGGTTTAACTGATCTTCCATCAAGTTTCTATTATGACTCAAATCTGAGTTTTGCATATTCAAGGTTGGTTCATTCATCTTCTGAAGCCCTTCTGAAGCTGGCATCATCTGTGTTCTTTCTCCATTTATTTCTGTTTGCCATTGATTTTGGTTTATGGGATCCATGGCACCATCTTCTATTACATGTGTACCTGGAAATGGTGCCTCTAGATTAACTTTAGAAAGTCCAAGCAGACTATTCGGTCGACTTTTTTTCAAGTGTGATGGATCTTTTGGTCTTGCACCTTGTCCAATAATCTGCTGCTCTGGCGTTCTCATTACAACTGGAGGAGAAAACTGACCACTGAAATTTGAATCAAGTGACGAGCTATTCTCTGTATTTGCTGAAATAATGGATGCATTTGAAGGATAACTTAGTGTCTCATCAAATGAATGACTTTCCTCATAAGGCTGTGGATCATTTATAATCTGCTCTATTTCCAAGCAATCTCCATCTTGACTTAAGGAAATGTTTATATCGGACACAATGCCTTTTCGGTTCAAATTCGGGTCTAAGAAATTGCTTTCAGTATTTCTGATGAAATTTGGATGTTCGAGGCTAGCCGCTTCTGGAGAATGACCTACAGCTCCTTCCATACTTGAGTAAATCTCCTCATTCGGCACATCAGCTACAAGGTCTGGTCCATCTCCAAAATCACGTCGCGGACTTTGATCTAATTGCACATTATTCTCACGGTTTTCTATCTGTTCTAACTCTGAGCCTATACTCTTTGATGCCTGCTGAAGCTCAGAACTCAAACTTTGGGAAGTTGCTGAATCTAATGTTTGCGCTGGCATGCCTGACACTTGACCGGACATGTTGAGATAATCATCAATATCGCCAAGAGACATGTCAGCATCTTCATCGACAAAGCCAACAGCAGTTTGAGATTTTTGAGAGGCCCTATCAACCGTAAGATTTTCTGTCTCTGATACACTTTTTTCAGTTTGTTCTACTTGATTTGAAGACTTTTCCTCTTCTGTATATCCATTCGTAATTTCAGAAGATTTATGATCAGTTTCTTGAGTTAATTCCCCTTTAGAATTCTGTTCATAATTTATTTCTAAACTGTCTCTTGTAATTGAATAACCATTAACTGGTTCAGTCAAATTATCTGATGAAGAGTTACTAGTTTCGTGACCCTCGACAATAATATCTGATTTCGGATATTCATATGAAGAAAGCTCTTGTTCACTATTCGGTGACAAGGCATCCGTTTGAACGGCTGTAACTTGGGATGCCTGAAGACGACTGCCTGTTTCACTTTTAACACTTCCGTTAATTTGCAACTTCAAAGAATTGGGTCCTGATTTTTCTTCATCTTTCATCGGCTGTAAATCAACGTCTTTGCTATAATTTAAATGATCACTAATAACGTAGCCATGAGAATTAGAAACCTGATAGTTGGACACAATTGCATCTGCTATTTTTTGTTCTGTATTGTTAAAACTGAAATCCTTGTTTTCAATACCCAATTGTTCAAGTTGTTTCATGGGAGGAACTTCGTTAGTTGTAATATAGTCCACTTTGTTGAGTTTCTCACCATGATACGGATCATCGTAGTTAATAAATCCATTATTTTGATCCACAATTGATGTAATTATTGTTGTATTTCCAATTGGAGCTTTTGATAAATTCTCCCATGGCTTATCAAGGTGTGATTCTACAAACTCTGCGTAACCTGTGGGTTTTATCTCCTGTCCTGGATTTATATCACCAGACGCTTTCTCTGAAATACAAATAACAATATTTGATAAATTTCATGAACTTGAAGTTTAACAGATTCATATATAAGCATATATTTTCTTTTTGGGGGGGGGGGGGGGTCATATTGGCTAAGTGGGTAAGATGCTGGCTTGATAGCCTGGAGGTCGGTTGTTCAATTCCTGCATTGGCTGAGAAAGTTCATCCATATTTTCAGCCGTGGTTCCCCCTTGTCAGTGATGCAGGACAGAGGGCCTTAGTCTAGTCATTCAGATGGTACGCATAACTGAGGTCCTGTGTAGACATTGACATTGGTTGAGAAAGTTCATCCATATTTTCAGCCGTGGTTCCCCCTTGTCAGTGATGCAGGACAGTGGGCCTTAGTCTAGTCATTCAGATGGTACACAGTCATAACTGAGGTCCTATGTACACATTGGCGTGCACATAAAAGATCCTTTGACGGTTGGAATTTGATATAAGAGTAGGCCATAGTGACTCTGTCCGGGCAAAATTTCCCTCACAGCACACTGTATGGCGTATGCTGGTATTCATTAGCACAATTCGGAGCAGAGCAGTAGGAAATTAAACCCCATTTCATTTCATTTCAGGTATGTAAGCATTTTGTTTATTATTGTTCAATAGTCAATTGAGGCACAAGAGTTTACAAATTTTTCATATAAAATTAATGTAAATTTTGGAACAATTTTTTAAAATAAAGACACATGAAATTCAATGATAAGCTGATTATGGACTGGGTGAAATTCAGGTTATATATGATGGCATTGCATCCAAAATTCATAGGCTTCCAAGCTTGCACATTAAAACACCCAACCTTCAAGGGACTTGAAGCTTACATTATGAATTTATAGTGTACTGCAAATGCCAAGAGTATATTCATGTACATGTGCATGCATGTACATGTATAATAGCATAGATTTGGTTGCTTATTTTTTTTTTCTTACAAGAGTTTTTACTGTTTAAAGTTTCTTCCTTTAACATGTTATATAATTACGAGTAAATACAGTACATGAATACATTCAGTAACATGTTCCAGTATTATAGAAATTAAAGATTTACACACACACCCCAACAATTGCTAACATTTCAATTACACCAAATTAAATTAACAATTCTACATGTACCTAAGACTTAGAAAAAAACTACCGGTATACCCATAATTCAGCAAAGGTATTGTCCTGTTACTCCTACACTATACAATATAGTGATATTATAAAGAAAGGTAATGTATCAGATATTAGGAATTAAGGTGTGGCAATCTAACCAGGCAAGTCATGTTGGTATTTGTGAATATGAGAAAGTAAGAGTACAAGCTGTAGTAATGTATCATCATGATGCACACCCATTATTTATGACTGGAACTATTCTAATCATTTAATACCATATTCAGTATTTTGACCTCTCAGTATGTAAATTGATATTTTTTTAATGTCATGTTTATGTATCAGCCTGAGTATTCAAGACAATAATTATAAGATATTAAATCTCAATTTATTTTCTTTTACAAAAATCATAAACTAGATGATTCTCCTCAAAGAAGGTAATGGCTTTCAAATTAAACATGCATTATGCAAGAGCAAAATCTTACTATTGTAGGCCTTCTTTAGGCCTGAAAAGTTATAAAAACTATTAATTAGGCATTAATTAACCTATTCAGACCATAATCAACTCTCGATATAGAGGCTAGCATGAGATTTTTGTTGGATTGTAGTTCCAATCGCTGAAATATTTTCCTTCGTGATTTACCACTAAAAATGGTTAACCGAGACTACTGGTTTTGTCTAACCGACTTTAATAATGATGACCGAGGCTAAGCGGAAATTTCAATCGCTTAGTTCAAAGCTAATAGTGGATCAAATTGACTGAAATTTTCAGCAAATTGCCTTTACATTAGCTAGTTTTTAACTATTGTAGTGTGAACTGCCAACTCGTTATCTTATCTCCCATAATGTATCTTTAAGTCAATAACTCAGTCATTTCTTCAATCTCATTAAAATCAAACTTTGTGTCTGTTTCATCATTATGGTTCAGATTTTCTATATTACACTTCATAAAAGATGTAATGTCTGCAATAAGATGTGTTAGGCCCACGACTTACATGAGTTCATAAATAGATCTGTGAATGTGATTAGGAGAGTTGTGTTTTACACAAGTTAGAAGAAGACACAATGATAAAATGAATGAAATGAAATGGGGTTTAACTTCCAACTCTTCTGCTCCAACTGAGCTAATAAAGGCGGGCATACACCGTACAGTGTGCTATGTTATGAGGAAAATTTTGCCCAGGCAGTGGCACTACAGCCTACTCTTACAGGTTTTTTTACGTGCATGCCAATGTACACACAGGACCTTGCCTTTCCATCCCATCCGAACGACTAGACAGCTCTCCTCGTCAGGTGCTCCATCATGCACCTCTGACAAGGAGAAACCACACTGGAAATTCATTATGAACTTTTTTGGCCAATGCAGGGATCGAAACGTGACCCGCAAGACAGCAAGTCAGTGTTTTACTCAATTAGCCATCATGGCTCCACACAATGATAAAACTTGTAGATTCCCGTAAAATACCCCCCCCCCCCCTGCAAAAAAAAAAATAGTAAAAAGTATGTACATGTATTTGTATTATCTTTTTGAGTGGCACTCAGATTTGAAATATTTTAGCTTTAGATTGTAATACTTTTGGTTGAAATGTATGAAAACTATGTCACCACTGAAAATACATTTAAAAATCATCATACTAGCTCTTAAAATGAATGAATGAAATGTTGTTCAATGGCATATGAGCTCCAACTGGGCTATATTGCACCAAAGTTCTTAAAACGGCAATTAAGTTGTTTTAAATTTAATAATAACATTACCTAGCTGCATTATATAAGTTTGTTGTGCACATTCAGATTCATGTACATACATGTAACTTATTCATGTTATTTTTAATACATTACTTGTCATTCTTACTTACTGGTATATAATAAAACATTATCATGTGACTATTGTTACTTGTCTGTTATAATTAATGATGTCTATATGTTTAGGTCATATCATATCAATATTCAATTTTGATTTACAATATACATGTACAAGTATTCTATATCAAGCATGTTGTGTCCCATCTCCTGCCATATAACATCCTATAGCTTTATAACAATACTTCCTGATCTTAATTTCGTTGATAAACTATATATAGTAATAGTATATATCATCAGGACTATGTACAATTAATGCAAGTATAAACAAAACAATACACACTGGGGTCTAAGGAAGACTTAAACTGTTCATGTGAGTCTATAAATTGCTAAATATGATGACATGGAAAAAATTACGGCAATTTTTCCATATGTAAGATTGTTATTGGAAGTCTATATCATGCTGTCCACAACCTAAAATGTGATTTTTTTTGAGCGATCAGAGGCCTAATCAATGAAGTTAACGTCCGATAGATGCCAATTTTGAAATGAACAATATCTTTGGGATATAAACCTATATTTCAAGTTTCATCAAAATCAGATAAAAAATTGTGACCTGTAGGGTGTTCACAAACAAATTGTGGAAAGACAATAATATACGTCACACAAAAATGTGGGCGTATACAAGTTATGATTTTCGGGTAACAGCAATTGCGTTAGCTGATCATCTTTTTGTGTAAGATTGTTATTAAGCAAATATGTAACACATTACTTTACCTACATAGAAGTTCAAATAAATGATTCGATATTACTATTCTTATTTAATCCATGCTCATCAGTACCAGTGATGTATTTATTCTGTTAAAGACTAAATCAATATGTTACTGTCATGTAGTAGATGTACCATGAATTTAGTCTATTATTGATCTATAATAATACTAATAGTGACTGATGATGATATAATCTAATATTGACTATTGACGAATAACTAGACCTGACTAACTGCTTTAATCAAATCATCTTAAATTTACGTCATCTATTTGTACATGCCCTATTCATGTATACTGGTCAAGAACATGTATCAAAGAGGAGCACAAAGCCAGGAGAAAAGAACCATTCTAAACAATCAAGCACAGTATGTACATGTAATCTATGGTAATATGTGGCTTTACAATCTGTATTTTAAAGGTATATTGTCTTTACATGTAGATCTACATGTTAAAGGAGCTAAATCGTTAACATTTGGGACCTAAAAAATGACACAAGTGGGTCGCAACATACTGTAATATGAATGTATATAAACTGATTTACATATAATGGTTTCCGTTTTTACTACAATTTCAAATCAGTTATGTTCGGCAAAATACCCAGCAGTCTCAATCAAATGCAAATTTCTAGCGTTTGATGTTTCTAGCCTCATTTCTCGAGTCTCTTGGTAGAACTAGGGCTGAAACGCATTATGGTACGGTACACGATTCATGTATCAATGGTAAAATGTTTATTTTGTCATAAATATTGGATGATCAGAAGCCCATATTTTTCTGGTAAGATTAGAGCATCAATGTTGATTTAAATTGACAAATAATTTGTGTTTTAAATGTTGAAGATTTTGGATGATATTGTGTTAGAGACTTAGCTACTTTAATATAAGGTATCATAATTGATGTCACTTTGTTTACTAATAATTAACATCAAGCCGTATTGAAAGATCTCTTTGCAAAAAAATGACAGTTAATATAGAACATAAATGTACAAGAGTAAGAAGCGTACATTCGATATTCAAAGGGAATTCTTCTTTGATCAGGTGACTAATATTGTACTAATTATCTCGCGATTAATGGCAGCTGCGTGAGACCCGCTTTCAAATAACATTGTTTGAGAAACAGAAATTGTACATAATGTAAAAACAGGCACAAACTAGGAAAGGTTGGAAACAAAGAGTAACTTTCGTTCAACAATTTCCATTCTAAGCTGCATTTCACAACTTTGTATTTACACTTACATTTATAGAGAAAATGGATTTAACAACCACTCGACACAAACTAGGTAATTTATAGACTAACATATGGTTCAATTTTATTTCAATAATTAACTTGCATGTTGGGTTCTTTAGCAATGGGAGGAAACCGAAGGACCTAGAGATAACCCACAAGGTTGGACAAGCAACCCAACGCCTTGTCACCTACAACTGGGGTATCGAAACAACGGCAGTTGATTCAATGACAGACCTTTTGATACAGCGTGCTAACCATTCAGCCATCAACCCCCCTTATCTATACTGAGACCATGACAATATTATGTACAGTACACATTTATCTGTACATGTACATGTAGGTGTAGAGACAACAACAGATTTTATGGTATTATGTTACACCTTAATTATATCAATTAAACAAGTCAATTTTTTCTATATTGCCTACCAGAACAATTAAAATGTTGATATTTCACATGTAGCAAGGAGTTATTTATTGCGTCATTTAATTTCACATTGAGTACATCATATACATGTATGACACTGTTGCACTCACTAACTTTACACAATCCCAAGTTAGATATATTTGGTATACAAATAGATGCATATGTAAAATATTGTTTTATATGAGTAGTTTTCATTATAAGCAAGGGATGGATACTCTGACAACAATCTCAATTCATGTACATTTAAACAGTATCATTACATGACCAAAGAAAAATGTCATTCTTTATTACCCTATTGATATAAAAAACATATTTATTTATTTAACATGAAAATATTAACTAAAAAAGGTTATAGTATACTACATGTATGTCAAATGATGACTCAACAATATTTTATCAAAAGACAAGCCAACAGTGAGGCTGATGTCCCCCGCCGAAATCCCAAAATAAATAGATGACACATATTAATTAATCGCACATTTATTTTTTTCAAACGTATCGACCAATCAAACTGAACACGAAGTGTCATCCAAAAATTGCTTATCTCTGCCTACCGTAAGAAAACTCCATCAAGACATTGACCTAATAAGCATACACCCCAATTTTGAACATTTTAACTCAATTCGAAGGAGAGTTATTGTGTTCCAAAGTCTCGGCAAATCAAATTGCTTATCGCTCTGCTTACCCTGAGCAGAAAATGCTCATTATCGATCTTAGTCAAGGTATTACTGTAATGAAACTATACACCAAGTTTCATCACTCTCACTTAATTAGAACTAAAGTTATCGTGTCTCAAAGCATCAACCAATCAAATTGCTTATCTCTGCCTACCCTAAGCAGAAAATGCTCATCTTCGAACTCCATCAAGGCATTGACCTAATAAGCATATACACCAAGTTTGAACATTTTAACTCAATTAGAAGGAGAGTTATTGTGTTCCAAAGTCTCGACCAATCAAATTGCGTATCGCTCTGCTTACCCTGAGCAGAAAATGCTCATTATCGAACTTAGTCAAGGTATTACTGTAATGAAACTATACACCAAGTTTCATCACTCTCACTTAATTAGAACTAAAGTTATCGTGTCCCAAAGCATCAACCAATCAAATTGCTTATCTCTGCTTACCCTAAGCGGAAAATGCTCATCTTCGAACTCCATCAAGGCATTGACCTAATAAGCATATACACCAAGTTTGAACATTTTAACTCAATTAGAAGGAGAGTTATTGTGTTCCAAAGTCTCGACCAATCAAATTGCGTATCGCTCTGCTTACCCTGAGCAGAAAATGCTCATTATCGAACTTAGTCAAGGTATTACTATAATGAAACTATACACCAAGTTTCATCACTCTCACTTAATTAGAACTAAAGTTATCGTGTCCCAAAGCATCAACCAATCAAATTGCTTATCTCTGCTTACCCTAAGCGGAAAATGCTCATCTTCGAACTCCATCAAGGCATTGACCTAATGAACACATACACCAAGTTTGAACATTTTAACTCAATTAGAAGGAGAGTTATTGTGTTCCAAATTCTCGACCAATCAAATTGCGTATAGCTCTGCTTACCCCGAGCAGAAAATGCTCATTATCGAACTTAGTCAAGGTATTACTATAATGAAACTATACACCAAGTTTCATCAATCTCACTTAATTAGAACTAAACTTATCGTGTCCCAAAGCATCAACCAATCAAATTGCTTATCTCTGCTTACCCTAAGCGGAAAATGCTCATCTTCGAACTCTGTCAAGGCATTGACCTAATAAACACATACACCAAGTTTGAACATTCTAGCTCAATTAGGAAGAGAGTTATTGTGTCCCAAAAAGTGTGACGGACAGACAGACGGACAGACGGACAGACAGATGGACCGACAGACAGACGGACGAACCCATTTTAATAGTCCCCCAACTTTCTTCGAAAGGCGGGGGACAAAAAAGATATATTACCAGGCAAGGAAACCGTCCATATAAAGTCTGTCACATTGTGAAAATTAATGGCGAAAAAAAGCAAAATCTTTATCCTGTACAAACCCACTGGAGCATTCACAAGATTATATGAAATAATCAGGGTCAATAAGTAACACAAGTTTTTGCAATAGTTACGGTCACTGTAACTAAATCCCAATGTCACAGTAACTAAATCACAATGATCAAGTACTTTTACATCAGTTTAAAACAAACACAAAACAATCTGTTTCTAATCTGGATAATAGAGTTATAATAAAGGTGTTTTTAGCTGTGACTTGAAAATTTGAGATTCTCACATGTTTACAGGCAACTGAATTCTAAAGGTGATTTGAAACAGCACGGATACTTTTATCACCAAATTCTTTTACATGTAGTAGATATAATGACGTTGTTGTTTAAACATTCCCAGTTTCTACAATGTGAGCAAGGGCTATAACTCATCAAAAGAATCGTATTTAACAGAAATTTTTCATTTCACCAATGTTTATAATAATGCATTCCATTTTCATATTGTCAAACAGATCACAAACTTAAATATTTTGGGAGATTGGATAAAGAGCTGACAGTTCTCGATATAATAGTGAAAGAATAGAAAACTGAAAATTTCTGTCAAATTACTTCACTCGGAACAAAGATATTAGAGATTGAAATTTAGGCCTAGCCTCAATCATCATTGCTAAAGTCGGTGTGATAATAAAAACCAAAGTCTTGATTATCCATTCTGACGTTAAATCATCCATGACAAAATGTATTCAAATCCTTGCTAACGATGACATCGAGAAGATGAATAATCCCTGTGAATTTGAAAAAGCTCTGACAAGAACGTACAGTAGTGTGTAGAGTGTTCACAAGAGGAGTTTAATGCACTAACGGAAATAAATGATGAGATGACAACATATAATAAACAATTAAAATGAGACAAGACAGGTAAGTATTGGGCGCGTTAGTAAATAAAAGTATATAAGCCATTCAAAGTATTCATTCAAAATAGTTGTAGATTTAAAATGCATCATAAAACAAGTTGGAAAATATATGTACATGTAGTCCAAATTATTTCACTCCATTGTGCTAACATATGTGTCATCAAGCAAAAGGCTGAGCATGCATAGGTTTCATCTTGCAAAATCCTGGGTATGCATACCAACATGTTTCATCTTGCACAAGGCTGGGCATGTAAACTGACAGGTGTCCTCATGCACAAGGCTGTGAACATGTGTACATTTCCAGAATATTTAAAAGAAGGCTTTAGAAGGGCAGACAGGCAGACAGAGTTAACAACAAGCCACTCTCAAGATGGATTACATATGGCTAGATCTACATGTATAATAGACTATTAGACATACAAACCTTCTTCTTCAAACTCATCTAAAACTTTATCCAAATCCACAAAATCCATTGGAATAAACTGTAATAAAATAATAGCATAATTACGTATCAGTATAATTTTTATCAGTATAGGCTACACAGTTCTATGCCTCTCATTGTAATATCAAGAATGCCTTGAAAAAGCAGAAGTACAAGTACATGTACCATAGTTACATTGTTGCACATGACAGTCACTCATTTATTACTTGCACATTTATCATTGCATAAAGCATCTAACTACATACTACATGTACATTGTACATGTATAGTATAGCAATCAAGTTGTTTATTTATCACTGCACTGTGTTCATATACATGTAACCAAAGTAGAAATGTTCATTATCTAACTTATATTAATTAAGCCATTGATGTACATGTACTTACTACTGTACATGTAATGAAACTATACACCAAGTTTCTTTCATGACATCACCTCAATTAGAAGCAGAGTGATTGTGATCCAAAAGATGTGATGGAAAGACAGGTATCTGCTTCGCATAGACAGAAACATCCTAACTAAACTCAGCCAAAACATTCATATTAACACTAAAATGTTCACAAAGTTTTGATAATTTAACTCAGTTTTACATACATAAGCAGGCTAGAAGAAATATTGTGTCCCGAAGTTGAGAGAATATTTACATGATATACTGTACAAACCAATACAATGAACACACTCCTGTACAAGATGAATATGATTTAAACTTCTGACTTGTAAAAAAAAAGATAGGTTGCCAGGCAACGAAACATACGCCCACAACAGCTAAGTCGTCCGGGCAGTCAACAAGGATTGTTGCATATTGTTTCTTTTGTCAGTAAGGAGAACATTTACAACACATGATAATCTTATTACAAGTAATAACCCATTAAGTAATTATCAGAAATGATTAGAATAGTTTTGATGGTTTGTCTAAAGGCCTTCGTCCACAAGATATTTCAAAGTGATCAAGTGCCAGAAATTATCAGATATCACTGAAAATCAAATAGGATTCTTCGTCTCATGACCCTAAACACTGTGTACAAATTTAAAGTCAATCGGATATTAACTTTAACCTTTAGAGCATTCACAGGGTTTTTCAAAGTGATCAAGGGTCATAACTCTGGCAGTAATTATCGGATATCGCTGAAAATAAATAGGCTATTTTGTATCATGACCGTAAATAGTGTGTATAAATCTAAAGTCAATCGGATATTAACTTTAGATTTTTCAAAGTGATCAAGGGTCATAACTCTAGCAGTAATTATCGGATATTGCTGAAAATCAATAGGATTCTCTGTATCATGACTTTAAACACCGTGTATAAATTTAAAGTCAATCGGATATTAACTTTAGCCTCTAGAGCGTTCACAAGATTTTTCAAAGTGATCAAGGGTCATAACTCGGGCGGGAATTATCGGATATTACTGAAAATCAACAGGCTTCTTCGTATCATGACCTTAAACACTGTGTATAAATTTAAAGTCAATCGGTTATTAACTTTAGCCTCTAGAGCGTTCACAAGATTTTTCAAATTGATCAAGGGTCATAACTCTGGTAGTAATTATCGGATATCACCGAAAATCAATAGACTTATTCGTCTCATGCCCTTAAACACCGTGTATAAATTTAAAGTAAATCGGATATTAACTTTAGCCTCAAAAGCGTTCACAAGATTTTTGAAAGTGATCAAGGGTCATAACTCTGGCAGTAATTATCGGATATCACCGAAAATCAATAGGCTTCTTCGTCTCATAACCTTAAACACTGTGTATAAATTTAAAGTCAATCGGATATTAACTATAGCCTCTAGAGCGTTCACAAGATTTTTCAAAGTGATCAAGGGTCATAACTCTGGTAGTAATTATCGGAAATCGCTGAAAATCAATAGGCTTCTTCGTCTCACGACCTTAAACACCGTGTATAAATTTAAAGTCAATCGGATATTAACTTTAGCCTCTAGAGCGTTCACAAGAAATTGTGGACGATGGACGGACGGACCGACGGACGGACCGACAGACGGACGGACGGGGGCGACGGCAATATACGACCACATTTCAATGTGGGCGTATAAAAAGGGCCATTGTTTGCTTTTGTATTAGAAAGTGCTATTTATAGATGTAGTAAGTTTACATGTTGATGATACTAATGACAATGACAGTATTTAAAGTAGCAATATTGTCATTAATTCATAAAGCCAATCTTGTCCAGTCTTTGAATGCAGTTATAGCCATCTACAAACTTATTGAGGAATCGTACAAAAATCCATATTCTCAAATATGTGTGAAATGTTTGAAAACTCTTAAATTAGTTTGTAATCAAAAAAATGTCTGTTGCTTTATTCAAGAACATTTAAAGTAATGAAGATTTAACTCATAACAATTTTTAAATAAATATACATATTCAATAATTAGTACGATTTAAAGGATGACGACAAATTATTCTAGGATCCATTCACTTAATTTTATACAATTGCCAGCAGCAGATCTAGAAGTGGAGGCATTAAGATTAGTCTGAAATTCACAAAATCTTAGGTATGTCACGTCATGTCCTTTTACCACAGACTGATAGCGATGCATAATATGTAAATGATCTTTAAGATTTGGGGGATGGGTCTAAAATTTTTAGTCAATTTCTTGGTATTCGAGTTCATTGAGGGGGGGGGGGGAATTCTTGTGAATGAGAGAATTTGTTTTAATTGCAAAACTCACCAAAAACCAAAGAAAAGCAACTTTACTAGCATAATGGAAGAATAAAATTTTTTGTCAATATCCAGGTATTTGAGGTTATTGCTCGGAGCAAATTCTTCTGAACAAGAGGATCAGAAATGGTCCAGAATCTCAAGATCTGTCTGTCAATTCTGCCTGTGGTACACTACTTTCTGGGCGGTTCACTATAACCGTGAATATGATAGTGATGAGATAGTATAAGACTAGAGGAGTGGAACAATGGAGCACTGTAGGCGCAAAAACATTTAAGGTAGCGACATATAACATGTAAATGGGCTTTTATAGTGTGATCTTTTATAATCATGTTATTCTTTTTTGTAAAAGTGCAACAGTGCAACTTCTTAACAAGTTGGATTGTACATGTACAGATTCTCGAATCGTTTGGACTGCACACAATGGTACATGTAGATTGTATTAAAATCGCTGCCGTGAGAAAACAGAACGACCGTACATAATGAAACAAATTCTTAATTAGAACCACAATACTCTTCTGACGAAAATGTATCTCAAATCGTTTGGACTGAAAACGATGATAGAGTGTATTAAAATCGCTGCCATGAGAAAACCAGAACGACCGTACATTATGAAACAAATTCTAAATTGGATCTTTAATTAAAATGAATTATAAAACAAGTTATTCGTTAGTCAATTGTTTTATTTAATTAGGGGGATTAAGGAATCAGTCAGGCGTTAAGGAATACACACGCTGGCTGTATATAGGTAATTAAGGAATAAACATTCAGAATATGCATTCAGTCACTGTGACGTCACTGGCGTCTGAGGGGATTAAGAGTGTTTTCGATAATTGGCAAAGTTGTTTTTACGGTAGGTCTATTTTTTTTGACTTTGAGTGAAGATACATGTAGCTGAATTAAATTTAGTCGGATTAATGTGAATTTGCCGTAAAGTGGATAAAATAACCATGGACTGCTCACATAGAAAAATGTTCAGGGCCATTTTATGTGCACTTCAACGATAACTTTTATAACAAATATTGGTA
The DNA here is from genome assembly GCA_963678685.1 of Patella ulyssiponensis. Lineage (NCBI taxonomy): Eukaryota > Metazoa > Mollusca > Gastropoda > Patellidae > Patella > Patella ulyssiponensis. The sequence goes on from OY783228.1 coordinate 18,611,356, forward strand.
CACTAACACAGTTCATTTAATTGCTTATAGGAGCTTTTACACGTGACATATTTCCGGTGTCTATTTTTTAGCCTGGCCTTTATCTTCCTGTATCGTAAAATGGCAAATGCCAAGGAAAACAGGATTTTTCGTCTTTATATCACAATAGAAAACCAATTCTTGAATGCCACTCTTTTTGTACGATGTGTGTAGCATTTGTAATAAATAACCGATTTTAGGTTATGTCTAATTTTTTTTTTCGATTTATTGATGATATACTGCGTTGTAGATGCTAAGCTCGCAAAAGCATTATAAACAAAGATGCATTGCTGTATAGTATGATGGCAATTTGTGTGTTTTGTGTTAATTTTACTGCAAACAATTAACAGATATTACAATTTAAGCACGACCGTAGCACATCTAGAAAAAAAGAACAAATAATAATCACGCTGTAATAAATAATTTTGCATAGAATGCACCGAGTCCCATTATATATTTGTTGTTTTCTGAACTAAATATTGAATTAGAAATTGATAAAATGGACACAAATGTATTGTTGATTTGATTTGTTCTTCATTCTTGGTTGCGCCATTGGAGAAAAACTGCCTAAAAGTTTTAATCTGTGCATCAAACAACTATTTTATCATTGGTTAGAGCCCTCTAAACGCGTGGGAATTTACAGTAGCTATTGGCTAACAGCACGCATTCACAATCTTTTTTGCATATTGAATACTATTTATGGTATTATTTAGCTGGAATTATTTAAGTCGATAGCCTCAAGGACCAACATAGTACCATGTTTTGTGTAAGAGTATAGCATGCAGCGCTATAGCTGATGATATATCAACCGCACATGTACTGTCCAGTCGGCAGTTGAATACATGTACATGTAGGATAGACCAGATTTAAAAAAAATTTGTGTTAATAGTCCTGTAATTTATAGATAACATCTGTTTGGTGGTAAAATGCGTAATAAACTTGACCACATTCAAGTTCGGGCCATGGGCACGGATCAGTCATCCACTTGTTTTCCTCAATTGCATACTGACATTATGGGTCTGGTAAACTTGCCATATCTTTTCTATATAGAAATGGCGATCGGTTCCATTTTATGTAAAACAAGATGACTGTACGGCGGTATTTTCACAAAATAAACACACAATGGCCTATGTGTTTCAGTCTACGAATAAGGCCAGGGTCTGCACATCACCGAAAATGACTTCAAAAGGGAAAACCGTAAAAGCTCCTATAATTTATATTGTAAAATTAAACTACACCTATCATTTTTCGTTTTGTAACAACTAAACTATTCTTATAAAGATTGATGTATTTATTTGCAGGTTTGTTAGATATTCTTGCTAGTACAAATAACGAGGGAAAAAAACAGGATGCATGAACACACCTAATGTAGTAGATGGCTTGACCCTGAAAAGTCCCTTAATCATGACCACATTGCAGATATTGATATGACTGAGTCGATTATCACAGAACAGGACTTGAACTAGTAACTATACTTGTTACCTTAAACTGTGTTTAAGGTAACAATTGGTACAGTCTACGACCCCTTACGCAAGTTCAAATAGGTTCAAACGCACAATTGTCAACACACATCATTACAGTTTGTATTAAAATAAGTAATTTTATCACAAATAGTGAAGACTGGACCATTAAAATAGTTACCGAACAGTTTTTCTCTGCATAGCGCTGTTTATGTTGTAGGCCTAATGACGTATTACACAACTTGCGGCCATGACGGTCGGCCATTTGAAATTTCGAGTAGGAGATGGGTTTCATCAAATCATATAATTATGCGGTAAGGTCTCACCTTTATTTCAATAAGAATTGATTTATTATATGTTAAGCTACGTGCAGTACTGTTTTGGGCCACTTTATTTGTAAATTAAGCGAGCTATAGGCCAGTAAACCTTTTGTAGTCATTTGACTACAAAACTTGCGCGAAGGAACTCTGTAGGAAAAGCCACTACTGCGACTGGAGTAAGACGGAAGACAGCAGTAGTGGAACCATTTCTAGACTTGAACTTGACTACATCAGTACAGTACATGTTACTTTGGCTCTACCAAGGTCTTCATATCATGATGATCATGACACAAATATTTACTAGGCAACAAGGAGCAATAATTTACTACTGATACCATTAGGCATTGCCTTGGGCCTATCAGTTTGGCTATCAAGGCAGTGCAACTGCCACCAGAAGGCAGCGTCAGTGACAAGCAATAAAAAAAAATGTTTGTTGACATTCAGATTCACTCGATCTAAATCTATTTACCAGCACATTTGCTTTTTAATTTAGTACATAAACACTCACCTTAAACGAAAATTATGATATAAATAGGATAGGTCCTATTAAAACCATATCTAGACTCGAAATATTGATTATTTGCCTAAGATCAACTTTTACACAATTTTAGCAGTCGCCATTTTCATTTTTAGGTTAGCCGAGACCGGAAATAGGTATTAGTAATCACGAATCATGACCAAATTTATTTTAATTTTAACTAACTGATCATCTGTTGTGTATTTTTTAGAAAGACAATTGTGTATCATTCCCTTATTATGTAATAATTCAGCCTTCTTACATCCAGGAAGCTTGAATAGGAGTCAGGCTGGGTCAAGGTCATTGCAAACCGGAAGTTGCATATGTGTTTGTAAACAAAAGTAAATTATGAACGTGTTGAGGAAACAGGTTTTACTTTCTATTCTAAGAAACAAAGTATGTGACAGACGATCGGTTGAACGAATCTTCACGTACCAGAGACGATTATTTTCCAAAAAGTCAAAGAAAAGTTTGGCAAACATGGCGGAGTCGTCTACTACACTGTTAAAGCCACAAATATTTGATTATTTGTTAGTGTTAGATTTTGAAGCCACATGTGACAACCAAACTAAATTAATACCACAGGTACATGAATCTTATGAGTATCAATTTTTATACGCCCACATGGAAATGTGGTCGTATATTGTCGTCACCCCATCCGTTTGTCCGTCCGTCCGTTATCCATAATTTCTTGTGAAAGCTCTAGAGACTAAAGTTAATATCTGATTGAGTGATTGACTTTAAATTTATACACAGTGTTTAAAGGAGTTAAGTCGCTAACATTTGGCCTTTGGGACCTAGAAAATGACAAAAGTTGGTCGCAACGCATGTAATACTGTAATATGAATGTATATAAATTGAATTACATTCAATGGTTTTCGCTTTTACACTAATTTCAAATGAGTTATGTTCGGCGAAATAAGCCAGCAGTCTCAATCGAATGCAAATTTCTATCATCTGGTTATTCCACTCCACAAACGCTGTTTGATTTGATGCAATGTGTGTAGCCTCATCCCTCGAGTCTCTTCTTACAACTGGGGCTGAAACGCATTATGGTACACGATTCGTGTACCAATGGTTAAATGTTTATTTTGTCTTAATATTGGATATCAGAAGTCCTTCTTTTTCCGGTAAGATCACAGCATCAGTGATGATTTAAATTGACAAATAATTTGTTTTTTCAATGTTGAATATTTTGGATGATATTGAGTAAGAGACTTAGCTACTTTAAGGTCATAAGGCGAAGGATCCTAGTCATTTTCAACGATTTCCAATTATTACTGCCAGAGTTATGGCCCTTGATCACTTAGAAATATTGTGTCAATGAAGGCCATGAGACAAACAATTGAAACAATTCTAACCATTTTTGATAATTACTTACATGTAATGGGCCATGTAATAAGATTTTCATGTGTTGTAAACGTTCTCTTTACTGAAAAAAGAAAAAATATGTGACAACCCTTGTTGACTGTGCCTGGACGACTTAGCTGTTTTGGGCATGTGTTTCGTTGCCTGACAACCTATCTTATACACTACATGTAGCATATGTTATGTACATCTAACTATCCGTCTGCCATTTCATCCATATCTCTTCTTAAAAAATGCTTTATGCTTTGCCTAGTGCAGAGTAATTAATAAATGTGCTGCTCACTGAAAGAAATCTTGAAAATTATTGCTAGTAGTTATGGCAGTATATTTAATTATTGATATACACAGAATTTATATATTTAGTTTCATGTAACAGAGTCACTTTCTCTAATAATACTAATAAATACCTTTTATTTTTTCACAGGAAATTATTGAGTTTCCCGTATTAAAAGTGAATCCTGTGACATTGAATGTTGAATCCACATTTCATCGCTACGTGTGTCCTCAAGTCCACAAAGAGTTGACTCCCTTTTGTATAGAGGTACGTGTATGAAACACCTATAGATACAGATAAAGAAAATCTTAATTTCTATAAGGATGTATGATGCTGTCCACAAAACTTCTTGGATTAATATGTTATCAATTGCAATAAAATCAAATATTGATTATTTTGAATACATGTTCATGCATTGATGGGTGAGGGAGTAGGGGTGGAATTGGATTTTAAATTGATTTCAAATTTAACTTCTCCACTATTCGACCTATGCCTGCTGTAATAAACCCAAAATAGGCTATTCAGTTAGACAAACATAAGAGGCTCTACCACATATGATGCTATTCAACAATACAAGTTGAAATTAAATTAATAATTGAATACAATATCAAATTAAAGAACAAGTGGGAAATCCTGATAAATTGAATACAAAATCAACATAAGTCATAGTTAATATTAACATGTTTTTTTTTACTGATTAGATATTTTATACAGGCACATTTATTTTCTGAAATTATAATACACTGTATTGTTTCTTTCAAGACCAGGATCTTGAACGAGTTGTTTGCCATACCTATCTTCCCTGTTGCTCAATTCTTTAATGCCCTTATCACTTACGAAGTCAGTTGCATTATTATTTCAACTGTTCAAACGTGGGTGTGGCAATTGAAACTGAATTGATTTCATTTTGTTTGAGAGAAAATAAAAAACTAGACTCTTGCTATTTGTAGCTGACTGGTATAATACAAGATATGGTGGCTGGACAACCAAGCCTACAAGAAGTTTTACAGGTAGTCTTTTATTTTGTAAACAACAAAGAAAATAGCTTTGAATTATTTCTTTATATAAAAACTGAATTTAAAAAAAAACTTAAATTGCAGTAATATGATTTAATAGATTATAATCAGTACCAAAACATGTACATCAGGTATTATAATATAAGATAGTTTATGACATTCTGACCTTGTATTCAGAAATTTTAGATTTCACCTCACATTTACAGGTCTTTAAAGGAAAAGTTCACTCAAGCAGATTATTTTGCTTAGTCATAATAAATAAACTGTTAAAAATACTTTTATATTGAAGAATTTTAAAGATAAAAATATTATTCTGTTTAATAAATCTCAATACATTGGACCCTGTTCATCGATATTCCTCAACCAATCAAAATTAAGATAAATAGATATTTGTCGAGAAATTGTTGCCATCAGGGTGCAGCTTTTGGGTGTTTAAATAAGACCTGTAATATCAGAATTTGACCTATTTTAAAATTGTTTATCTTCATAATTAAATGTATTAGTATAATATATAATTGTTTGCTTTCATGAACTTTTCCTTTAAGGTATTACTAAATATATTTTGAGGAAAACAAACCCACACTTAATCATGTTATTTCATAAAAATTGGTTTTTATTTTATTGTCAGGAATTTGATGATTGGATGAAACAAGAAGGTCTACTAAATGAAGGAGTGAAGTTTGCTTTTGTAACTTGTGGTGATTGGGATTTAAAACTAATGTAAGATTTATTAAAGTTGCTAATTACAATACTTAAAACCAGTTGTCACTCTTCAGGGGTAGCGGAAATGGTGCTAACAAAGTGTCCTTGGTCTTCCGATGAAATATAAAATTGGAATCAACCTGTGTACACATTAGCGTACATGTTAAAGAAGCCATGGCTATTGGAATTCAAGGAGATCTGTCAGAAACTTGCTGCCTGGGCAAAATACCTCCGTGCATTGCATACATATGCACAGAAATGAAATTTCCTGTTTGTTAGTTTGTAAATTACGGAAGTATTGTGCGGGCAAGCCTGTAAACGATATTCTATTATTATAATATTAGCTGTGCTTATTCAATTGTTTGAGTGACTGGACAATCTAGAACATCACTTACAGCTATAATTTCAGCAATAGTAGGGAAAAGAGTTTCACAAATCCTTTTTAAACAGAAGTACTAAATATCTGAGACTACCTTTTAAACTTTATATGCATCAAAGATGCCTGTCCCTGAAGCCTAACCAGAAGGATAATTTATCTGAAATTGATAATTATAAGTCTCTGGATTTATAAAATGCTAGGAAGAAAATAAAAAAAACAACCAAAAATGTTGCATAAGGATGACCAAAGGCGTTTTAAAGCTGAGGCGCTGGAGGCGCCAGCCTCCTCGCGAAAAATCCCAAAGAAGTTGAACAAATAAAACGGGATAAAAATGCTAAAACCGATGAGAAAAATGTACCCTAGTTAGGGAGGGCCCTAAAGGCAGACAAAAGGGCCTGACAAAAGGGCCCCTCTGGCAAAGGGAAAGGGCCCCCGGACCCCCGCGAAAGAGGGCCCTCAAAATAGTATAGCCTCCGTCATGATAAACCTCAAAACGCCCCTGAGGATGACATATCTGTGAATTGGCCTTTGTACAGTGTAAATATGAAATCCCTTTAAAAACCAAAATTGCTTGAAAAATATGAAATAACTGGAAAGTTCCCACATATAACCATCTTCAGGTAAAAGAAATAAATATGTTGTACCCATTGAAATAAGCAAGTGATCTAATGCAGTATATCTAATTATGGGTAGGGTTTTGTCACAAATAAAGTTTCTAGTCACATCTAGACTTGTACATCTATTCTAGTTGTTAATGTGAGGTATACATGTGTAGCAAACTAAAGATTACAGTTTGTATTAGTTATTACAATGTCAAGGTAAAAAAATGTTTCTCTTTTGGTAGAGAAATGCCATGCATGGTTCTTTGGAATCCCACCAATGTAGATTACCTTTTAAACCACTATTTTACTGTATGAATAATTGTTTATCAGGTTACCTAAACAATGTGCCTATTTCCATATAAAACCAGAAGATTATTTCAACCAATGGATTAATCTTAAAAGAGTAAGTTCTAAATCTTCTACTTTAATCACCACCGGTAACAACAACGATAATGACGACAAATGGAGATCCGTATATAAAACCTACAATGATTTTTTTAAAAGGTATATTTTGCTTTGTCCTTTTCAGAGTTGCACTCTGGGTTTACATGTACAAGTTATAAATTTCAATCCAGTGCCATTTGAATAAATCTGGAAGGCCCTCTCAATCTTCTTTACCAAACGCACCAATAAGATCTTTGTATACTGGTGTCCCTGCCAGTACAATTTATTTGGTTACAGTCACTAGTTTCCTTGCAACGTGTACGCGGGATATTATTGTGCCATATGCTTTTGATCGGACTATGGCCGCTGAAATAGTCCGATCACAGACAGTTCCTAAATGAACTAGCCTATAGCATACGCCATGAATATAATTATAGTTAAAGATTAAGATGAATATGGAGTGAATTTATGTGTAGTTTAATGGTCGAGTGCGAGACATTGTGTAATATATTGATATTGTACGACACAACTAAAAATACAGACACTATCCAGCACGTATTTCACTGAAATACGTCACATGGGTCCATTATTTCAACTGGTATTGAAATAATTGTAGGCCAACATCAAAGGATGACGCCACATCTGTATTTTAAATTAGATTAACCGTCGCATCCATCTCTATCTTGACTATCCCTAATATAGACTGGCCAACAAGAAACTTCTGCTCGGTCAAGAATAATTTTCGATTTTCCGCGATTTGACTACCCATTTACATTGCGGACTAAGTTAGATTGCATGTAAAAATTTGCTCATTTATATTCTATAGGCGGATGGTTCGGTAAGATGGACTGTATGTCTTTTCTATAGTATTGAACAGAAGGCCATTGCTGGTTTTGTATACGAATCTCAGAAAATTAGGACATTAAACCCTATTTAATTTTTTGACGAATCTCCGTTTGTCCTACTTACAATAATGCCAATTGGTTTGTTTTGTTTTTTTTTTGGGGGGGGGGGGGTCTTTAGTCGTCACATATATTTCTTGGGCTCCCCAGGAACATATATTGGAATACAGCTTAATGTTGGTGGGTAGAATTTTATTGTCGTTTTTATATAATACTAATTGTTGATTATCAGTTTATGATTTGATAATTGTTGTTGTACAGAAACCATATTTATTATAATTACCATAAAGATGAAAAAAACTTATATTTTATCTTGTTTATATTACAGTCTTTTTCAGATGTGATGAGTGTATTTCCGCAGGGTATGATGCCCATGTTAAGTCAGTTAAAGTTAAAACACCAAGGACGACATCACAGTGGTATTGGTAGGTATTCTTGGGTTTATATATTAATTCCCTATTTCCTTGCCCGCTCCCATTGCCCCCGTTGATCCAAAGATTATCAAAAACAAGACGTTAAACCAATTTCTTTTCTATTTGTTTGTCAGTATTGTTGACGATTTAAATGATATGAAATTATCGATGTTGATGTTATTGAACCTCCCGAAACCCGAATTTTCAGCAGTGGCGAACCCGAGATAATGCGCATTTATTATTGTGGGTTCGGGCGTTTTGCCACACTTCTTAAATATCATTTTGATATTTCCATATTTTATGTGGGGGTCATCCTATAGATCTAGAAATAACCTAATTTGTTTAAGCAAGGAATGGAACCATTTTGTTAAGAGATAATCCTCTTGTTACTCTGCCGAAATAAAGATTGAGTGCAAAGGATTTTGCGCCATTACAAAAACGTGCAATATCAGCCCCATTCCGAACTTGTTTGGACCAAAAGCAATTCTTTTAAACGAAACCTTCATTTGATGAAATGGTCATTAATTCTTATGTATGAAGAGAGAAACAAATGAGATATCGTATCAGCAATAGTAAAGCCGACAACAGCGAAATAACCTATTATATACAATTCAGAGAAGATTCAAACTGCAGATTGTGACATATTTTTTGTTGGACGATCTTCAAGTTAATTTGCGACAGTTATTATACAATAGATAGTATATATATTTGTTGTTTTTGTTTATTTTAGATGATTGTAAGAATATAGCTAATATTGTGATAGAATTGTTAAACAGAGGCTACGTGTTTAAATATACTGGCAGATTAAAACAACCTGGACACTCTACATAATAACATAGATTTACTGTATTACTATTTTTTGGTGCCAAAAGAGAAACTGTTGGAACATAGTGACAATTATGGTACAGTCTACGGAATAGCTTGATAAACTAACCATTATAATGACGCATCGTAAAGGATCATAGTTACCGTCAGGAAACACCATGGCATCTTCTCGGGCTACAACGGGGCCAGGGCCGGGACACCCTGATATAATGAGCAAGTGCCACTATGGCTCCACATAATATTGTTTAGAAGATAGTATTGTATTATGTTTATTCAGTATATACATGTATATAAAAAATACAATAAAGCCGACACGGTACCCTTTATACACAGTATCATTTGAAATAAAATGACGTTATATAGTACATTTAACAAGTTTCTACCTGTAGTTATTTTATTTTGTGTATTATTTTGGTACTAAATCTGACCAATTCCAGGTAATAGTCCAAGAACCAACCCTTCTATTCATTCATTCGTACTGTCCCTTGTACCCGTGGACTGGCCCAGGAGCTTATACTCATGATGCTGGTATGGACAACAGGGTCGTAACCAGCTCAGAGACACGAGGGGGTGCAGGAAGTGTTTGTATGCTCTAATTTATTTTTTCACAGGTGTGCGGTCATCCCCCTCTGTGCCCTTAGTTACGGGCCTGATGGACTATATACGTTATTTTCTAGCAAGTATTTTGATATTCCTCGAATTGGTGAACGAATAATTCCTGATCTCTAGTCTCTATAGATCCTGGTCTTATTTGACGTATTTTGTCTATAGCCTGTCGAGTTGTATAACCATATTGTTTAATTAAATAACAGGCCGCCATTGTTCCGGTCCTTCCTTTTCCATGAGCACAGTGTATAGCTACAGCCTGAAATAATAATAATTATTATACGATAAAAACTTAGTGCTTGATGAAATAGATATCTATATAAACAGCTTTCTCAAATTGCACGAATCGTTCCATTGTTTAGCAGAATATAATACCTTTCATTTTTTAAAACAAGAAAATTGCTACTGCGGTTTGACTGAACAATGTAGATTGTCTTCTAAGGGACATTGCCTACGAAGAGCACAGGTTTTATGTAACTCAGATATTACGTCAAATACTATTGATGGAGGTTAGCATTCGATTTCAAAACCACCATAAACGCCCAAACTTGTTCGGAGCATAGTGCGGGAGTTAAAATAACTTCACCTCAAAATTTGAGATGTGCAAATTTGAGATGAAAATTGACCTAGCTCCAGAACAATTTATTACCTTTTTATTTTTTCTAGCCTTCTCCATCATCTGTAGAAAGACTCCGACTTGTAATGTAGGTGGTGTAAAGTCGACTATCTTTATACACGTCAGAAGTAAATCTATAATATATCAAATATCCATTGTTTCAAGATGTGTGCTGACTGTACATTAACTATTAGGTATCAGTTATATTTTTGGCTAACAACAATTCGTTCCGTTTAATTTATCGCTTGTTTACTCTACTTCATGTTGTACGTGACAAGGAGAAGGGTCGCTTGTCCAGCCTCGTGGGTTTTCTCCGCGTTTGTATATAATTTCACAATTATGCGTAAAAAGCAGGGACCATGGTTCGATTCGCACCAAAATCGAACCTAACCGAGACACTTTCGATATAAACATATTGTTACGTTTAAATTGGATAAAAATTGAGTGTCTACAAACAAACATGAACGGAGGGACATGGGCGACAGCATTATACGTCCATGGAAAAATGTAGACGTATAAACGTACTCTAAATCAGTCAAAAGGGTAACATTCTGTGCAAGAAAAGCCGAACAAACAGAGCGTAAATAATATGCTATTATATCCATCTTTATAATTTACTTTTCACAAGGCCTGTAAAATTAAGACGAGAATTTACAAATACCCCTTTCATATCCTTGTATATCTGGACATCGTTCTGCTGTCAAGGAAACGAGATAGCCAACATTATTGTTCACTAAATACTGCATATTTCCAGGGGTATCAGGAAAACCAAGGGCACATAACTCATCTTCAATGACCCAGGAGAAGTTCACAGGAAATTCTCCAACTGAATCACCCATCACGCCAAATCTGTATACAAATAAAATAAAATAAGGTTTAACGCCCTACTGTTCCACTCCGACTGGGCTAATGAAGACGGGCATATGCCATGCTGTGTGCTACGAGGGAAATTTTGCCTACACAGGTGCTCTGGTCTACTCTTATGTCGCATCCAATTGGCTAGGGATCTTTTAAGTGTACGCCACACAGGACCCTGGGTTTTCGACCCATACGAACGCCAAGACAATTGTACTTCCAGGGCCCCCCGTCCTGCACCACCGGCAGGGGAGACCACACTGGAAAATCCCGACGAACTTGCTTGGCAAACACCTGGAGCGAACCGGTGAAATCGAAATACAATAAAAGTAGCGCTGTATTATACACGGCACTATCATCATGGCTAAGCCTGTGGGCTGGGATGCGACTGAACCTATAGCTTACCTAGATAACCCACCATATCGTCTCACTTTTTCTAAGATTATTCCAATGTGAACACGCCTACATCTTTAATGTAAACAAAATATAGATTCAACTGAATATCGATGAAAAACGAAACACAGTTGGATCGGCTAGGGTTTCTCGGATGTCGTAGAGGGGGCTTACGGTGCAAAATTGCAAGTTTCTATACTCTTGTGCAGTCGGGGGTAACGGCGTTCGGGAGAGCTTTACCACATGTGTGCAAATGTACCTATCGATATTGTCAAAATAACGTACTTGAAAATGACTTATTTTGTCCCAAAAGGCCACCACCTACACCAGAATTCTGTTGCACCAGTGTAACTTTCAAGATAAAAGAATAATAGTTTTACCGTACCTTCATATATATATCGTCACCTGCACACGTACATTCCCTGATTCGAATTCTACGACTGGCCCTTATGACTGCAATCCTCCCATATTTGTGATTATACCAATGCCTCCCGGACGTGGACCATGCACGGGTTAAAATAACCCGAACTTCACTTCTGACCCGTTGAATTTCTTTCAGAATAATGCCTCCATTCTGTCTGTGAATGCCCCGTTATTATAAGGCCATGTCAGAAGGTAAATTAACTGTGAAATTTGTGACGAAATAGAATGTAAAGTAATACCGAAGACTGTCTTCCTTTGACGAACAGTTGTTCTTACAGGTCAGTTACTTGCACTTTAGTACCCGATCGTTCTAACAATACATCCATTCAATCAAACTATTTTGATATATTCGGGACTGAATGAAGTGGACCATGCCCTTCTTGTTGTTGGAATATTGTAGTTTTCATTTCTATTGATTTACTCGGTTAGGTTGTGTGTGAAATGAATGTTTAATTCTGTTGCTCAACCAAGCATATCTTACTCCGCTATTAACTATAAATAAATTATCATCCCATATCACATCTATGAATATGTATGAGTATATCGGGATGATTTTCCCGGGGAGATGGTTACTCATAAATGCTTCACTAAAATCGTTAAAACCTCGGTTTTAGTCCGACCCTAACGACTAGACACTGTCCTTTCTAGGCCCTCCGTCAAGCATCACTGCCAAGGAGAAACCACGCTGGAAAATGCCTGGGAACTTTCTCGACCAACACTGGGATGGAACCCGGGACCTCTGATTAGCATGCCACCGCCCCCTTTAGGATAACACCACATTAATTTGAATGTTTTTCGGGCGCACCTGTTAAAATTTTATTACCTATGTCTTCGGCGTAAAATAATTTAAAAACAACATTACAAAAATGTTTGGTTGCTCTTCTTAAATTGTTATGTTTCCCTTCAAATTTGATATTATCTTAGCTCATGGATATTTATTTCATTCTTAACAGGCATTTGTACAATAATTATCTGCGTGTATAATTACAGTGTAGGCTGTACAATAGGCACCTTATGTTAGACACAATAGGCACCTACACAATAGGCACCTACACAGGCGCGGATCCAGGATTTTTTGCAGGGGGGGGGGTCTAGGTTTGATAATTGCGATGGGCGTAGCCCAGCGCCGAAGGCGCTCAACCAATTAACGGGAGGTTTTGGGGGCCTCCCCCAGAAAAATTTGGTAAATTAGATTCAATTTGGTGCATTCTGACGTATTTTCGGAAGGTAAATTCCAAAATTACAGGTCTAAAAACCGCCAATAAAATCGCATAAAAATTTGGTAAATTAGATTCAATTTGGTGCATTCTGACGTATTTTCGGAAGGTAAATTCCAAAATTACAGGTCTAAAAACCGCCAATAAAATCGCATAAAAATTTTTCAAGCCTGAGCAGGGGGGGGGGGGGGGTCTGGACCCCCACTCTGGATCCGCGCCTGCTACATCGGGTGAAGGCAAATGAAAACATTTGAAAAAGCCACACGTTGGCGAACAAATAAACCAGGGTGTCACGGGTATAAAAAGGCAGGTCCCAGGAAAATGGCGATAAATCACGAAGCCTCTGGTACCACCAAGAGCTCGAGCTAATTTTAAACTATTTCTTCTTCCTATAGCGTAATGAGGTGGACAACCCCTTCCTAATAAGGTGATAATGACAGTCAGGCCTTGTGGACTATGCTACGAGATCACGGGTCGCCTACCAATTCCCCCCCCCCACCACCAATATTTCGCCGACAATAATGATTTTTATAGGGGGGGGGGGGTCAAATTGGTACGGGCCCGATTGTATTTCCTGGGTATTTCATTTTAGTACATGCTGATTTTTGATATCATCTTTATAATCGTGGTGCATTCTTTTTTATTAAACGTCACCTTTCAATTTCTAGATTGTGTTTGTTGTGATATATGGAAAAAGTTCATAAATCTATCTACTATTAATCATTGAAAAATAATTACTAGCAAACTAGAACGTTAAAACAGTAAATTTCTTATTTATTCATTTGAAGCGAGAGAGAGGGAGAGAAATGGGGTTTAACGTCCACTCGACACAAACTAGGTCATTTTGGGACTAACATATCGTTTCAATTTTATTTCAATAATTCGCTTGCGCGTAGGTGTCTTTAGCATTGGGAGGAAACCGGAGTGCCCGGAGGAAACCCACGAGGTTGAGAAGGCGCCCCATCTCCATGTCACATACGCTCAGACCAGGGATTGAAACCACAGCCGCAAGCCAGAGGTGACCGGCCAGCTAGAGGTCGAAGCGCGGCACTCTAGAGCACTAGGCCACCCCAACCTCCCATCTACTAATAACCATTAAAAATAATTATTAGCAAACTAGAACGTTAAATTTCTTATTTATTCATTGATTTCCAATAAACTCATATTTGAAGCACTTTTGGACTATCGATATCAGGCCCTTGATTCCTGTCTTTTTAAATATAACCCGACTGGACATACCAAATATGGCCAGAACTTCCGATAAAGTGTCTGTATTTGCTGGTTTAGTTTGGCTGCTGTTTAAAGCACAAAAATCAGAGAAAATTTATATATAGAGATATTCCCACAACAAATGACTCTAGCGTTCCATTTATTAACCCCTCCAAAGATACATACTGTGTCAAATACAATTTTCCTCATAACAAAACTATGGTGATCTGTTTCTGCCACTCCGTGCGTCGTCTTTCACACTTGTAATCTATGGGGAAGAACGCCGACGTCGCTTTATTTTTGGACACGGCATCGCGAGTGCCGGATTATTCTGGTGGCGGGGGGGGGGGGCACATACCAACTGTGAGGGGGTTCCAGTGTTCAAATTGTTCGTACTGACCGCGGATCGTACTAGTATGTTCCCCGCCCCATTGAATGCCTGGGGTGTTTTCCTAAAATTAGGATTAATTTCAGTGCATGAGACATTTTAGGCAGAGATTTCATTGACGTTTAGTATAAGTTGACCTACCAGTCCCGGGGCCCCCAATATCCCTTACTGCGAGGGCCCCAATTCTCGCCCAGGTACTGGTTGGCTCCGTCCGTGATGAAATATTAGTATGACCCAGAATTGGGGGGGGGGGCATTTGTCCCACTTTGCCTCCCCTAGATCCGGTACTGGGCATCGCCAATCAAAACGATTCATTTTAATATGCCCACACATAGTTTGGGCGTATATTATTGTCTCACCCTGCCTCACGGTCCGTCCGTCAACAATTGGCTACAGATTTTGACGGACCTGATAATTTTCTTTTGAAACATGGATGTTCACGAGAGGAATAACCTATTGGATATTCAGCGTTCCGCGACTTCCCGTTCTAGAGTTATCCCCCCTTTGCCGAAAGCCTTGCAAACGCGATAGATGTTACAGTTGTAAACAGACTCTTTTCAAAGTTGCGGCGGACAGGAGAGAAAGATCTTTGTTGGTATTTAGCGCTCCCGACAACATAAAGAAGTATAATGATAATATTACAAGATTGATTTTTTTTTTATTTCGTGTTTTGTTTTACTAAGTCAAGACCTTCGTGTTTTGTTTTACTTAGTCATGACCTACCTTATTTTACTTCAACATTGACCATGTGAGTTATTCTATAACATTTATATATAGATATGACGTCATCAGATAAATTAGTTTCGTGTTTTTACCAAAATATCTTCATAAATATATCTACTATATAAAAGATATACAATTCCTATTCATCAATTTCTACTTTATAAGGTGTGTGTCAAATATCTTCATAAATATATCTACTATATAACTTTTATACAATTTCTTTCTACATTGAAAAAGTTTCCGCCAGGAAAAAAGATTGTAAATATTCGGCTTAAACTACGAAGATTATAATACATACGAAGCAATATAATGAGTACAAAATACCAGTTTTGCTGAAATGTCTATACTATACGTATTTTACAAAACATTCCTACTCCGGAAAGTGGGGTTTTCCAAGCGGATGATCACGTGAAGGGGTACAAACACCACCGTTCGCCATTACTCAAAATTGAAAGGGGCTGTAGTATAATAACAATGGCGGGAGTCGGTGTTTGTACCGCGCCACGTGACGCATTTTGTAAAACCCCAGTTTACGTAATTCCGGAGTACGTCTATTCATAAACATCAGTAAAGCCTAGTAACAATAACTATGCACGGCCATTACTTTCTTCCCCCGTGTATTTCGTCAACCAGTCTTCCACCTCATTGATATGGTACTCAAAAGGACCCGGACCTCCTTCATAGACAATAATACCGTCTAAAATAATATACAATCTTTCCGGTAAGCCACCATATGCTACACTTGCCGCGTTTTTAACGTTGTCCAAGACAATGGGGGATTCCACACCAGCTTCAGATAAGTGTCTTGCAGCCTTGACTCGGTCTTCTAAGGTCACGTGCTGGTAGATGTCATAGTTGTTATCAAATCGCCATCCATCATTTGGGTGAGCTTCTTCGATGTAAATCGTTAAAAAGTCTGCTTCCTTGGAAAAGTTACGTACTAATTCATTAAAATTCCGTAACTCTGCCATAAACGGGGGTCAGGTACAACTACCAAAGTTCAACACCAGAGGTCGCCCCTTCTTCATGTAATCAAACAGGAAGTGTTTCTTCAGTCCATCTGATGAATACACTGTCGTATTTATGGCCTTTCCATAAACTTCCATCGTTTTGAAGGTGTCTAGATAACTGACACGGAAAAAAAGCGTCAGCATTCCCCAAGAATACATCGAATTTTCAAAATCTTCTTTTTTCACTCGACTGACTTTTTTCATATTGCCGCCCGTTTTACGAATTATCAGTCTTCCCAAGGGAGGAATCAACCATACCAGGCCCGTAATGATACTAAGGAAGACCATGCGAAAAATGAAAGATGCAATCTTCCAACAGCGTTTCGCAAATCTGATAATGGACTCCATGTTTAATCTGAGTTATCTCATCTGAAATGTACAAAATGGTGAGAGTTAGTGAACGTCCAAGATAACAACATTTGGCCTCATCATATTAAAACCCGTGATACCCACTAGACGATTGGTTTCCAGATAATGAGACATACGCCCATCCCGACCCACTATTTGAATGCTGTGCTTGGACATATGCTCACCAGGGGGAGAGAAAATGGGGTTTAACGCCCACTCGACTCAAACTAGGTCATTTCGGGACTAACATATGGTTCAATTTTATATTAATAACGTAGGGGTCTTTAGCAGTGGGAGGAAACGGGAGAACCCGTAGGAAACCCACGAGGTTGGACTGTCGATCCTCTCTCCTTGCACGTACAACCAGGGAATCAAAACGACGCCCTTTGACTCAATGGCAGACATTATGATAAAACGCACGTGCTAACCATTCGGCCATCCAACCCCCTACCTCATCTGCAGCCTAGGCTTACCGAGTGTGTATGATTTTAAGTTTTGTTACATAGGCTCACCATGGTATAAATGAAAAGTGGTACTTGCTGTTCTAGAAAGTGAGTTATAATTCGAACAATATCATGGTAAAATAAATAGTTCCGGGCGTGGGAGCGATTTTTCATCAATACATTGGTTTTGTTGTCGTTTTATTTGTTTGCGTCGTGGAGCCTCGGTGACACGTTTGGCGCGATAAGGAATAGATAAGTTAATAGAGACTTTTGGCATGTGGCATTTTCCCTATCCCTATCGCGTATCCGTATCGTATACTTGACACGTTGCGTCAGAGTAGTTTTAGAGTTTTGGCAGATTCTTGCGTCGCGTACGTATGCGTCACTGAACTGAGCTTAGTTCTATACAGCATGATGGCAGTTATCTAAGATCACCATCACCATCATACTCCGCGCAGCGTTTCGTTTGATTACAGGTAATCTCACTACACACTGCTATTATGAGTGGATATTGTTGTGTTAAATTTTGATTGGTCAGTAGTCCGACTACCAACCAATCACTACCTACCATACAAATGCTTTACATTTAAAACGAGTGCCAGTATTGGACCAAATATGTTTACGTAACGTTACGTCATGTCTCACGCTTTTATTATGCCTAATTAACCCGTGCATAGGAGAATACTGCAGTAAAACTAATTGTGTGACAAACGAGGCTATCAAGTCGAATGAAATGTAAACAATACTGTTTGGAAACGAACATACTTTCACCCTTTTTAAAACCTTAAATCACTGTCCAAAGTTTTAGGGAAGACTCAGATTAAACGAAGGACTGTCATGTTGCTGTACTTAAGTGATAGCTTTCATTGAACGGGGAGAATAGACACACTCCCGCAAAAGTTCAAGAAACAGACGCTATTCCAGCAATGGCTAGAGAGAGATTTCTCGGGCCATTGCTTCAGGAATATGCATCACCATGAGCTATTATAAAAAATTAATGTCGCATCTTATTAAAAAAAATCTTTGACTTCGACTCGACAGCAATTTTCAGTTTCGCTAATTTATCATTTATACCCCTTTACCATAGAATCACATCATTTACAGATTTGCAAGTTCCCATATCTACCTAAATCTAGCACGTAGAACAACCAGCGTGCAAACAGACAGACGGGAAAGGTATGAAAATTCCGAGAAAACCCATCAAAAATAATGATTAAATTCCAGTCTTTGTTATGGTTAAATTCAGATCAAATATACACCTCCGTGTTCTAAGATACACATAGATTCATAAAAACGCTAAGATATAACATTTCAGCGTCTAAAAAGACGACAATGTTATACGGACCGTCTGCGTATGAAAGCTGTTCGATACGGGCTGCCGTATCCGTGTGCTGAATCACGTACGAGAAGTACACACACATTGATGACGTCACACACAAATATATACGGATACGCGATACGTACTAGGAATTTACGCTTGCCAAAAGTCTCTATTATATGTATTTATAACGTCTAAAAGTGATTTACAATCATGTTAAGATCACGGTAATGTAAGACTATGTTCGAAAGCATAATTTTGTATTGTAAAAGGTTTCGTTCTAAACCCAAAATAACTTCGAAACATGTGGACCTTGCGCTAATTCTCGAGGCAAGTCAGGGTGTCGAAGTAAATTATCCAGAAATAGTAACGTAACTAAAGTATATTTCGTCAATTTTGAATTTTAAATGAATAATATAACATATCAAATTTTATACATCTATACATAAATTTTTACAATATAGAGCAAATTTATAAATACATTGGCACTATTGGATTGTTTTTAATTTTAGGGATTAAGGCGTAATTTAAAGCGGGAATTTCATATTTTCAAAGAAAGTCAAAACATATTTATTCCTATGTCTTTTGCTTAATAGGTTGTCAACTCACTATTATACAACCATAGGCATTATTTTCACACTTACAAATCCTTCACATCGTAAATAATAACATAATTACCTCCCTTGTTTTCCATTCCCCCCATACAATAGCTATCTTCAAACGTTTGAATTTAAAGTTCAAAATGATATTTTTGCAAATTTCTCAACTGGCAATGGTGAATTATATGATTAATAGGATTATTCTTTTACAAGGTAGGACTATTTATAGATACCATCTATTTTAAGGCTTTATTTTCATATATTTTAAAAAATCAACTTAAAAATATGAAATTGCCGCTTTAACTTCATTATTCTCCATGTTGTACACTTAATGATGTCTCGAACAGCTCTCTGAAATGGTTTACTTTATAATGAAACAAAAGATATTGCAAATGAGATTCCCAGTATAAACAAACATATTTCGACGTGTTATTATGGCTAGGTGGGCAAATGAAAGTAAGAGAATAGTTATATTATTGTTTTTACTAACGAAACTAAGATGTATGTAGATGTGTTTGTAGGGGGGGGGGGGGGGTAAGCGTGAGTGTGTATATGGGTGCTAACCTGGAGATCCGTGTTCGATCCCTGTATTGGCCTATAAACCTCAAATGGTTTTCCGGCGTGATTCGTGATTTCCCTATGTCAGTGTTGCAGAACAGAGGGCTTGACAAGGAAGATCGTATAATCGTTCGGATGGAACGAAAACGCGAGATCCCGTGTACAGTTGAAATTCGATATGAAAGTAGATCATAGTGCCGCTGTCCGGGCAAAATTTCCCTCAGTGCATGCTGTAAGGCGTATGCCCGTCTACATTAGCCCAGTCAGGGAAAACAATATGACGTAAAACGCAATTTCATTTCAATTTTGTTTGCTTGGTGTCAAAAACCCCGACGTCGCATTTTTCGTCGATAGCTTAACATTGCAAAGGCTACCCGCGAAGTGGCTGAAATAGAACACCATTATGTTGTGGTTACGGTGGAGAAAGCAAGTGATCAATCAACTTGAAGTTAAAAAGGCCTAGTCCTACTACTGGTACCAAGCAGACATTAACAGACATTAATAAAAACTAATTCAACTCACCTTGTCCTTAAACACAATACAATCATGACGAATTATCTCTGACTATACTTGTTTGACTCTGTTTATCATAGACCCACCCACTGACACATTATACAACTACAGGCTACAACCTGGACACGGATGTAAAAGATTTTTGATTTATAAGATATCTACGGACGCACAATACTGACATGGTATTTTAAGATGGGATGGCGAACAGAGTAGGCCACTGCGAATTATCTCTTACTAATGTTTGTTTGGTCGGGTTTTTGATATAAATGTATATATTATTTAGTATGCTGACAGGCCCGTCTACTCCAATAAAAGTGAACACTGAATGTAAAAGCTGTGCGATCTTCTGTTGTCACAAATTGTAAAAACATCTATGAAAGCCCATTGCTGGCATGGCACTAAAAATTAGACTGACTTTAACCATAACTGATGGGTAATTACAGATATACACAGGTATTTATTACCTGTGTAGATGAGAAGTGGTACCGGATGTTAGATGTTTTGTATGTGGACTGATATCGGAATAAATGTTTTGTATAAGACGGGGAACAAATTTACAGCTACTCATCAGAACGAAATAGTAAAAAATTCCAACAGCTTAGGGTCAGATTTAATGATGGATATAGACGTTCCTGGTATGCCACCGATTACATTTTCGATTGGCGCCACTTCCTCCAAATATAGTATGATCGACGGCCATCTTGGATCTTCAAACTTCCCGCTATGCAAAAACCTCCACCTACAAAAATATCTCGGCTTTTAAACCGCTTAGAATCACTATCTTAGAATCTCGATCTACATTTCTTGGTCGATGAAAACACCCCAATTATACCATCTAGAAAAGGTGTCATGCCAGATATAATATGGCTGCCATCTCGATCTTCAAAACATTATATTTATCTGCTTTTGCTAAAGTTTGAAAAAGTAAGACATATTTTAAAAGGAATATTTGGTCATATTATCATTTATCACGCTAGATCATATGAAACCTGTTTGGTGCAATGTGCTGTTTTAAGTTTGCATAATGTCATTTACTGAATGAAATGTCAAGCCTTCTTGGAGCACCTTGCAGTAGTGAACTCAGCTTCTGGGGCAGTTGGTACCATTGCAATAGGCTATTGATGCTGATACTATCCTCGATTAACATACATTCTGTAAAATATCTTTATTGGATGACAAAAAAAGAAACCAAAAGTAAGTTTGAGACAATATGTACACTAGTTATATAAATGAATTGTTATAGGATAATGCCGTGCACCCCTAGGACAACGATAAATAGATATTACGTCATCAGATAAATTAGTTTCGTGTTTTTACTAAAATATCTTCATAAATATATCTTCAATATGAAAATTATAAACTGCCATTTATCTCTTTGCTTCAGACCCGAAATGACCTAGTTTATGTGGAGTAGAAATAATATAGCAATATTTTCATTCAAACTTTCTCTCACATCAAGGAAATCGGCCCATAAACAACGCGCATGTCACAAATCTTAAGTCATTTCAGTATCAGTGCATGAGACATTTTATAATTTAGGCAGCGATTTCATTGATGTTTAGTATAAGTTGACCTACCAGTCCCGGGGCCCCCAATATCCCTTACTGCGAGGGCCCCAATTCTCGCCCATTCGCAGCCCAGGTACTGGTTGGCTCCGTCCGTGATGAAATATTAGTATGACCCAGAATTGTGGGGGGGGGGTACTTGTCCCACTTTGCCTCCCCTAGATCCGGTACTGGGCATCGCCAATCAACACGATTCATTTTAATATGCCCACACATAGTTTGGGTGTATATTATTGTCTCACCCTGCCTCACCGTCCGTCCGTCAACAATTGGCTACAGTTTTTGACGGACCTGTTAATTTTCTTTTGAAACATGGATGTTCACGAGAGGAATAACCTAATGGATATTCAGCGTTCCGCGACTTTCCGTTCTAGAGTTATCCCCCTTTTACCGAAAGCCTTGCAAACGCGATAGATGTTACAGTAGTAAACAGACTCTTTTCAAAGTTGCGGCGGACATAATGAAAGATCTTTGTTGGTATTTAGCGCTCCCGACCTGCTTAACATATTTTTTGTACGATTCTAATAACATAAAGAAGTATAATGATAATATTACAAGATTGATTTTTTTTTTATTTCGTGTTTTGTTTTACTAAGTCATGACCTTCGTGTTTTGTTTTACTTAGTCATGACCCACCTTATTTTACTTCAACATTGACCACGTGAGTTATTCTATAACATTTATATATAGATATGACGTCATCAGATAAATTAGTTTCGTGTTTTTACTAAAATATCTTCATAAATATATCTACTATATAAAAGATATACAATTCCTATTCATCAATTTCTACTTTATAAGGTGTGTGTCAAATATCTTCATAAATATATCTACTATATAACTTTTATACAATTTCTACATTGTAAAGTGTCCGCCAGGAAAAAAGATTGTAAATATTCGGCTAAAACTACGAAGATTATAATACATACGAAGCAATATAATGAATACAAAATACCAGTTTTGCTGAAATGTCTATACTATACGTATTTTACAAAACAGTCCTACTCCGGAAAGTGGGGTTTTCCAAGCGGATGATCACGTGAAGGGGTACAAACGCCACCGTTCGCCATTACTCAAAATTGAAAGTGGCTGTAGTATAATAACAATGGCGGGAGTCGGTGTTTGTACCACGCCACGTGACGCATTTCGGAAAACCCCAGTTTACGTAATTCCGGAGTACGTCTATTCATAAACATCAGTAAAGCCTAGTAACAATAACTATGCACGGCCATTACTTTCTTCCCCCGTGTATTTCGTCAACCAGTCTTCCACCTCATTGATATGGTACTCAAAAGGACCCGGACCTCCTTCATAGACAATAATACTGTCTAAAATAATATACAATCTTTCCGGTAAGCCACCATATGCTACACTTGCCGCGTTTTTAACGTTGTCCAAGACAATGGGGGATTCCACACCAGCTTCAGATAAATATCTTGCAGCCTTGACTCGGTCTTCTAAGGTCACGTGCTGGTATATGTCATAGTTGTTATCAAATCGCCATTCATCATTTGGGTGAGCTTCTTCGATGTAAATCGTCAAAAAATCTGCTTCCTTGGAAAAGTTACGTACTAATTCGTTGAAATTCCGTAACTCTGCCATAAACGGGGGTCAGGTACAACTGCCAAAGTTCAACACCAGAGGCCGCCCCTTCTTCATGTAATCAAACAGGAAGTGTTTCGTCAGTCCATCTGATGAATACACTGTCGTATTTATGGCCTTTCCATAAACTTCCATCGTTTTGAAGGTGTCTAGATAACTGGCACGGAAAATATGCGTCAGCATTCCCCAAGAAAACATCGAATTTTCAAAATCTTCTTTTTTCACTCGACTGACTTTTTTCATATTGCCGCCCGTTTTACGAATTATCAGTCTTCCCAAGGGAGGAATCAACCATACCAGGCCCGTAATGATACTAAGGAAGACCATGCGAAAAATGAAAGATGCAATCTTCCAACAGCGTTTCGCTAATCTGATAATGGACTCCATGTTTAATCTGAGTTATCTCATCTGAAATGTACAAAATGGTGAGAGTTAGTGAACGTCCAAGATAACAACATTTGTCCATCATTTATATTACCCGTACTGCATACCCCTGTTTAAATAAATTAGTCTATGGATGGTGCTTTAAGATTCTGTTCGACAAAAATTTGAAAAAAAAAAAAAAAATTGTTTTTAATTTAGTAAGTGCAGGTATGATGGCCTCCCCGTATTAAAACCCGTGACACCCACTAGACGATTGGTTTCCAGATAATGAGACATACGCCCATCAGGACCAATTATTTGTGAATGCTGTGCTTGAACACATGTTCATTAGGGAGAGAGAGAGACAATGGGGTTTAACGTCCACTAGACCCAAAGTAGGTCATTTCGGAACTAACATATGGTTCAATTTTATATCAATAACGTAGGGGTCTTTAGCAGTAGGAGGAAACGTGAGAACCCGTAGGAAACCCACGAGGTTGGACTGTCGATCCTCTCTACTTGCACGTACAACCAGGGAATCGAAACGACGCCCTTTGACTCAATGGCAGACATTATGATACAGCGCGCACGTGATAACCATTCGGCCATCTAACCCCCGACCTCATCCGCAGCCTAGGCTTCCCGAGTGTGTATGATTTTAAGTTTTGTTACATAGGCTCACCATGGTATAAATGAAAAGTGGTACTTGCTGTTCTAGAAAGTGAGTTATAATTCGAACAATATCATGGTAAAATAAATAGTTCCGGGCGTGGGAGCGATTTTTCATCAATACATTGGTTTTGTTGTCGTTTTATTTGTTTGCGTCGTGGAGCCGTGGTGACACGTTGGCGCGATAAGGAATAGATAAGTTAATATATGTATTTATAACGTCTAAAAGTGATCTACCATCGTGTTAAAATCACGGTAATGTAAGACTTTGTTCGAAAGCATAATTTTGTATTGTAAAAGGTTTCGTTCTAAACCCAAAATAACTTCGAAACACGTGGACCTTGCGCTAATTCTCGAGGCAAGTCAGGGTGTCGAAGTAAATTATCCAGAAATAGTAACGTAACTAAAGTATATTTCGTCAATTTTGAATTTTAAATGAATAATATAATAACATTTCAAATTTTATACATCTATACATAAATTTTTACAATATAGAGCAAATTTATAAATACATTGGCACTATTCAATTGTTTTTAATTTTAGGGATTAAGGCGTAATTTAAAGCGGGAATTTCATATTTTCCAAGAAATTCAAAACATATTTATTTCTATGTCTTTTGCTTAATAGGTTGTCAACTCACTATTATACAACCATAGGCATTATTTTCACACTTACAAATCCTTCACATCGGAAATGATAACATAATTACCTCCCTTGTTTTTCCATTCCCCCCATACAATAGCTATCTTCAAACGTTTGAATTTAAAGTTCAAAATGATATTTTTGCCAATTTCTCTACTGGCAATGGTGAATTATATGATTAATAGGATTATTCTTTTACCAGGTAAGACTATTTATAGATACCATCTATTTTAAGGCTTTATTTTCATATATTTTAAAAAATTAACTTAAAAATATGAAATTGCCGCTTTACAATGAAGTTAACACTATAATGTTAATGAAGTTAACTTCATTATTCTCCATGTTATACACTTGATGTCTCGAACAGCTCTTTAAAATGGTTTTCTTTATAATGAAACAAAAGATATTGCAAATGAGATTCCCAGAATAAACAAACATATTTCGACGTTTTATTATGGCTATAGGTGGGCAAATGAAAGTAAGAGAATAGTTATATTATTGTTTCCACTAACGAAACTAAGATGTATGTAGATGTGTGTGTGGGGTGCAGGGGGGTAAGCGTGAGTGTGTATATGGGTGCTAACCTGGAGATCCGTGTTCGATCCCTGTATTGGCCTATAAACCTCAAATGGTTTTCCCGCGTGATTCGTGATTTCCTTATGTCAGTGGTGCAGAACAGAGGGCTTGACAAGGGAGATCGTATAATCGTTCGGATGGAACGAAAACGCGAGATCTCGTGTACAGATGAAATTCGATATAAAAGTAGATCATAGTGCCGCTGTCCGGGCAAAATTTCCCTCAATGCATACTGTAAGGCGTATGCTCGTCTACATTAGCCCAGTCAGGGAAAACAATATGACGTAAAACGCAATTTCATTTCAATTTTGTTTGCTTTGTGTCAAAAACCCCGACGTCGCATTTTTCGTCGATAGCTTATGCGAAGGCTATCCGCGAAGTGGCTGAAATAGTATGGCGGTATATTAGTGCCAAAATTCTAACATGCTATCGTCTAATTTCTTACTTCTATTCGTGTAATTTCTAACCTCCATTCATGTAACTTCTAACTTCCATTCATGTAATTTCTAATTTAAGACAATGTATAACCCAACTTCTTTATTTGTTCAGTGTAAATTTCAATTCTGTTCCAACTTTTTTCTATTATTTAAACGAAAAATGTCTTCTTAATAGATGCTTTACATGTTTAGCATCAACATCAACGAATTTAGAATTTATACATTTCTGCCTAGCAGCCATCATTATGAAGACGTTTGGTGTCGCCACTGCGTGCTCAATTGGGTGATTGCGCACCTGATCGGGACCATTATTTGGTATGAACGACCCATTCTTGGTTTGGTTGAAGGTTGGAAGGCGTGCTAAAAGAGAGAGAGGGGGAGAGAGAGAGAGAGAGAGAGAGAGAGAGAGAGAGGGGGGGGGGGGGCACTTAAGTATTAAACTCAGTATCTGTGTAGGCCTATCCATAACATTTATACCCTGTGTTAATATAGACCAACTGCATATAAATATTGATTATTGGCTCAACCGTAAAAAAAATCAAATAAAATTCTCCAAATCCTTAGCTTATATTTGAAATAGAAAATGAAAATGAAATGAAATGAAAGAAGGTTTAACGCCCTACTGTTCTGTTCCGAAACGGGCTAATGGGAGACGGACATACGCCATACAGTGTGCTTTAGGGAAATGTTGCCCGGAGAGCGGATCTACGATCTGGACTTCTATCGAAGTCTAACGGTCACGAGATCTTTTACGTGCACGCCAACATGTACATGGAACCTCGGGTTTTCATCCCATCGATACGACAAGACACTAAAAAGGGGGAACCACGCCAGAAAATCTGGATGAACTTTTTTCGACCAATGCAGGGATCGAACTCCCGACCCACAGCCTAGCGAGCCTGCGTCTTACCCACTTAGCCACGGTATTCGAAAAAGTATTTGCAAACCATACATTTATATCACGTCCAATGTTGTTTAGAGGGTAGGATGGCCGAATGGTTAGCACGTGCACGCTGTAACATTAGGTATGTCATTGAATAAACTGGCGTGGTTTCAATTTTCCATTTTTACGTGACATGGAGCAGGGCCGCCTTTCCAACCTCGTGGGTTTTCTCCGGGTACTCCGGTTCCCTCCCACTGCTAAACACTCCTACGCGCAAGCGAAATATTGAAATACAATTGAACGGTGTTAATACCGAAATGACCTGGTTGGTGTCGAGTGGATGTTAAACCCCATGTCCCCATCTCTCTGTCTCCCGATGTTGTTTTCAATTTTAACACCCAGGCAAGCCACTCAATCTGACGAAGAGCGAGTCGTTTGTATCAATAGAATAGTCCCGATCCGGTGCTCAATCGCCAAACTGAGCACATGGTGGCGACACCAAACGACATCATAATGATGGTTGCCAGGTAGAAGTATCATAATTCTAAATTTGTTTGCCGTTCATGCTTAACATGTAATACCACAATGAAGTAGACATTTTTCGCCACAATAATAGAAATAAGATGAAATAGAATTGATATTTACACTGAACAAATAAAGAAGTTGAATTATACATTGTCTTAATTTAGAAATTACATGAATGGAAGTTAGAAGTTACATGAGTGGAGGTTAGAAATTACATGAATAGAAGTAAGAAATTAGATAGCATGTTAGAATTTTGGCACTAATATACCGCCATAAAATAGAACACCATTATGTTGTGGTTACGGTGGAGAAAGCAAGTGATCAATCAACTTGAAGTTAAAGAGGCCTACTACTGGTACCAAGCAGACATTAATAAAAACAAATTCAACTCACCTTGGCCTTATACACAATACAATCATGACGAATTATCTCTGACTATACTTGTTTGACGCTGTTTATCATAGACCCACCTACTGACCCATTATACAACTACAGGCTACAACCTGAACACGGATGTATAAGATTTTTTATTGATAAGATATCCACGGAAGCACAATACTGACATGGTATTTTAAGATGGGGTGGCGAACAGAGTAGGCCACTGCGAATTATCTCTGACTATTGTTTGTTTGGTCGGGTTTTTGATATACATGTATATATTATTTAGAATGCTGACAGGCCCGCCTACTCCAATAAAAGTGAACACTGAACGTAAAAACTGTGCGATCTTCTGTTCTCACAAATTGTAAAAACATCTATGAAAGCCCATTGCTGACATGGTACTACAAAATTAGACTGACTTTAACCATAACTGATGGGTAATTACAGATATACTTAGGTATTTATTACCTGTGTAGATGAGAAGTGGTACCGGGTGTTAGAAGTTTTGTATGTGGACTGATATTGGAATAAATGTTTTGTATAAGACGGGGAACAAATTTACAGCTACTCATCAGAACGAAATAGTAAAAAATTCCAACAGCTTAGGGTCAGATTTAATGATGGATATAGACGTTCCTGGTATGCCACCGATTACATTTTTGATTGGCGCCTATTCCTCCAAATATAGTATGATCGACGGCCATCTTGGATCTTCAAACTTCCCGTTATGCAAAAACCTCCACCTATAAAAGTATCTCGGCTTTTAAACCGCTTAGAATCACTATCTTAGAATCTCGATCTACATTTCTGGGTCGATGAAAACAACCCAATTGATGAATCCGACCTGTCAATCATTGTAAAGATATTGACCAATCAGAAAGCCCGGTTATACTTGGCCCGCGTAGTTCAAGATTGGCAGCCATTTTTGTCCCACAAACAAACAAGGCCGTGCTCTGTGCAGACTGTGGGAAGTTTGTTATTTCTACATTTATCGTCGAAATGGTATTATGCTGCGCGTGGGGAACTTGTAACAAGCATGAACGAAGGTTACCCCGAAAGCCCTCTTGGCGCAAAAATTTATACTTTTTCAGAAATCAAAGAAACAAAAAATGTGTTTGCCCTGGATCAAGGGGATGCGGTCAGTTTATCCCACGACCGTTTCAACCCGGGCTGTTTCATCCCAACCTAATTTTTTTTTTATCCCGGATTGTTTCCCCAATTAGGTCCACTTATTGTTAAATAAACATGTCCTTTGTTATTTATTATTAAATAAACACTTAGTTGATTGTTATGGATTAGTAATAAAACATGTGGGGAGGGTTGAGTTGTATTTATATATACATTTTTAAGTAAGAAGCCAGATAATATTTAATTTAACAACATCTGACGTCAGCTCTGTTTTAACATGTTTTTATTTATGATAAAGGGAGAAGATGATCGCCCTCTCTTCTCACGACAGTGTGGTTGTAAATAATTTAATTAAATCAGCCTGTCCTTAATAATATCATGCATAACAATTAACAATTTGGGCACAATAAAGCCTGCATCGTAACAATTGTTTCCGTTTTGTCTCCAATAAAAATTTAAATTCAGAACAATGTCCGAAAATAAAGTTTATGTATAATTTACAGGACAATTTGACAATAGAAAATACTCTAGAGCCTAGCTCGATCACCATTACTAAAATCGGTACGATAAAAATAACATAATCTCGATTAGCCATTTCATGATTTATTTATGAATGGAAGTTGAGCAGTATATCGGATCATAATCCAGTAAATATCACAGGCTGCCGATGACATCGAGAGTTGATTATGTTCTATATAAGTTAATTAATGTCTAATTAATAATTTAGATAACATTTCAGGTCTAAAGAAAGACCTGCAATGGGCAGATTTAGCTGTTGCATAATGTATGTTTGAACAACAGAATAAAATTAAACTTACGTGTTAAATAGTCATCTGTATCTGATAAAGTACAGGACAACTAATAAGTACATGTATTAACATATACCCGAATTCTCATGTTTAACCCATTAAATCACATACGTATATAAATAATCTATGTTATAAACCTTCATAGTCTCCGGGTATTGTCAAGTGCCACCGATCGCAGCTCACATATAGGCATTTATTATAACCTCTACACATAACTATGCAAAACAAAACAAGCCTATATTTTGACCCAATGCGAACTTAAAGCAAGTATGGAAACACAGAAAGGTCAAAGTAGAAAGATTGCAGATGAATGAAGTTTAACGTAAATACAATAATATTTTGGGACCAAATGGCCACGTGTGCACACAGAGAACTATCTACTGAGACTAGATCCTTGCCTTCAATGGCCACCTTATTCAAACATTTGTGTACTGTTTTGTTACGCGGCCCTAATCTGTTTTTACACCTTTCATACACACAGAGACTCAATAAAGATTTTCTATTTTATTTAATGGAAGGGGGAAGTCCCAAATTTCACGGGCTCCACGAATGCAAATGAAATGCCAAAATATGATGAAATAGCCAAATTATCGCGTCTGTATGTTTTAGATTTTTTTGTGGGATATCAAAACAGTTTATTTGGGAAACGTGCGTTACCTTTGCTGGATTTAATGTCGGGTATCAAAACAGTAGGCGAGGTCAATATATCATCCTAAATGAATCGAATTCAATTTACATGGTCAATATGTTTCTATATTGAAACGTATCAGAACGTAACTTTATGAATTATTGCTACTGTTTGTACGAAAAATCACGTTTTTAGCTCGTGGACTCCCTAGAAGTAGCAATAGCTGTTTAATTTAAAATCGATACACCAATATCACGATAGTGTCCCACGCTACCAGAAATGGCCTCTAATAAAAACATCCCTCCAATAAAAACATCCTGCAAATAGTGGAAAAGCATATTAAACGTATATCAAGGTTGTGGACCCATTAGAGGCCCCATTGTTTCAGATTTAGATGAAACTTAAAGTGTGTGAATCAATCGGCGTCAAAATTCGCCTAGTGTGTCCACTGTTATTCGGCCGAATGATTCGCCCGAATCAAACAGGTTTGATATATTCGGCCGAATATTTGATCGGCCGAATCATATTCGCCTGTGTGTCCGCTTCGCCGAAGCATTCGGCCGAATGTAGAATTTATTAGCCAATCGTCACTCATATCGAGAAGTCACGTGATTGTTTGAAGACATTGACGCCGCCATGTTTTAATCATGTGACGTGAAAGGTGATGTAATCGACTGGTGAATCGGGCGAAGTATTCGGCTAGTGTGTCCACCCATTCGGCCGAATAAAATTCAGCGCCGATTGATTCGGCCGAACCATTCGCCCGAATGATTCGGCTAATGTGTCCACTGCTTTACGAATGTGTGTTACGAATCAAACGTTATAGGGTGAGTTTTATATTGATACTCATCGGAAACTTCCGTCCCATAGTTATGAACCTTGGCTACCTGGCTTTTACGCAAAGTGTGAAATACGTACCAATTTGGTGCGCATTGGGCATGCCATTATGTCTATGCTATATGAATTAAAAGAACCTTAAAATTTAAGTTAGTAACCGAACGAGTTCGAATTTAGTACTCATCGGACATTCCATGTATGAGCTATGGCCCCTGCATTTTATGCAAAGTGTGAAATAAGTACAAATTTAGTCGGTTTTCAGAGGCCATCGTTTTTCCGATTCGTTCAGGATCAACAAATGTCGGATGAACTTGATTTTAGTATGCATCCGACCTTCCGTATAGAGTTTTGCCCATTTTCCTCATAAACTGTGTGGATGCAGTACATGCCATATTTTTACAGACTTGTTTTTTAAAATTTAGTTAGAAGCATTGGGACCATATTGATAATCAGCGTTCCGCAACCTTTCGTTCTAGAGATAAGTCCCCTTCCCCGAAAACTTTGTGAATGCAATAGACGCAACAGTTTTTAACAGATTTTTTTTTCATATTTAGCGTGAAGCATTTGGTTCATCAAAGGATGAACCCTATCGATATTGAGCTTTTTGCAAACTTCCGTTCCGGAGTTACGTACGCCATCTCCGGAAACCTACTGAAGTGAGAGAGTTTTCGATGTTTATTGGATTAATTTCCGATTTGGAAATGAAATGGGATTTAACGTCCTCCTATCGACATCACTGACCTATGACAAAATCTGCAACGGCCCTTTGCTTTTAGCTCTAACTGAGCCATCGAAAGGTTTAAGCAAACTGGAAAATGAAGAAAACGAAATCTGATTTTAATATACATATTTATATTATGGGAACTAAGAAATTAACAGTGTTTTATTAATTATAAAAATATATTTATTTAAAACTTATATCAAAATACCATAATCAACACATTGGCCTAATTAACTCATTGGCCTAACTTATAACATCTATATATAGATATGACGTCATCAGATAAATTAGTTTCGTTTTTTTACTAAAATATCTTCATAAATATATCTTCTATATAAGTGTTACAAATATATCTTTGAGTGTTATAATATATTGATGTTGATTGTACCCTCAAATAAAACCCATTCTGCAAAAAAATATCTTTACTGGATAACAAAATCGAAAACAAAAGTAGGTTTGAAATAATAGTGTTTTTTTTTTTTAATGAATTGCTATAAGAAAATACTCTGCACCTCAAAGACAACGATAAATAGGTCTATTTATAAATTTGTTATAAACAGATATTACGTCATCAGATAAATCAGTTTCGTGCATGTTTGCTGAAATATCGTCAAAAATATATCTTGTATATAAAATTTATAAATTGCACTTATCTTTGCTTTAGTCCCGAAAGTAAATATTAAAACAGATATCAATCTCGGCTTCCCGGGATAAGTGTACCCTGTGTTTATCACTGGGAAAACTAGCAGGACATACGCCGATGGGGGGGGGGGGCAAGGGTTATGGCGCGTGCGCGTGGTTTCTATTCCCCCATTGTACCCACTCTGCTAAAAAACCCAACTTGCAAACGAATTGTTGAAATACCATTGAACCTCCGTAATTACCTAGTTTGTGTCGAGTGGACGTTAAACCCCATTTTGATGTCAATTGTGGAAAGGGTCCGATGCCTAATTGTCGAGAATTCGGCAGCATTCCATTCCAACGAATCCACCGAATCATGGGCTACTGGGGCGAAGCGTGGGAATTGGTTTAAGGAATTGGTTTAAGAAAGGTTTTTGGCCGGCGAGCTTTCCCAGGTATAAACGAAGGTAGTTCTTTTCAGAACTGTCTTTTAGCGAACTTTCGCTGACAGTTCTTATGCGGCCTTCTATAACTGCAGTATGAAAATATGGTAAAATACCGCTATTCCCAACCCCTGTTCTCAGGCTGTTTTAGAACCCTTACCGTCTATTTGTCACCACAATTCTTTATTTTCCACCAAAAGGAATCCTTTCTCACTATATTTGACACAAATTTATAATAATTCAACTCCATTTTCAAGTAGAATTTTAGCGATGAAATAAACATGTGGTTTGCGCATGTCCGGGTCTCGTATTGGCTTTCAGTTTAAACGTATTTGGTGTATGTTTATAATCGCAGAATTCTACTTGAAAATAGTGTTGTATCTTTATAAATGTGTGTCAGCTGTGGCAAGAAATGATTCCTTTGGCGAATAAAGTAGAATCAAGGTGAAAAAGAGTAGGTAAGGATTCCAAAATAGCCTTAAAACAGAGGTGGGGAAGAACGGTATTTTCATACTGCAGTTATATAAGGCCGGATAGGAACTGTGTAGCGAATATATCGTTCGCTCAGAGACAGTTCCAAAGTGTACAGACATTGCCAGCAAAGCAACAGAACTCCGACTTATTGTAATATTATTAACTATATATCACGTCATATTTATGGAAAATAGTTACTAGTATTTTTAGTATACTGAAAAATAAAAGAACAAAGAAGGAACCATCTACAACAACAGATTATTATATATGTACAATTATAAAAATGTACATAAATATTTAAGTAAATTTTACTGTCCCTTATATTTCGTCAGCCAATTTCTTACTTCATCGACGTTGTATTTAACTGGACCCCATTTCCCCTGGTAGAGAATAACACCGTCTAAAATAATATAGAGCCTCTCCGGGAAACCGCCGTAAGCTATATTAGCCTCGTTTTCCATGTTATCCAGGACAACCGGGGATTCGATGCCAGTATCAATAAGAAGACTTGCCGCTTTCACCCGATCTTTCAAAGTCACGTGTTGCTTGTATTCAAGTTTTGGATCTGTAGATACTCGCCAGCCATCAATGGGGTGAGCTTCTTCAATGTAAATTGTTAAAAAGTCAACATCCTTGGTAAAGTTACGTACTAATTCATTGAATTTCCGTAACTCTACCATAAACGGGGGTCAGGTACAACTACCAAAGTTCAACACCAATGGCCGCCCTTTTTTCATGTAATCTAACAGAAAGTGCTTCTTCATACCGTCTGATGAAACGATGAGGGTGTTGGGGGCCATTTTGTTTATTTCGGCTTTCTTAAAAGCGTCTAAAATATAGCCTCGGTATTGAGTTTTAATCTGCGACAAAGACCCAAAGCCACCATAATAAATGTATTTTGCAACATTGGGATCTCTGCCCAGGAATTTTGATATACGTGTTTCGGTGGATCGTCTAATAGGTGGAAAGAGCCACGACACAGCCAAGAAGATCACTTGGCCGAATAAACAAACCACAGCCACCGTCACTCGCCAACATATCGCCACCTTCCGGTAAATACTCTCCATTTAAAGTATTAGATTTAATTTAACTCATCTGAAATAATAAATCGAAAGAGAAACGCCAGATATATTTAAGTGAAAGCAAGCGTGAAAATGACCTCTATTAAAAACTGAATTAAAGATATATTTCGGTGAATATTCAATTTAGATTGACAATTTCTTGTTAATATGATTACCAAACAGCCCCAGTGAACATACATTGTAAGTAGCGACTTGCATACCTATATATACTCTTCAAAAAAAGAAACGCACAACCCATTTTTCACCATTTTTTTTTGAACGAGGTCTTTGTTTCGGTAAATCTTACGCGTTTTTAATGCCATTATGTAAGGATAAAAGAAATTCGTTATTGGTTTTAAAGGTAAGGTCACGTATTGTGATTGGTCATATTTTTTTCAGAACTTTGTTATCGCTTGATTACACCAAGAAATATGAATTTAACAACTTCGCGAGCTTTTCGCATGGAACCTAAATGTAAGGTCTTTAAAATCCCGGGGTTCTCGGTTTCCAAATCAGTTGCACATGTAAAGACTCAACGAACCAAGTGATGCCACATCTGAACGGAGACCAACGCAACAACGCTACTGGACGATTACAAGCAGGTGAATCCAAAACAGTTGTTGCCAGGCTGCTGAATGTTTCTCTTAGTTCCATTTCTCGCCGTTGGGATAGGTACCGACACCATAGTTCAACACGTTACCGCCCTAGCTCAGGCCAAACAAGAGTGACCCCACCTGTCCTGGATCGTCACATCCGGTTACGTCATTGGCGTAAATGGTTTTCAACAGCGACCTCTACTACGGCAGCAATTCCTGGACGGTGTGGGATCTCGTACCAGACAGTAGGTAAACGCCTACGTGAAACCGATTAACGAGGCAGACGTCCCCGTTAGAGCTTCTGTTTTGAAATACTACAACACCTTGAAATCCAACTTTAATGGGTTCAGGCACTGAAGGTATGGCCACCGCAACACTGCAGAGCAGTTTGATTTAGCGACGTGTCGCGGTTCTTGTTGCAACAAGGCGATGGTAGAGCGAAGATATACCGACAACGAAATGTAACTTTGCGTTTCTTTTTTGGGAGAGTATATATATATATATTAAAGTAGATAAAGTACAAGTACTTCTTGTTTACGGTAGATAAATGCATAAATAAATAAAACATGCGTCCAGATACACATCATATTCTTGATAACAAAACCCTAAATATTTAGCAACTACCGTTTTTCCAAATGTTCTCGCGCGGGGCCCTTCGTTAGTCTCAGCTAATATCCGCAGATGTAGCAAACCTATATTTTCTTTTTTCTTGCATAATTAACGTTAAAGACAGATTATGGGCGATAAGATATAGAGCTGGCAGTTCTCAAATTAAAAGTTAAAGATATGTTGCCAGGCAACAAAACATACGCCCACAGCAGCTAAATCGTCCGGACAGTCAACAAGAGTTGTCGCATATTCTTACTTTTTTCGGTAATGAAACATTTATAATACTCTGAAATCTGATTAAGATTAACAACTCATAATGTAATTATCAGAAAATCATTAGAATTTGTTTGGTTTTTCTAAAGTTCTACCCCATGTATAAGAAACATTTCGTGGATTTAGCTGTTCAGTTATCTAAATTCATTGAAAATCAATATACTTGTTCGTCTCAAGACCTTAAACTCTGTGTATCAATCTGAAGTCAATTGGATGATAAGTTTTTCAAAGTCATCAAGGGAGATAACTCTGGCAGTAATTATCGGAATTCGCTGAAAATCAATAGGATTCTTCGTCTCATGACCGTAAACACACACTATGCATAAATTTAAAGTCAATCGGATATTAACTTTGGCCTCATAGCGTCCACAAGGTGATCAAGGGCCATAACCCTGGCAGTAATTATCGGAAATCGCTGAAAATCAATAGGATTCTTTGTCTCATGACCTTAAACACTGCTTATAAATTAAAGGTCAATTGGATATTAACTTTGGCCTCTAGAGCGCCCACAAGATTTTTTGAAGTGATCAAGGGCCATAACTCTGAAAGTAACTATCGGAAATCGCTGAAAATCAATAGGCTTCTTCGTCTCGTGACCTTAAACACCGTGTATAAATTTAAAGTCAATCGGATATTAAATTTGGCCCAGTACTCTGGCAGTAATTATCGGAAATCGCTGAAAATCAATAGGCTTCTTCGTCTCATGACCATAAACATTGTGTATAAATTTAAGGTCAATCGGATATTAACTTTGGCAGCAATTATCGGAAATCGCTGAAAATCAAAAGGCTTCTTCGTCTCATGAACATAAACACTGTGTCAATCAGATATTAACTTTAGGATTCTTCGTCTCGTGACCTTAAACACCGTGTTTAAATTTAAGGTCAATCGGATATTAACTTTGGCCTCTAGGGCGACCACAAGATTTTTTGGAGTGAACAAGGGCCATAACTCTGGCAGTAATTATCGGAAATCACTGAAAATCAATAGGATTATTCGTCTAATGACCTTTAAAACTGTTTATAAATTTAAAGTCAATCGGATATTAACTTTGGCCTCTAGACCGCCCACAAGATTTTTTGGAGTTAACAAGGGCCATAACTCTGGCAGTAATTATAGGAAATCACTGAAAATCAATAGGATTCTTCGTCTAATGACCTTTAAAACTGTTTATAAATTTAAAGTCAATCGGATATTAACTTTGGCCTCTAGACCGTCCACAAGATTTTTTGAAGTGATCAAGGGCCATAACTCTGGCAGTAATTATCGGAAATCGCTGAAAATCAACAAGCTTCTTCGTCTCATGACCTTAACCACTGTGTATAAATTTAAAGTCAATCGGATATTAACTTTGGCCTCTAGAGCGTCCACAAGATTTGGATCAAGGGCCATAACTCTGGCAGTAATTAACTTTAGCCTGTAGAGCTTCCACAAGCAATTGTGGACGTCGGACGGACGGACGGGGGCGACGACAATATACGACCACATTTCAATATGGGGGTGTAAAAACTGGATAATGTAAACGGAACTTGATGAAAATTTAAGTCCAATTGATCCACTTTGAACCGAGAATTTAGTGATTGAATTGTCGGCCTAGCCTCGATCATCATTACTAAAATCGGTACGATAAAAAAACATAATCTCGATTAGCCATTTCATGATTTATTTATGAATGGAAGTTGAGCAGTATATCGGATCATAATCCAGTAAATATCACAGGCTGCCGATGACATCGAGAGTCGATTATGTTCTATATAAGTTAATTAATGTCTAATTAATAATTTAGATAACATTTCAGGTCTAAAGAAAGACCTGCAATGGGCAAATTTAGCTCTTGCATAATGTATGTTTGAACTACAGAATAAAATTAAACTTACGTGTTAAATAGTCATCTGATAAAGTACAGGACAACTAATAAGTACATGTATAAACAAATACCCGAATTCTCATGTTTAACCCATTAAATCACATACGTATATAAATAATCTATGTTATAAACCTTCATAGTCTCCGGGTAGTGCCAAGAATCGCAGCTCACATATTGACATTTATTTATAACCTCGACACATAACTATGCAAAACAAAACAAGCCTATATTTTGACCCAATGCGAACTTAAAGCAAGTATGGAAACACAGAAAGGTCAAAGTAGAAAGATTGCAGATGAATGAAGTTTAACGTAAATACAATAATATTTTGGGACCAAATGGCCACGTGTGCACACAGAGAACTATCTACTGAGACTAGATCCTTGACTTCAATGGCCACCTTATTCAAACATTTGTGTACTGTTTTGTTACGCGGTCCTAATCTGTTTTTACACCTTTCATACACACAGAGACTCAATAAAGATTTTCTATTTTATTTAATGGAAGGGGGAAGTCCCAAATTTCACGGGCTCCACGAATGCACATGAAATGCCAAAATATGATGAAATTGCCAAATTATCGCGTCTGTATGTTTTAGATTTTTTTGTGGGATATCAAAACAGTTTATTTGGGAAACGTGCGTTTCCTGTGCTGGATTTAATGTCGGGTATCAAAACAGTAGGCGAGGTCAATATATCATCCTAAATGAATCGAATTCAATTTACATGGTCTATATGTTTCTATATTGAAACGTATCAGAACGTAACTTTATGAATTATTGCTACTGTTAGTACGAAAAATCACGTTTTTAGCTCGTGGACTCCCTAGAAGTAGCAATAGCTGTTTAATTTAAAATCGATACACCAATATCACGATAGTGTCCCACGCTACCAGAAATGGCCTCTAATAAAAACATCCCTCCAATAAAAACATCCTGCAAATAGTGGAAAAGCATATTAAAAGTATATCAAGGTTGTGGACCCATTAGAGGCCCCATTGTTTCAGATTTAGATGAAACTTAAAGTGTGTGTTACGAATGTGTGTTACGAATCAAACGTTATAGGATGAGTTTTATATTGATACTCATCGGAAACTTCCGTCCCATAGTTATGAACCTTGGCTACCTGGCTTTTACGCAAAATGTGAAATACGTACCAATTTGGTGCGCATTGGGCATGCCATTATGTCTAGGCCATATGAATTAAAAAAAACCTTAAAATTTAAGTTAATAATCGAACGAGTTCGAATTTAGTACGCATCGGACATTCCATGTATGAGCTATGGCCCCTGCATTTTATGCAAAGTGTGAAATAAGTACAAATTTAGTCGGTTTTCAGAGGCCATCGTTTTTCCGATTCGTTCAGGATCAACAAATGTCGGATGAACTTGATTTTAGTATGCATCCGACCTTCCGTAAAGAGTTTTGCCCATTTTCCTCATAAACTGTGTGGATGCAGTACATGCCATATTTTTACAGACTTGTTTTTTAAAATTTAGTTAGAAGCATTGGGACCATATTGATAATCAGCGTTCCGCAACCTTTCGTTCTAGAGATAAGTCCCCTTCCCCGAAAACTTTGTGAATGCAATAGAGGCAACAGTTTTTAACAGATTTTTTTTTCATATTTAGCGTGAAGCATTTGGTTCATCAAAGGATGAACCCTATCGATATTGAGCTTTTTGCAAACTTCCGTTCCGGAGTTACGTACGCCATCTCCGGAAACCTACTGAAGTGAGAGAGTTTTCGATGTTTATTGGATTAATTTCCGATTTGGAAATGAAATGGGGTTTAACGTCCTCCTATCGACATCGCTGACCTATGACATAATCTGCAACGGCCCTTTGCTTTTAGCTCTAACTGAGCCATCGAAAGGCTTAAGCAAACTTTAAACTATACAATCTGGAAAATGAAGAAAACGAAATCTGATTTTAATATACATATTTATATTAACAGTGTTTTATTAATATACAAATATATTTATTTAAAACTCATATCAAAATACCCTAATTAACACATTGGCCTTATTAACTCATTGGCCTAACTATATAACATCTATATATAGATATGACGTCATCAGATAAATTAGTTTCGTTTTTTTACTAAAATATCTTCATAAATATATCTTCTATATAAGTGTTACAAATATATCTTTGAGTGTTATAATATATTGATGCTGATTGTACCCTCAAATAAAACCCATTCTGTAAAAAAATATCTTTACTGGATAACAAAATCGAAAACAAAAGTAGGTTTGAAATAATAGTGTTTTTTTTAATGAATTGCTATAGGAAAATACTCTGCACCTCGAAGACAACGATAAATAGGTCTATTTATAAATTTGTTATAAACAGATATTACGTCATCAGATAGATCAGTTTCGTGCATGTTTGCTGAAATATCGTCAAAAATATATCTTGTATATAAAATTTATAAATTGCACTTATCTTTGCTTTAGTCCCGAAAGTAAATATTAAAACAGATATCAATCTCGGCTTCCCGGGATAAGTGTACCCTGTGTTTATCACTGGGAAAACTAGCAGGACATACGCCGCTGGGGGGGGGGGGGGGGCAAGGGTTATGGCGCGTGCGCGTGGTTTCTATTCCCCCATTGTACCCCCTCTGCTAAAAAACCCACCTTGCAAACGAATTGTTGAAATACCATTGAACCTCCGTAATTACCTAGTTTGTGTCGAGTGGACGTTAAACCCCATTTTGATGTCAATTGTGGAAAGGGTCCGATGCCTAATTGTCGAGAATTCGGCAGCATTCCATTCCAACGAATCCACCGAATCATGAGCTACTGGGGCGAAGCGTGGGAATTGGTTTAAGGAATTGGTTTAAGAAAGGTTTTTGGCCGGCGAGCTTTCCCAGGTATAAACGAAGGTAGTTCTTTTCAGAACTGTCTTTTAGCGAACTTTCGCTGACAGTTCTTATGCGGCCTTCTATAACTGCAGTATGAAAATATGTTAAAATACCGCTATTCCCCACCCTGTTCTCGGGCTGTTTTAGAACCCCTACCGTCTATTTGTCACCACAATTCTTTATTTTCCACCAAAAGGAATCCTTTCTCACTATATTTGACACAAATTTATAATAATTCAACTCCATTTTCAAGTAGAATTTTAGCGATGAAATAAACATGCGGTTTGCGCATGTCCGGGTCTCGTATTGGCTTTCAGTTTAAACGTATTTGGTGTATGTTTATAATCGCAGAATTCTACTTGAAAATAGTGTTGTATCTTTATAAATGTGTGTCAGCTGTGGCAAGAAATGATTCCTTTGGCGAATAAAGTAGAATCAAGGTGAAAAAGAGTAGGTTAGGATTCCAAAATAGCCTTAAAACAGAGGTGGGGAAGAACGGTATTTTCATACTGCAGTTATATAAGGCCGGATAGGAACTGTGTAGCGAATATATCGTTCGCTCAGAGACAGTTCCAAAAGGAACTAAAACGAAGGGTAAACTTATCTTTTGGAGCCGAGATTGTACAGACATTGCCAGCAAAGCAACAGAACTCCGACTTATTGTAATATTATTAACTATATATCACGTCATATTTATGGAAAATAGCTACAAGTATTTTTAGTATACTGAAAAATAAAAGAACAAAGAAGGAACCATCTACAACAACAGATTATTATATATGTACAATTATAAAAATGTACATAAATATTTAAGTAAATTTTACTGTCCCTTATATTTCGTCAGCCAAT
Organism: Patella ulyssiponensis; assembly: GCA_963678685.1. NCBI lineage: Eukaryota > Metazoa > Mollusca > Gastropoda > Patellidae > Patella > Patella ulyssiponensis. Next base: position 18,653,176 of record OY783228.1, read on the forward strand.
TTCTTACTTCATCGACGTTGTATTTAACTGGACCCCATTTCCCCTGGTAGAGAATAACACCGTCTAAAATAATATAGAGCCTCTCCGGGAAACCACCGTAAGCTATATTAGCATCGTTTTCCATGTTATCCAGGACAACCGGGGATTCGATGCCAGTATCAATAAGAAGACTTGCCGCTTTCACCCGATCTTTCAAAGTCACGTGTTGCTTGTATTCAAGTTTTGGATCTGTAGATACTCGCCAGCCATCAATGGGGTGAGCTTCTTCAATGTAAATTGTTAAAAAGTCAACATCCTTGGTAAAGTTACGTACTAATTCATTGAATTTCCGTAACTCTACCATAAACGGGGGTCAGGTACAACTACCAAAGTTCAACACCAGTGGCCGACCTTTTTTCATGTAATCCAACAGAAAGTGCTTCTTCAAACCGTCTGATGACACGATGGCAGTGTTGGGAGCCATTTTGTTTACTTCGGCTGTCTTAAAAGCATCTAACATACAGGATCGATATCGAGTTTTAAACTGCGATGGAGACATCGAAGCGTCGTGCATGAAGTATTTTGCAACATTAGGATCTCTGCCCAGGAATTTGGATGCACTTTTTTCGAAGGATCGTCTAATTGGTGGGACAAACCACGACAAAGCCACGATTATCGCTTGACCCAACAAAAAAATCATAGCCACCGTCACTCGCCAACATACCTTCAACTTCCGGTAAATACTACCCATCACCTGAAATAATAAATTAATAGAGAAATGCCAGATATATTTCTGTGAAAAGAGATGGTTAATTCTATGTTGAAGATTCTAAGCACCAAAGCAATTATCCGATGCCCTATTATACTTCGGTGGAGCTGAAGATTTCATTATTACGAGAAGTAACATCGTGTACACAGGCGCTTGTAAACTTTAAAATTTACTTTACAAAATAACATAAACATTATGCCTCTACTATGTTCATATTGAATTCGTATAAGGGAGACTATCAAATTCAGGAACAAATATCTCGTCATTACTCTCTTGATTTGATAATATCGTGTATTTGACGGGTATCCTACACTACCAGAAATAATCTCTAATAAACTGAATTAATACTTCGGTGAATGTTCAGCAAAAATTGACAATTTCTAATATGATTGTGAACGTGCATTGTTAGCAGTGACTTGCATACTTATATATATATTTATACACATTGTATTCTTGATAATAACAAAACATATTTTTTTAAAGAGCCAGAATAAGGCTTCAGTAATGTTTAGAAAGCATCATTTACAGTCAGTTTTTCCAAAAATCTTCTCGCGTCGACTGAAGTGGCGTCCCCTTATTAGTCTCAGCTAATGCAAACTTTCCTTCTCTTTTTTCTTGCATTATCATTGTTAATTTACAGAATAAAATTAAACTTACGTATTAAATAGACGTATAGTCGTTTTGATCTCATCTGAGTACAGGACGACTAATGCGTTCTCTCTTGTAACCCATTACATCATGTATATATCAACGTAATAATACTAATCTATGTTATAAAACTTGATATATATAGTCTCTGTGTATATTGTCAAGTCATCAAGGGCCACGGTCACAGTGCACTCTAGCATTAATTTATAGATAAACCACAAAACAATATAATCCTATTTTTTGATCCTGCGCGAACTTAAAGTAGCTAAGTCTCTAACTGAGTATCATCCAAGTTGAAAAAAAACAAATATTTATCAATTCTAACCAACATTGATGTTGTGATCTTATATCGAAAGGGTAGGCTTCTGATATCCAATATTTAAATCCAAATAAACATTTTAACATTACGAGTCGTTTACCATGGTTCGTTTCAGTGTCATTTGTAACAAGTGGCTAGAAAGAACCAGGCTAGACATATTCCACAACTCATGTCAAACGACGACGCCATAACTTATCTGGAGAGCATGCGTAATAGACTTGAATAACCAGATGCTAGAAATTGCATTCGGTTGTCACTCAAGCCGTATTTCGATAGACATAACTGATTTGAAATTAGATTCAAAACGGAAACAATTGAATCTTATTCAGTTTATATAATAAATAATAATAAAGTCATTTATACAGCGCCTATTCCATGCCGAGGCGTGCTCTAAGCGCTTCTAATGTAACTCTGGATACGCCTGTCTAAAAAGGTGGGTTTTTAACTTTTTTCTAAAGTCAAGTAATGTTTTGGCACTTTTGATGGAAGTGTTCAAGTGTTTGTCATTCCACAAAGTTGGAGCAGCAATGGAAAACATTCGATCACCATAGGTAACTAGGTTTGATGTTGGCAATTTTAAGAGATCTTTGCTTGATGATCGTGTACGGCGTTCAGAATCTTGCTGTTTTATGAGATCAGCGAGGTAGTCTGGGGCAGCATTATTCATGCGTTGATAGACCATGCAAAAAATTTTGAAGTTTATGCGGAATTCAATCGGGAGCCAGTGTAGTGACTTTAGAACAGGTTGGATGTGAGCAGACTTTGGAGTTCTTGTAATTATCCGGTGTTTTGTATTTTCTGAAGTCTGTTAATCTGGTACCTAGGTAGGTCATAAAGGACAGAGTTACAATAGTCCAGTCGAGAGAGCACCATGTGTTGCATTAATTGTTTACAAACTTCTGTTGTCAAAAGATGGCGGATATTGGCTATACTCCTACTCCTCGGGTGAAAATAGCAGACTCGACACAAATGATCTATATGGTTCTCAAGTGTTAATGATGAATCAATTATCACTCCAAGATCAGGTACAGACTGCGAAAAAGTAATGATGGTGTCTCCAATTAAGATACTAGACTCTGTTATAGATCTAAGCCTCTGCACAGATCCCACAAGTAGTTTCAGCTTGTTTGCGTTCATCCAGCATTTAATGGCAGTGGCACATGTCGCCGTGTTCTTTAAGGACTCCAGGATTTCAGACGAAGCGAAAGAATCAAGCAACTGTGTGTCATCAGCGTATGAATAGTGCTTAAAACTATGCTCATTAATGATACTGCCGAGACTAGTAGTGTAGAGTACAAATAGCACAGGTCCAAGTACACTACCCTGGGGAACACCACAGTTTAAAGTTATCTTGGTTGACTCTGTGTTATTGATTACTACTTTCTGACTTCTGTCAGATAGATATGATATAATCCATGATAACATTGTGTCTGAGATGTTAAACTGTGTTTTCAGTCTGCTGATGAGTAGCTGATGGTCAACCGTATCGAAAGCTGCAGAGAGGTCTAGTAGGCACAAAGTCGATAATTTGCTATCATCAACAGAAGACAGGAGATCATTCATTGCTCGGACAATTGTCGTTTCGGTACTGTGAAACTCTCTGTACGCGGATTGGTATTTGTCGTAGAGTTTGTTGTCAGACAAGAATGATTTCAGTCTAATGTTAGCTGCTCTCTCAATTATCTTAGAGATGAAGGATAAGTTGGATACAGGGCGGTAATTCTTTAGGATATTCCGATCTAGGGTGTCCCTTTTAATTAAGGGTTTGACGATGGCTTCTTTGAAGATGGATGGAAAACAACCAGATTGAAGACTGGTATTAACAATCTTAGTAATGACGGGCAAAAGTTGATCAAGGAACAAAGGCAGAAGGTTCGATGTTATTGGAGCAGATAGACACGAAGTCTTCTTCGCAGACTTGACTATTTTGCACACCTCCTCGGTTTCAAATGGTGTAAAAGATGATAGCCCATTTACTACCGTATGATGTGGTGAGGTCGTTTCACTGTCAGGTACCTTGACAAATTCATCGCGAATCTTATCAATTTTTGACATGAAATACTCTGAAAATGAGTTTGCAAGTTGTATTGTGTCATCTGAATGTGGAAGTATGACGTCTTTGGTCTTGCCTAGCAGAGACTTCACGAAAGTATGAGAGTAATTGGGGTTGTCGTTGAGGGTCTTCAAACAGAATGCAGATTACAATCAGATTACATTATTATACTATATGCGTTGCTACCCATTTAGGTCATTTTCTAGGTCCCAAATATTAGCGATTTAGCTCCTTTAAAGCAAGTTTGGAAACACCGGAAAGTCAAAGTAGTTTAACGTAAATACAATAACATTTTGAGACCAAATTGTCACGTGTGCAATATTTTTCTGCACACAGAGAACTATCTACTCTGTTACGGATCCAAAGTTTTATAGAATGGGAATGGGTTTTAATATTGGTACTCATCAGACCTTCTGTGCCAGAATAAAATGTGAAATATGTATACTTATTTCGTGGACACAACGCAACGGACATTCCGAGCACGAGTTATGCCCCCGCCCCTGCCTTATGATTTAGATTCGTGGATGAGTACGATTTTGGTGCGCAAGTGACATTCCGTGAATGAGCTATGCCCCCTGACTTTTATGTAAACTGTGAGAAATGTATAATTTGGACGAAGGGTGGGGGGGGGAGGTCCGAAGCCACAATTCTTTTCCAATTCAGATAAAACTGAGTAAGATCTCGGATGAGTTTGATTTTAGTACGCATCGTACCTTCCGGAAAGGTGTTAGCCCAATTTTACCGAAAACTCTGTTACCGGCTATACAGGCTATATCTTTTACATATTTTTTTTCAGATTTGGTTACAAGCATCGGGGCATTAAGGGGGCGAACTATATTGATAATCAGAGTTATGGTCCCTCCTCTGAAAACTTTGTGAATGCGAAAGAGGAAACAGTTTTTGACAGATGTTTTTCAGATTTAGTGTGAAGCATTTGGTTCATCAGATGACAAACCTTATCGATATTGAGCTGATCGCAAACTGCCAAGGGGTCTTAATGCGTACACTTGACCCCGATTTCCGTCCAACCCAAACGACTACACGCTGTCCCTTGTCTTGCGCCACTGACAAGAGAGAACCACGCTGGCAAATTTCGATGAACTTTCTCGGCCAAACCAGGGATCGGACACGGGACCTCCAGGTTACCGAGCCAACGTCTACCAAACATCTTACCCTTAAAATATTCAGTGAACTTTGACATTCCGTTCCTATGTGTTTTAACAGATTTTTTTCTAATTCGACGTGAAGAATCTGGACAACAAGAGGATGATCGGTATTGATTTACCCTATTCTCCGTCTATCTATTCCACAATGTGGGCTTATCTTACGAAATCTGCAATTGCTCTTAGCTTGTCTTGTATCCCTAACTGATCGATCGATAGCCATGAGTAAAATTTAAACTATACAATCTTGAAAATAAATTGAAAGAAAACGAAGTCTGATTTTAATATATTTCAAAAGCTACGAATTTATCAGTGTTTTATTAATATATTAATATATTTATTTAAAACTTACATCAAAATATCTTAGTTAACTCACTGACCTAATTATATAACATCTATATATAGATATGATACCATCAGATAAATTAGTTCCGTTTTTTTTACTAAAATATCTTCATAAATATATCTACTATATAAGTGTTACAAATATATCTATAAGTGTTATAAATTGTTTGTTATTTTGCGGTTTTACACAGACTGGAGGTATACATCTATAGCCGTTTATTCCGAGAGATTTACAATCCTCGCAACATAGGCTGTGCTATAGTAAGCTACTTTATAGAGTCAAAGCAATCCTGGTAAGTATTTTATGATTATTAGTTATGGACAGTTCATTTTCATTGAGTTTGTTCTCTTTAAATACGTCCATTCGGGTATCTAGCGAGTAAAAATATAAATTTCATCATTGAGAATTAACAGCCCTTAAATTTTAATATCCAGTTTTCGACTTCGCCAAGGTTATACCAAAATGGACCTCGACCTCCTTCATAAACCACGACCCCGTTTAGAATAATAAACAGTCTCTCGGGCAAAGCCGCGAAGGCCACATTAGCCTCGTTTTCCATTGTATCCAGGACTACGGGAGATTCTATACCAGCTTCCAACAAAAGACCTGCTGCCTGTATCCGGTCTTCTAATGTCACGTGTTGTTTGTAGTCATATTCAGCATCAGAAGTAACACGCCAGCCATCATTAGGATGAGCCTCCTCGATGTAAATTGTCAAAAAGTCAATATCATCAGCAAAGTTTCGTACTAATTCATTGAATTTCCGTAACTTTGCCATGAACGGGGGTCAGGTACAACTACCAAAGTTTAACACAAGAGGTCGCCCTTTCTTTACGAAATCCAATAGGAAGTGTTTCTCAGACCCATCCGACGACGCTAGAGCAACATTTGGAGCCTTTTTGTTCAGTTCTGCAGTCTTGAAAGCTTCCAAAATATGTGTATGAAAGGCATTTGTGAACATTTTCCAGCTGAAAAAGGAGTCTAATGTAATATCCTTTTTATTGGCTCCGTCCATCATGGAAGTCATTTGTTTTTTTAGGAGGCGTTGTATTGGTGGAATAAAGTAGGCAATGGTCATTAGGGTCACACTAATGATGAAACCTAACAATGCCTTTGTTATCCGCCAGCATATCGTTAACTTCCTGTAAAGATTCTCCATTTTAGGGATTTGCTTGGTCTAATAAGCTACCATATCTGCAAGACACGAAATGAAGTGAAATAAAATGTGGTTTAATGTCCTACTGTTCTGTCCCGACTGGATTAATGAAGACAGACATAGTGCATACAGTGTGCTATGGGGGACCATTTGTTGTAAGAGAATTCCAACTGCCAAAGGATCTTTTTACGTACACGCCAATGTGTACACGGGACCTCGGTTTTTCGTCCCATCCGAACGACTATACGTTATTCGTTGCTGGGCGCTCTGTCCTGCACCACTGACAAGGGGAAAGCGCGCCGGACCTCTAGATTAGCTAGCCAACGTCTTACTTACTTAACCACCGTGGATCATATAACCAAAAACAGAGTTTTAAATCGACTGTATACGTTATGGTCAAACTTATAATATTTAAATCTGTAGGTTTTTTTTATTTGATATGCAATCATTATTTGAGAGAGAAAGAAATGAAATGGGGTGTCACGTCCTAATTTTCTACGCCACGCGGAGGGAAATATTCACCGGACAGCGAATTCTAACTTTCAAGGTTCCGTTTGCGTGCAGTTGTGCAGACAAAAGATGTGTTTCTTTCCACCACCGGGTTTACCCTCAACAGGTCAGGGTTATGCTTTACTCTTGGTATACCCCAACTAAACTTAGACATCATGAGTTGTGAACGGTGTAACTGGCCAGACAACATAATAATATGCCCCCCCACCCGAACTCCCAAAAAAATGAAAGTACATACCTTTATCAGTAGTCTGTACAGTCACCCTTTTAACACAAGATTCAGCACAGTCTGTCGATATCTAGTAGCTATTATATATTTGTACTGTAGTTTTAACCCAACTCAGTCTGACAGATATTAAATATAGTAAGTGGGAAATATAATTTATATAATTATAGGAAGATTTTCTGTGTACGGTGGTCTGTTTAGGCCATTTTGCAATTCACCTTTGTGGCACGTCACCCTTTCATTGATTCGTAACTTACGTTACCTTTTATAAACCGTAAATCGAACAAGAAAATTAATGTCAATAAAGGGAACTGGGTTTTGGTGTCAATAAAGGGGGCGGTTCGAACATTAAATCCAAGGTGAGTAAGTAGAACGGTGTTTACAGTGTGAACATTGACTACCGGGATCAATAAGGAGGCGGTTCGAACATTAAATCCAAGGTCAATATGTAGAGGGGTGTTTACAGTATGAACAGTGACTGCTGGGGTCAATAAGGAGAACGCTTTTAGCAGTGAATTTAAGAGTCAATACATCGTGTGGTTCTAGCAGTAAATCTTAGGTCAGTACGGAGGACAGGTGTGAACAGCGAATCTCGAATCTCGGATCCGCGGGACGGGAAGAAAGGTGTGAACACTGAATTTCGGGTCTGTTCTTGATGCGTCTTTTGATACTGTTCATTCGTAGATCTGTCAAGAAGGGCGGCGGAGGTCCCTGGCGTGACACTGTAAATCCCCACAATCCCTCGCCGCAATTTATTCAAACCAAAATTGACATGCCATCAATTAAGTGACGTATGCTGGTGTTGGATTTCCGAAAGGGGGTGAAAATAAAAAGAAATAAAATGGGGTTTAACATCCTACTTTTCAGCTCCGATTCAGATTAAATGGGTACTGACCGGGATGCAGCCACGGTCCAAAATATTAAAGGGCCCTCTAACTTTGTTCTAAAAAACATTTTTTTGTACCATTTATTATGTTGTATTTGTTTGTGTACTTACAGACAAATTTACATTTGTGTGAGTGTGGCGGACAATGACCAGAATATACCTGTCGATTTTTTAGCCAGAGGCCCCATTATGCCAGCCTGCTCCGGGCTCATGAAGAAGGGCAAAGATACGATAAAACTGTCAAATCTTGCACCTTCATAAATGAAACTGATTACATTTAAATAATAAACGTTCATATATAGCTTTAATATCACGTGACCGATATTCCATTTTTTGAACTTTACGGTTTGTAATTAATGCACACAGTGTTATCTCGCTAACACGGTTAGCTACGGTGGTCCATAGGTGACATCAGAGCTTTATAAATGGTAATTGTAAAATATGCGTTTCGAGAAAAGGTTGTCAGATAACGAATAGTATGATATAAATTAAATCATCGTATAAACAAAACAATCGGGGATAGAGAATCCGAGCATGGCACAAAACTGGGCTAATAAAGACAGGTATACGCCATACAGTGTGCTATGGGGGGAATTCTGCCCGGGCATCGGCGCTACGACCTACTCTTGTATCGAATTCCATCTGTCATGGGATCTTTTACGTGCACGCCAATTTGTACACGGGACCTTGGTTTTCCGTCCCATTCGAAAGACTAGACAACTGTCCTTGTCAGACCCTCCTTCCTGTATCACTGACAAGGGGAAACCACGCCGGGAAATAAGGATAAAATTTCTTGGCCCATGCAGGGACCGCACACCCGACCACTAGGCTAGCGAGCCAGCGTCTTACCCACTTAGCAACGTGATCCGAAGTGAGTTGCTAATAAAGCAAACTAATCAGGTAGCTTTTCTCTTATATTCAGAATTTAAAAATCTTTCATTTTTCCTGATTGATAAACTTATTTACTTGCGTGATACATACTGTATATAGAAGTAAATAATATATTTTTCCATATTTAGTCAGATTTTTAATATTTTAATATAGGCTACAACATTTATATATAGATATGATAACATCAGATAAATTAGTTTCGTGTTTTTACTAAAATATCTTCATAGATATATCTACTATATAAATATTACAATCCTAAAACAAACAAGCCAACAGTGAGGCTGATGTCCCCCGCCGAAATCCCCAAATAAATAGATGACACATATTAATTAATCGCACATTTATTTTTTTCAAACGTATCGAGCAATCAAACTGTACACGAGGTGTCATCCAAAAGTGTTTTATAAAGAAAAATGCTAAAACCGACGAGAAAAATGAAATGTACCCTAGTTATGGGGACCCTAAAGGCAGACAAAAGGGCCCCCACGCTTGACAAAAGAGCCCCTCTGGCCAAGGGAAAGAGCCCTCGTGTCCGAGTCAATCGTTTCTATACACTGTTACTGTCGAATCCATTACTGAATGAGAATGCAGTCATTGTATTGGCATAAAAATCATCAATCAAGATGAACCTAAGTTATCTTATCCCAAAGTATCAACCAATCAAATTGCTTATCTCTGCCTACCCTAAGCAGAAAATGCTCATCTTCGAACTCCATCAAGGCATTGACCTAATAAGCATACACACCAATTTTGAACATTTTAACTCAATTTGGAGAGTTATTGTGTTCCAAAGTCTCGGCAAATCAAATTGCTTATCGCTCTGCTTACCCTGAGCAGAAAATGCTCATTATCGATCTTGGTCAAGGCATTACTGTAATGAAACTATACACCAAGTTTCATCACTCTCACTTAATTAGAACTAAAGTTATCGTGTCCCAAAGCATCAACCAATCAAATTGCTTATCACTGCTTACCCTAAGCGGAAAATGCTCATCTTCGAACTCCATCAAGGCATTGACCTAGTAAGCATATACACCAAGTTTGAACATTTTAACTCAATTAGAAGGAGAGTTATTGTGTTCCAAAGTCTCGACCAATCAAATTGCGTATCGCTCTGCTTACCCTAAGCAGAAAATGCTCATTATCGAACTTAGTCAAGGTATTACTGTATTGAAACTATACACCAAGTTTCATCACTCTCACTTAATTAGAACTAATGTTATCGTGTCCCAAAGCATCAACCAATCAAATTGCTTATCTCTGCTTACCCTAAGCGGAAAATGCTCATCTTCGAACTCCATCAAGGCATTGACCTAATAAACACATACACCAAGTTTGAACATTCTAGCTCAATTAGGACGAGAGTTATTGTGTCCCAAAAAGTGTGACGGACAGACGGAGAGACAGACAGACGGACGAACCCATTTTAATAGCAAAAAATTATAAATACAACCATTACATAAGCCCTAATATTACATTTATATATAAATATGCGATACCATCGGATAAATTAGTTTCGTGTTTTTACTAAAATATCTTCATAGATATATCTACTATATAAATATTACAATCCTAAAACAAATTAGCAAATTATAAATACAACCATTACATAAGCCCTAATATTACAATTCTAAAACAAATATTTGCAAATTATAAATGTAACTATTACATAAATATTACAATTCTAAAACAAATACATGTATAGTAGCAAATTATAACGTTGGAAAATATCTTATTTGTTCGTTTATTTTCCCATAAATTTGAATAACCATTGTTGAACCTCATCGACGTTATATCCCATTGGTCCTCGATTCCCTTCATACACGACAACCTCATCCATTATTATGTAAAGTCTTTCTGGAAATGCTGCATAGGCTGCATTGGCCTCGTTTTCCATGGTATCCAAGACAACGGGGGATTCTACACCAGCTTCCAACAAAAGACCGGCTGCCTGTATTCGGTCTTCTAATGTCACGTGTTGCTTGTAGTCATATTTTGTATCATTAGCAATGCGCCAACCATCATTAGGATGAGCCTCCTCGATATAAACTGTCAAAAAGTCAATATCATCAGCAAAGTTTCGTACTAATTCGTTGAATTTCCGTAACTTTGCCATGAAGGGGGGTCAGGTACAACTACCAAAGTTCAAAACAAGAGGTCGCCCTTTCTTCACGAAATCTAATAGGTATTGTTTCTTCGACCCATCTGACGACAACACAGGAACGTTTGGCGCCTTTTTGTTAAGTTCTACTGTTTTGAAAATTTCCAAAATACTCATGTGGTATCCAGTTTTAAACTGTTCTAAACTGAAAAATGACTCCAAATCCAGTTCATGCAAATCTCCTCCCTCCAACATTTTGCTACTTAATGTTTGAAGACGTCGCCTTAATGGTGGTAGAAAATATGCCGAGGTCACAAATAAAACCCGGCCGAACATACCAAAAATGGCCACAACCACCCGCCAAATTATCTTCAACTTTCGGTGAAGGTCCTCTATTCCCTCCATTTGTTTTCTGCCTTTAAAGTTGACAAAAACTGCTTACATATAATATAATATATGTTAACTAATACCTTCCCAACAACTGATGTCTCTGAGTTAAGTAAACATTGCACGAGTGTTGTGGACTGTCATCTGTTACAGAGTTAATTCGTAGGTAATTCTCTGTGAAACAGATTGCTATGGTTTAATGGGCATGCCGCATTACTGACATGGCAAATCCTGTTAATATTTATCTTGAGAAATCAATAAGGTCGACGTAAAACTTGCATAAACAAAATGGATATTGTTCATTGTTGACGTAAAACGTTTGACTGTTCTATTTTTTAACCTTTCAAATTTCATTCACATTAACCTTTAAGTGTGTCAAAGTGTTCCATTTATTAACCCCGCAAAGAACTATGGTGATCTGTTTCAGCCACTTCGTACGTCGCCTTTACAGTGTTGGGCTGTATAAGTCAGCCGACGTCAGCTTTACTGATGGACACACCCTCGCCCTTCAAAACAACGCCTTTTGCATAGACGCATGGTACATTTTTAGATAAGATATTTTATTTTACATAAATTTCATTTTCTGTCACATTATATGCTTAAATAGTTTATTCATCATTATATGTGTGTTTATTTCTTTATACATGTACGTATATTATGTTTAAATCTCTTTTGAGCAAAACTTTTGTTGAAGCTGTGCTTGGATGACATTGACTAGGAACTTGGAGAGTGTGGAAGTGTATTAGTAAGTTTATCTCAGTCGGATTTTGAAGATTCTAGATAGAAAAAAGTATAATGCTGTTTCAAGGTTGAATTTTTAATTTCCCGTTTAGGTTTGCTTAGTCATTACTTACTTGGGTTTACTTAAATATCAAAATATAACATTTATATATAGATATGGCGTCATCAGATAAATTAAGTTCGTGTTTTTACTCAAATATCTTCATAAATATATCTACTATAAAAGTTATACAATTCGCATTTATCCATTTTTACATTGTAAGGTGTGGATCGTGAAAAGTAAATAATAAAGCAATGTTATTAGGCTTAAACTACTAAAGCTATAATACACACAAAAGAAAAATATAATGCATAGATATTATCAGTTATATCTAGAATATTTTTTTTCCAAAACTATTAATGAACATTCGTAAACACTAGTAACAATAACTATGCACGGTCCCTACTTTCTCCTCCCTTGTATTTTGTCAACCAGTCTTCCACCTCATTGACATGGTACCCAAAAGGACCCGGGCCTCCTTCATAGACAATAATACCGTCTAAAATAATATACAATCTTTCCGGTAAGCCACCATACACTACACTTGACTCGTTTTTAACGTTATCCAAAACAACGGGAGATTCCACACCAGCTTCCAATAAGTATCTTGCAGCCTTGACCCGATCTTCCAGGGTCACGTGCTGGTAGATGTCATAGTTGTTATCAAATCGCCATTCATCATTTGGATGAGCTTCTTTGATGTAAATCGTCAAAAAATCTGCTACCTTGGAAAAGTTACGTACTAATTCGTTGAAATTCCGTAACTCTACCATAAATGGAGGTCAGGTACAACTACCAAAGTTCAACACCAGAGGTCGCCCCTTCTTCATGTAATCTAGCAGAAGGTGTTTCTTCTGTCCATCTGATGAATACACGATCGTGTTCGTTGCCTTTCCGTGAAGTTCAGTCGGTTTGAAGGTGTCAAGATAATTAGAACGGAACACAAAAGTCAGCATTCCCCAAGAAAACATTGAACTTTCATAATCTCCCTTTTTGACTCGACTCCCTTCCAAAAGTCTGTCCATGTTATGATCTGCTACTCTCCTCAAAGGAGGAATAACCCATGTCAGAGCCATGAAGATAGTAAAGAGGGTCATACGAAAAATAAAAGATGCAGTCTTCCAACAGCGGTTTGCAGTTCTGATAATGGACGCCATGCTTATTCAAACTTATCTCCGCTGAAATGTACAAAATGGTGAGTGTTCATGAACTTCCACGGTCTACAGATAGCCTACCAACATTTGTCTATCACTTACATAACTTGTATTGTATAAAGGTTATCTTGGTTTACAAAAATGGCAACACATTACTTGCCGAAAACACACAACAAATCTACAGATAGCGTATACAAACACAAACACCCGGGAAGACTCGTTTTCAGATAATGTATACATACGCCTGTCAGAAGACATCGGAGTGAGAAGTTGTGTTAATTCTCGTTTCTTAGACCGGCTGTAACTTTTTCCCAAATATTCGTTGGGTAGAACGCTTTCTGCCACAGATGGAGCAACATGTGGCAAACTCTGGCCCAAAAGCATGTATAAGGTTCACCATGAAAAACTTGAGATACACAGGCTGGAAGTAGAGACAGTTAAACAAGCAATTTTTGGCCCTCCCTTTCAACGTAACCAACCTCACAACCCTTGTATCCTTCCGCCTCAAAATCATGAATATTCACCAAAACCTGGCAGAAAATGTATTTTTAAACCCTTTTCTTCGATTCGACACCAAAAAGTCAACAAAAATCGCCATGCAAAAGGGGGAGAAAGGGAAAGGGAGAGAAAGACTAAAAATAACTTTCGTGTGACGGCCCATGAATATTTAGTGATCTGTGTCCATATCATTTAAACATTTGTAATGAACTTACTCACCCACCAAATCAGAAGCCATACTGCATCATTGTAAGGGACGCAAAATAAAAAAAATATCTAGCGCGCCGGATGATAACTAGCGCGCCGGTAAATAACTAGTGCGCCGGATAATAACTGGCGAGCGCCGGATAATACCTTTTGCGCGCTAATGAATGCTAGAATATGAGGAGAATTGTGCATGGGGAGCGGCACTGCGTCCTACTCGTATTTCGAATTCCAACTCCAAATTTTGAAAATTTAGCCACCATAAAAAAATATGTTTCTGCTATTCTAGCAACTTTAAGGAGCTAAATCGCTACTATTTGGGACCTAGAACGCATAGGGTGTTATGAATGTTTGTGGTTTTACTGTACATGTAATTTCTAATCAGTTATGTTCGGCCAAATACGCCAGAAGTCTCAATCGAGTGATAATCAAGGTGTGTCTTGTTATTCCAGTCTACACAGATAGTATTTATTGTGCAGTGGACGCTAAATGGAGATGAAACAGAACCACCATACCGGACAACAAAAACCAAATGGAAGGAAGAATGGATCAGACCTATCACTCACCGACAAGCCCCAAGGAAGAGTTGCACCGCCCTGCCATTCTACCGGACAGAACGACCAGACCGACAAAATGACCAAAATATGTACATATTATGTCTCTGTATTTAAATGTTCTTGTCTGTTCGTAATTGTCCATTTTGTCTATATGTTCGTCCATGTCCATGTATGTCTTGCACTGTGCTCGTCTGTCTATGTCTGTGATCGTCTCAAATAGCACTTTTTACTTTGCACCAGTTAGTCAATGTTTCTGTACATATATATATATAAATATACTATTCAAAAAAAGTAGGGGATATTTGATTTTGGGAGCATAATACTAAAATATGCAAATGACTACGAAAAAAGTCACTATAGAACCTAACAGAAGAAACATTTCCAGTTACATGTGACGCCCAAACGCACCAATAGCTACCGCAAGGAATGCAGGTGATGCTTGGGATCATCATGGGGGTCCAACCCAAGATTTGCACGACTCTGACTTTGAATGTTACAGTCATTGTGGCATTGAATTCCAGGGTGGAAACATCAGTTTAATTGTTTTAGCGACCAGAAAACAAATTTTGATATGCGTCGGCTTACCCAAAATGAAAGGTTACGTGCCCTTGGCATGCTACACATCGGAACAACACAGACGGTTGTGGCGCGGACGATGAATGTTTCTCAGTCTGTCATAAGCAGGCTATGGTCCAGATACCGTGATACACAATCTGTACAGGACAGACCACGCTCAGGTCGACCAAGGGCGACAACTCAAGCCCAGCATCGATTTATCCGTACCTTGGCCTTGAGAAATCGTGTCATCACAGCAAATCAGATCAGCGCTCGCCTTCAAACAGACACTGATGTGAGAGTGAGTGGCCAGACGATTCGGAATCTACTGCATAGAGGTCACCTTCGCGCCCGACGTCCTCGCGTGATCCCTTGTTTGAGAGATCATCACATTCAGGCAAGACGTCGTTGGTGTAGGGATCGTCAACACTGGGATAATCGACGCTGGAGCAATGTGATGTTTTCAGATGAGTCAAGGTTCACTGTTGATTTTTTGGACAGACGTAGGAGGGTGTGGCGTCGTCGAAACGAGCGCTTCCAAGACGTTAACGTCATCAGACATGATCGATTTGAGGGTGGTTCGGTTATGGTGTGGGAAGGCATCACTGTTGCTGGAAGAAGGGCTTTACATGTTGTTGCAGGGCGTGTTACAGGCCAGTACTACCGGGACAACATCTTGGCAGTCCATGTTGTGCCGTTCGCACGACGTCATGGCCGCCGTTTCATCTTCCAGGATGACAACGCAAGATGTCACAGGGCCAGGATCGTTACAGGTTACCTCCAACAACAGAACATCAACACATTACCTTGGCCAGCACTGAGTCCCGACCTCTCCCCCATCGAGCATGTCTGGGACATGCTTGGACAGAGGTTACGTCAACGTCAACAACGTCCTGCCAATGTCCAAGAACTTGCTGCTGCGTTGCAACAGGAATGGGACAATCTGGACCAAAATGACCTTAGACGTCTCATTGGGAGTATGCTACGTCGGATCAATGCTTGTTTGGCAAACAGAGGAGGATTTACCCGTTACTGACTTTGTTGTGATGCTGTGGTAACTTTGCTGTTTGACCCCGGGTATCATTTTACCCTTATAATGGTCAGTCTGTGCCTTACTTAGTCTAACGATCATTTGGAATAAATCGATGAATGTGAACTTCATTTCATTTTGTCATTTGTTTCTTCGTCCGTTTCACTAGGTGACTTTAATAACAGTTAAAAATCAAATATCCCCTACTTTTTTTGAATAGTATATATTCAATTATCTATTTTCCACTAATCACTTTGTAAATATTCTCACCATACACAAATAACATGTTATTGTTTGCGATATCACCTCGGTGGAAGCGGACGTTAAATAAAGCTATTTCACACACACACTAAATTCGTGGTAGACTGTGAAGTATACAAGGAGGAGCGAAGGGGACTAAGGGGACTAACGGGGATGATGGAGACCAACAACTTACCGCTCAACACTAAGAACCTTCTCTCTCCGAGACCAGATCTGAAGCTGCAAATCTACGAACTGATCCACGATCTCATGTCCACTGTTGGATTAAGTATAATAGGGAGGGGGGGCGGGCTACGATTAGACCAGCTCAGCACCTAAACACAAAACTACATAGGGGTGGGGGATGTACTGAATTAGCAGGATAGTGGAAAAGGGGAGGGTCACGGTCAGACGGGCTCGGCATCGGAACACCTATCCGCTACAAAGACACCAAAACCTGCTGAGTAGGTTAATTGAAAAAGGAGGCCACGATAAGACGGGTCTGGCACCTAAACCCACAAAGATGACATCTACTAATTCAGAGGCCAACACCAAATTATTCCTCTAAACCTACTCTATGGCCTACGGCCGCAAATGGAAAAATTACGAAATCATACTCTTTAAACAGGAAGAAGCCTGGGCTCTTATATGTCTTGTCTGCGATATCACTTCTGTGTAAGCAGACGTTAAAGCACCAGGTAGTACTAGTAAATTCCAGAAACGAACGAAAAGATAAGAATATAGAGTTGACGTTTGCGACCACACTTGTTTAATATCTCTATTGTATTGCCTCGTTCTCCGAGTCCTGTGCTACAAATGTTACACGTTTCGTGTACAAATGGTAAAATATTTATTTTGTCTTAAATATTAGATATCAGAAGCCAATATTTTCCCGGTAAGATCACAATATCAATGTTGATCTAAATTGAAAAATAATTCGTGTTTTCAATGTCGAAGAATTTGGACCAAGGGTTTTGCAATCGAAATCCCACTCTGTGTCGACCTGAATTTTAATCAGACGGTTGCAGCTGCATTTATATTCATAACTAATAATTGATGAACGAAAAATGTCGCACAAAGCATTAGTGGCTCTGTTATGCTTTTACACATTCGGTATTCAATTCATTGAAAAGAAAAGTAAAATTAGTATTCTATTAAATTTAGGGCACTTTGTTTTGCCAACTAGATGATATTATTTTTCCTTTACAGTTTGCCCGAAAATTCAGATTTCCCGTCTGTGCTCTAAACCACTCCAATACCACTAGACATTATGGACTGGAGTGATCAAGACTAATGGTGTTTGGCTACAGATCACTAATTATTTCCCCATTGACTTCAATGTTAATTCTCGTCTCTTAGACCGGCTGTAACTTTTTCCCAAATATTCGTTGGGTAGAACGCTTTCTGCCACGGATGGAGCAACATGTGGCAAACTCTTGCCCAAAAGCATGTATGAGGTTCTTCATAAAAAACTTGAGATACACAAGCTGGAAGTAGAGACAGCTAACCAGGCAATTTTCGGCACCCCCTTTCAACGTAACCAACCTCACAACTCTTGTATCCTTCCGCCTCAAAATCATGAATATTCACCAAAACCTGGCAGAAAATGTATTTTCAAACCCTTTTCTTCGATTCTACACCAAAAAGTAAACAAAAATCACCATGCAAAAGGGGGAAAAGGGAAAGGGAGAGAAAGACTAAAAATAACTTGGCGTAGAAATATTTAGTGATCTGTGTCCGTTTGTTGGCCGTTGCGTTGGGCATGCGCTAATATGAACTCACTTCCGGTAGCTGAAGATGGCCTCGTGGTTGAGCAATGTGGGTCGTGTAAAAGGAAATTTTTCGTCTTTTTTGGGTGGTTGATTATTCCGTTAATACAAGGACAACCATGGAGTTTGTTGATGGCCAATTTGACGACGCTGATCCAGCTAGGTAATTGCCAGTATTCTAAAGTTGTTACTCCGTTTTCTTGGTACAAGGACAGAGCGCAATCGCAATGGAATGTGAATGTACCAGACCACGTGTTCAGGATGCCTGGAAAATAACCTTATATTTATTGGCAGGTTTGTGATTAACAACAAAATAATTGTTTTCCAGTAATCATCAATATTTATTTTCCAGCTTACAAAATGGAACCAATGTGGAGCGGAACTTGAAGAATACGACAGACCAGCCTGCGACAGGCAGAAATGGTAAATAAAATCCGGTACCGGTATTATTAGATAATTATACTTTTGGGGACACAATAACTCTCTTCCTAATTGAGCTAGAATGTTCAAACTTGGTTTATGTGTTTATTAGGTCAATGCCTTGATGGAGTTCGAAGATGAGCATTTTCCACTTAGGGTAAGCAGAGATAAGTAATTTGATTGGTTGATGCCTTGGGACACGATAACTTTAGTTCTAATTAAGTGAGAGTCATGAAACTTGGTGTATAGTTTCATTACAGTAATACCTTGACTAAGTTCGTTAATGAGCATTTTCTGCCCAGGTTAAGCAGAGCGATACGCAATTTGATTGGTCGAGACTTTGGAACACAATAACTCCCCTTCTAATTGAGCTAAAATGTTCAAACTTGGTGTATATGCTTATTAGGTCAATGCCTTGATGGAGTTCGAAGATGAGCATTTTCTTCTTAGGGTAAGCAGAGATAAGCAATTTGATTGGTTGATGCTTTGGGACACGATAACTTTAGTTCTAATTAAGTTAGAGTGATGAAACTTGGTGTATAGTTTCATTACAGTAATGCCTTGACTAAGATTGATAATGAGCATTTTCTGTTCAGGTTAAGCAGAGCGATAAGCAATTTGATTTGCCGAAACTTTGGAACACAATAACTCTCCTTCTAATTGAGTTAAAATGTTCAAAATTGGTGTGTATGCTTTTTAGGTCAATGCCTTGATGGAGTTCAAAGATGAGCATTTTCTGCTTAGGGTAGGCAGAGATAAGCAATTTGATTGGTTGATACTTTGGGACAAGATAGTTTAGGTTCACCTTGATTGATGATTTTTATGCCAATACAATGACTGCATTCTCATTCAGTAATGGATTCGACAGTAACAGTGCATAGAAACGATTGACTCGGACACAAGGGCCCTTTCCCTTGGCCAGAGGGGCCCTTTTATCAAGCGTGGGGGCCCTTTTGTCTGCCTTTAGGGTCCCCCTAACTAGGGTACATTTTCATTTTTCTCGTCGGTTTTAGCATTTTTCTTTATAAAACACTTTTGGATGACACTTCGTGTACAGTTTGATTGCTCGATACGTTTGAAAAAAATAAATGTGCGATTAATGTGTCATCTATTTATTTTGGGATTTCGGCGGAGGACATCAGCCTCACTGTTGGCTTGTTTTGGGATTTCGCCGGGGGACATCAGCCTCACTGTTGGCTTGTTTGTAATTACACATGAAGGTCTACCCAAATTTTTTTTATTAGATCCAAAGTAATGAAATTTTAAAATCAAAAATAAGTCAATAAAGTACCGTAATGTAAACAAAATGCTAGAAACCAATTTCAAACTGAAATCTGCGCCTTATAGTCAGCTAAGATTTACAAAAATATTTATAATCTGGATGATACCACAAAAAAGTAAGCTATATTTAGTTGAAATTTAACAAATTTCCGTCATCAAAGCAGATGAATCCTGTTTTCTACGGCTATAATTGGCTATAATTGTCGTAGCTGGGCTTATCACAAATTATAATAATAACAAAAGTGTTATCTATAATAGTATTTGATTGGTTGAATGTTGAAATTGATGGAAAATCACAGGTTGACTGACAAAAAGACCTAGAGTTAAGGGCTATAAAAGTTGTTTTTTGTTTTTAGAGGTTGAATACCAAGATGATGATTATGATAGCAGTGGAGATGAATGGGAAGTTGATTGGTCAAATGAGTCCTATGACTTCACGAGAAAACATAAAACATGTAATCTCAGTTCTAATCAGGTAATTCTAATATGGCATGCATTTATAGAAGTTTTTTAAAACTGGGATAGCTCAATTCAATTCCATTCAATTCCTTCGCTAGCCTGGAGGTTCATCCCGATTTTCCGGTGGGGTTTCCCCTTGTCAGTGATGTAGAATGGAGGGCCTGACAAGAACAGCTGTCTAGTCATTCAGATAGGACAGAAAACTGAGATGCCGTGTAAACATGGGCATGCATGTAAAAGATTCCTTGACAGTTGGAATTCAATATAAGAGTAGGCCGTAGTGCCGCTGTCTGGGCAAAAATTACCCTCATAGCACACTGTATGGGGTATGCCCGTTTTCCATTAGCCCAGGTTAGGTGCAGAAGAGTAGGATGTTAAACCCCATTTCATTTAAAGATTTCCCTGCTGGACAATCTGTACGTAAGTCAATTTTAACTGAAACAAAAACAGCCATTGTGAAATTTTTAATTTAATCAGTTTGCAGTCTGAACCCAACATAGAAAACAATAATTTTGTATGATTTTAGAATAACCGACCAAATCACCAGACGAAACAGAAGAGCAGTTACCAACCACCAGAAAAGGCACTCAGTAAATTTGTTCATAAAATAAATGTTGGTAAGCACAAGTTGTATTCCTTATGCACACTATAATTGTTTGCCCACAAAAGTCAATTTGTTCCCAGATATCAATAAGGACAGTGTTTTGTGGGAAAGTACTTGATGAATTATGCTAAGTTTGTAATCAAGAAGGCCTTAGGCCTATTGCACTAATTAATCCGGCTGGATAATGTAATCGTTATATCAGTGATAGAATGGTGCATAGATAAAGATAGTAATAGTCGCAGCGTTTGAAGTTTTTATAACCAAAATATCTTCATTATCGCACTGTTATTAACAATTCGATAAAAACAAGATATTTGTTCACTTTTCTTTCTAACTGTATTCCGTATATATTTTTAAGACTGAATATGAATCTAATGGTGACTATAAAAGTAAATAGTATTTCATTAGATTGCAGTTAAGTTTACAGAATTTTGATTGAATAAAATTTTGAATTTAGATAAATACAATGGACCTAAAATGTCAACTTCTGCTGCTAATTCTCTGGCGGTTTCTGGTAGGAAGATGGAATCTGACAGGTGGGTATTTTATTATAAAAATAGCTAAGATTGACCCACCATCATTAGCTTGGATGCAGCATTTAGATTTGAATTTAAAGGGCTATTTTTGTCACAAATTTTCTCCAGGGAAACATTATTGTATGTCGCAGGGTCCTTATACATTAATAACTTATATTGTGTATTTGTTGTAGATTTCGTGGTAAGGACAAGGCCGATCGAGCTACTGCTGAACAAGTGATGGATCCTAAAACTCGTATGATTTTATTTAAGTTATTGAGTAAAGGTGTAATTTGTGAAATAAATGGATGTATTAGTACAGGGAAAGAAGCCAATGTTTATCATGCTACCAGTAAAACAGAAGTTGACCGAGCAGTCAAGGTAATTTTAAAATTTATTGAGTTCTCTTCAATGGATGCCTGCTATTAAGGCACAATAAGCTATAAATCTGTGGGGTTGGTGGCTGTATGGTGTACAGTATATGCTTTAGATCATAAAGTCTGTCATTGAGTCAAGTGGCCTGGTTTCGATTCCCAGCTTGTATGTGACGAGGAAAAGGGTCACATGTCCGGTTTCCTCCCACTGCTCAAAAAGTTCTGATGAGCCAACAAATTGTTGCAATAAAATTAAACCACATGTTAGTCCTAGTTGATGTCAGGTGGATCTTGAACCGTCCCATTTCTGCCTCTCCTTATGGAACAAAATATAGACTGGCATGACAATAAATGAAACATCTACCATAAAGACCGTGAAATTAGAAATTGTAGGAGCCCACAAATTCCAGTTGACTGTGTCTAGTGGACGTAGGTGCCCAATAGAAATATTGACTTTGTCATGTTACCTGTGTTAAATGTTAGCTATTGTGATGGTAATTGATAATGAAATATTATATTTTTATAGGTATATAAGACATCCATTCTACATTTTAAAGATAGAGATCGATATGTATCCGGTGAATTTAGGTATGTTTAGTAATTCCTGCTTCTCTACAGTTGTGGAAACATACGTAAAAAGTACCTTGTGTGTGCTCTGGATTGGAAATTTGATCTCGCTTTTGTTCAGAGGTGAAAGATCTGGAAATTTGATCCCACTTTTGTTTGGAGACAGTGGGTTTTTCCTAGATCAGGGAACAAATAATAGCATTTTTTCACTTGAAGATATTATTGATTTTTTGTATGAGTATTGGTTTGATAAAAATGATTAATTAGATTTCAGGTGTTATCATATGTAAATGAATTATTTTCTATCAGATATAGATAATATTCATTTATTCAAATGTCATATCTTTTATTTAAATTATTAGTCAAAGTTATGATTAGAATAATATCAGTCTCCATGGGTTGATTATATCGGTCTGAATTATTACATGCTAGAACTTGACATAGAATGTTGCTACATCTACATATTGGTTTTTACAGAATGGTAATTTTACACATAAATTATTTTACAGATTTCGTCATGGTTACTGTAAACACAATCCACGTAAAATGGTACGTACCTGGGCTGAAAAAGAAATGAGGAATTTAATCAGGTGTGAAATGAAGTTTTATTTAATTTTTCATTAGTAATACAAGATTACTACCTTGACTGCTTTCAAGAAAACATTGCCTAATTTGACTTCAACTGAAATACTTATTGTGGTAGACAAGGAAGGTCTTTATTATAATGGTATTGTTGGGATCCCACATCTGCATTATAAGAAGAAAGTTATGTGATATACTGTAGCTCTTCAATTTGGTTTGGAGCCAGTTGGCATCCCATTTTTAAACAATGCTTTAATAAAGGTCTAGTTCAGTGTTTCGCAACTCCTTTTTTTAGCCAGGAGCACACCTTGTAACACATGGAAAAATATTTGAAATATTTGAATTTTTCAAAATAAAAACATGGCAAGTCGGGCGGCATATAAATGTAGATGCAGACTTGTCATAGACACATAGAGAAACTAAAACTAAATAAAGACAAGCATGGCTACGAACTTTATTGCAGTGTTTCGAATTCCATCAGTCAAATAGATGGCTTCTTTAGTGTGAAATTTTCTTAGTGTTCCGTTCAAATTTTCACGACGCACTTGGGAAGATCTCGTTGCACACCTTTGTGCCCTGAGGCACACTGGGTGAGAATCAATGTTTTAGTTGATAAGAAACTTTTTTGGTGCATGTCAATGACTGTTTTAAAACAGTCTGTATAACAAGGTGATTGGTTTTATGACCTTCACCTCTATTAAGACATGCTAGATTAAATAAACTATAGGGCACCTCAGGGTCTGCTGTCCTGAGTTGGGCTGTCATGATAGTATGTGTGCCCTACAGATAATCTATGTAAAATAAATGTTTTCAATAGGAGCTTACGTGAAGATACCTTGACAGATTAAATATGAGAAAATCTGTCAGGAAATTTGGAAAAGTCAATAAGCGGCCTAGGGTTTGGAAAAAACTTACTGCTTGATGTGGCTTTCAAGTTTGGTTAAATGAATGTTTTATTGAGCAATTACTAATTTGAATGATTTTATCTTTTGTAGAATACATCAATCAGGTATTTTGTGTCCAGAACCTATTTTATTACGTAGTCATGTTCTAGTCATGGAATTTATTGGTCAAGATGGCTGGTACGTGAAAAAGATATCTTTACTTTATGTCGCAGTCAGAATGAATAATTAATTTCATATGTATTATTGTCCCCTGCATCAGGTGGTCTGTCCAACTTTTCTTGTCAAGGCTCTACACACCAATATCTACCAATAATTCTGTCTCATACTAAGGGGACCATTCAAACAACCCTTGAAACTGGGTGGATTGATTTAGATCTGTCCATGGGTTATTCGTTCTGATGCAAGTGTAAAAATCATGCAATTTTCTCTTAAACATCATCTGCATAGAAACCAAAAATGATTAATGTGTTTCAGGGCTGGCCACGAATAAATTGATGGCGAGCAGATGACTGCTCTCGCAAATTTCGGTTTGGGCGAGCAGGGCGAGCAATAAAAATTGCTCACGTAAAATGTTGCTTGCGTGAGCACACATTTTGTAAAATTGTTTAATTTAAAATCAATTTGTTGCCTGGATACTTTTGTTAAATAAATAATGACAAAGCTGTTTAAATTTAAATTTTGTAATTTATTTTTTTTTTCAATTCTTTATTTACATGATAGTACTATTACTATGAGTTGGCACTAGTGTAACAAAACAACAAAATAAACGATTGAGCAACAAAATTGCTATTCCTGGCACAGAGTTTGCAGTAAACATGTGTGACCGTCGCTTTTCTGTTTTTGACAGTCATACTCTTTTTATACGCCCACATTTTCATGTGGACGTATTATGTCGTCGCCCCTGGCCGGACGTCCGTCCGTCCGTCCACAATTTGTTTGTGGACTCTCTACAGGTCACAATTCTTATCCGATTTTGACGAAACTTGAAATATAGGTTTATCCCCATAAGATCTCGGCTGCTTTCGATATTGGCATGTATCGGATGGAAACTTCATGGATTATGGCCCCTGATTGTACGAAATATCATGTTTTTAGCTTGTGGACCCTATAGAGGTCACAATTTTAAACTGATTTTGATGAAACTTGACATGCATGTTTATAACCCCAAGATCTTGGTTCCTTTCGATATTTGCGCCCATCGGATCGTAACTTCCTGAATTATGGCCCCTGATTGTCCGAAAATTCGCCCTTTTTAGCTTGTGGTCCGTCTGGAGGTCAAAATTATTATCCGATTTAAAAAACCGTTCGATTATATCACCGTTACATGGTAATGAAGGTTGAGTTCGAATTTCGTGAAAATCGGACCAAAATTGACATACAAAATGGCCGCCGTTTGTACGCAAATAGTGTGAAAATATGTTATTTCAAGGTTGTGGACCCTATAGAGGTCACAATTTTCAACCGATTGTGATGAAACCTGACATGCATGGTTATAACCCCAAGATCTTGGTTCCTTTTGATATTTGCGCCCATCGGATTCTAACTTCCTGAATTATGGCCCCTGATTGTACGAAAAATCGCCCTTTTTAGTTTGAGGTCCCTCTGGAGGTCAAAATTATTATCCGATTTAAGGTAAGACGCGGCACGAAAAAGTCTAAAAATATTCAAAATTCTGAGTTTTGACATTTTATGATTTTCGGCAGGTTCAATATGTTTATTTATTATATTACGAAAAAATTAAATTGACAAAATAAAAAAAAGTACCTAATTTCATGTTTTAAAAATGCCTAGGTCAATTAAAATCAATTTTTTTGTATAGAGAATCGCAAAATGTGCCACTGTCTTCGGCTTTCGTGCCGTCGACAGCATTGTTATGGTCGCCATGTTTGATATATCGATGGAAAGAGGAAGTTCCGCTTCGTTTGATAGTCGTAAAATATTCTATTTATAACAGATACATATTTGGCAATTGCCGGTTCTTTCCGTTAAAAAATATCACGGAAAAGGCCTTTTATGGATTTTTGAATACATAATAAGGGTCAATCGGTTGTGAACTCTTCCGGCGCATGCGCAGTACATTATAATCGTTACATAGCCTAGTTACGGAGATGCGCGATCATACACGACTCAACATTTAGTTACTATTACTTATAAATGACAATCACGACTACCGGACGTCTTTTACTTATTTTTATACCCTAGTAAAAGATTACGCATTTTTTTACGGCGTTTTCCATTACATATTTATGGACATTATCGCTGCCAGGAACATATCTTAGAAAAAATAAAGATTTTAAATAAAACTCAACCCTATTTTCGAATGATTTTCGTAGTGAAGCAAAAAAAAAAAACATTAGTAGGCTACTATATCAAGACATTACTAATAGTATTACTATAGCATCACAATGTCAACACTGGTAATATAAATAAGTAAAGACAAATAAGAGACAAATTTTTTATAGATATTATGCATGGCTGCCTGTAAAAGTTATAGAAAAAAAAATATATATAGAGAGAGCCTATTTTATTTTATTTCTAATACCGGTAGTAATTCTATTTTGAGTCCTGTGGATCTAACTAAATCACACCATAATAGATGTTCTCGTGTAGCTTGGCTTGGTGTTATAATAACACCAAGTCAAAAAACAAGTTGCCTACTATTTTATTGATTTTAACTTAACAAAAGCAGAAATATATTAAAACAAGTTTTAAAAGAATTTGACACAAAATGTTTGTTTGAAATATATCAGTAAAGATGTGTTTGTTTCCAAAGACTGGTGTTAGAGTAAAGGCCCGTATAAAAATAGAATCCAAGAAGTGTGTGAAATGTTATTCAAATAATCAATTATATCAAAACTGTAGAAGAAATTCAGACAAATTGGGCTGCAAAAAAAACAAAACAAAAAAAATCTAGACACAGCATCAACAATTTTAACTAAAATGGGAGAGAAAGTCTGTCAATTTCCAAGATTGCCGAATGCGTCGTGGTTGCACGAGCGGGTGGGTGACTATATGATACAGACACACACCACATCAAACCTATAAAATATCAGAATAAAGCCTACAATTATTACTAATAATCTTATATATGATCCTGTAAGTGTTTAGCACTATCTGGGCTGGTCTCTTACAGATCGCATGTGTTTGTGTTGTTTTTATTTGAAGATCGCGACAAATTTGGCTTTTTCTCAGAACGCATATTTTGCACCTTAGGGAAGCCATAAAATGAAAACTATTATACCTAGAACAATGAAATTTGGCATGCTTTTAGCCCTATACTTACTGTACAAGATTATCTATAAATCATTAATGTATGTGATATTCTTATTTCACAATTGGTCTTTGAAAAATGAGAAAAAGTGAAAATTTTCAAGTGATGAAGTTGACTAACACCCATTTGCTAAAATGAAGGTTGTCATTAACTTTATATAGATAATCCTGTACAACGGTTCTTTTGGGATTCAAAAATAGGTTGTTTTATGATATACATTATATTTCTCGTGAAAACCACTTTCCCTAAAAATTGTATAATTTTTCAGCGTTTGCCTCCAATAAAATGTTCATAACTTAGTACCTAATATACCTAGGCATTTGATTTTTTGCACATAAACTCATAATAACCATATCCAAACACCTGCCAAATTTCAATAAAATCCATACAGTAGTTTAGAAAATAGATTTTTCCTGCCACGTCTTACCTTAAACAAACGTTTGATAATATCACCATTACATGGTAATGAAGGTTGAGTTCGAATTTCGTGAAAATCGGACCAAAATTGACATACAAAATGGCCGCCGTTTATACGCGAATAGTGTGAAAATATGTTATTTCAAGGTTGTGGACCCTATAGAGGTCACAATTTTGAACCGATTGTGATGAAACTTGACATGTATGTTTATAAGCTAAAGATCTTGGTTCCTTTCTATATTTGCGGCCATCGGATCGTAACTTCCTGAATTATGGCACCTGATTGTCCGAAAAATCGCCCTTTTTAGCTTGTGGTCGCTCTGGAGGTCAAAATTATCATCCGATTTAAAAAAACGTTTGATTATATCACCGTTACATGGTAATGAAGGTTGAGTTCAAATTTTGTTGAAATCGGACCCAAATGGACAGACAAAATGGCCCCTGTTTGTACGCGATCAGTGTGAAAATATGTTATATCAAGGTTGTGGACCCTTTTGAGGTCACAATTTTGAACTGATTTTGATGAAACTTGACATGCATGTTTATGACCCAAAGATCTTGGTTCCTTTCGATATTTGCGCCCATTGGATCGTAACTTCCTGAATTATGGCCCCTGATTGTCCGAAAAATGACCTTTTTTTTTTAGCTTGTGGTCCCTCTGCGGTCAGAATTATTATCCCATTTAAAAAACCGTTTGATTATATCACCGTTACATCGTAATGAAGGTTTGAGGTTGAATTTCGTGAAAATTGAACCAAAATTGACAGCTGTCTTGTCAGGCCATCCATCCTTTATCACTAACAAGGGGAAACCACGCCAGAAAATCTAGATGAACTTTGTCACCCAATGCAGGGATCAAACACCCAACCTCAAGGCTACCGAGCCAGCATCTTACCCACTTAGCAACATGATTCCCAGTCGAGTTTGAAGCCTACTGAAATGCACCTTTATAACCCAAAGATCTTAATTCATTTCGATATTTGCACATATCATATTCTAACTTAATGATGTAGGAAAAATCACTTTCGGTATTGCTTGTTCTCTATCCATCTCTCGAAAATGTGGGCGTATCCTGACTGGCAGTGCCAGCCTATCTTTTATAATAATCAATTTCCGTGCGGATTTCTTCACCCCACGACATAAATGTGGATAGGTAGGCCGTAGGGCAATCAGGTTTCCTTTAGCCAATTATTACGCTTAGATTTAAAATTATACGACTGCACAATGGAATAAAAACCGAAGTTCTGATGAAATAAGAAATACCGATAATTATTTAAGTTTGAAACGTGTTCATTTACCGTGAAATGCCAAATCATCCGGATGTAAACATTCTTTACTTCAGACTCGATTATCACGCGTTTGTTACTGGTGTTCGTAGGAAAACCAGTCATGACATTCAGGTATAAAGTGTATTTTTAGTAACACAACTCATTAGCCAATCAAATTTAAGGACGAAATGCCGCGTGCAGCTTGATGAATCTCAGTTTGACAGACGAATTTATGACGTTATTGACATTGTTGGATTAGTTTGGGCAATAAACTTGTCAATATTTTGATTATTTTTACAGGTTTTTCCTAAAATTTTGCGCGAGCAACGAACAGCTCGCGTTAATCTACCTTTACGCGAGCCCGAGCAACTGCTCGCGTCTCGTGGCAAGCCCTGTGTTTTAACAGATATTTGAAGTAAATGTTTTATTCTCCTTAGGCCAGCACCACTGTTGAAAGATGCTGAGATCAGTGAATCTAAAGCTAGAGAATTATATCTTGATATTCTACATATGATGAGAACTCTGTATCATGATTGTCGATTAATACATGCAGATCTCAGTGAATTTAATCTATTGTAAGTATAAGTTTGTACATTCAAAGATATTTTTGGATAAGTCGTTTTCTTGAACAGTCACTTGTTTGCAAGATCGTGGAAGCTATTTACAAATAGAGGCACTATGATGAAAATTGAGATCCAACTCCTAAACTCTGTTGAGGATAAAACCTTGAGCTTATTTCTGAGTGCTTAATTATTTTCATTTGTTCAAGATCGTCTCCCTGGTTCAGAAACATCAAGTGGTTTTTATATATAGCGTTAAAGCTGTGGTCATTTAATCAGTCCTTGGCAGAATTGGTTTTGATCTAGCTTAATAGCTATAACTTCTAGAACAAAGGCTGGATCTACAAAAGAGTTGGGGGTGGGGGTCTAAACGTCCATTCAACACAAACTGATTTTGGGACATAGTTCAATTTTATTTCAATTCTCCATAAAGGAAATAGAGATTTGATTTGACAGGAAATGGGGTGAAATATTTTAAAGGTTAGAGATAATTTGCCCTTCATTGTTAGCATTTACTTCTGTAATCACTAATGTGAATTTTGCTAGAAAGGACACATTTGTTTAAAATAAAAAAAAGCTGCGATACATGTCTATGTAAAAATGCACGTTATTAATGTGGGATTATATTGTTGTAAATGCACTCGGCAGAGATTTGGAGATTTATTGTTTAATTATCTGAAATTGTTCAACTAATCGTAGAGAGGTGCTCTATTTTAATTTACATTTGATTTGTGTAGTCATGGTTTGGTTATAGTTATTTCACAAAATATACCGAAATTGTCAATTTTATATTAAAGCCCTATTGTCAAATTGATGCAGATTTCTTGCTCTGTCAAAAAATTTGTGCACATTCCAAATTTTAGTGACGTCTTTGCTTCCCTTCTTTCCAAAGATACTGGTGGAGATACATTCGATTTTCTATTTAGATACTTACATGTAAATGTGTTGTTTCATGAGAAAATTCAACTGAATGCACTATGATGAAAATTGAGATCCAACTCCTAAACAATGTTGAGGATAAACACCTGAGCTTATTTCTGAGTGCTTGATGATATTTTAATCAAGATAGAATATGAAGGAATTTGGATTCTGCATGTTACACAACTTTTTATACGCCCACATTGAAATGTGGTCGTATATTGATCACTTCAAAAAACCTTGTGACACTGTAGATGCCAAACTTATCCTCCGATTGACTTCAGATTGATACACAGAGTTTAAGGTGTTGAAACGAACAAGAATTTTGATTTTCAATGAATTTTGATAACTGAACAGCTAAATCTATGATGTTAAATGTTTCGTATACTAATTGTTAGCAAGGGGCAAAACTTTATAAAAAGCAAAAAAATTCTAATGATTTTCAGATAATTACATAATGAGTTGTTACTCTTAATCAGATTTTAGTGTATTACAAATGTTTCATTACCAAAAAAAAGTAAAAATATGCGACAACCCTTGTTGACTGCCCGGACGATTTAGCTGCTGTGGGCGTATGTTTCGTTGTCTGGCAACCTATCTTATAACCTTGGGGTCCTACCTGTCTGATGGCATTGCAGATTTTCTTCCTCTAACGTTATGTAGTGATGTTCTGGCATCCCTAATCATTAAAATGGAATAATTCCCCATATTTTATAGTATGATGGTCTTTCAGATGAAATGAAAACCTGAGGTCCTGTGTACACATTGGGGTGCACATAAAGGAACCGTTGACAATTGTAATTCAATAAAAAAAAAAGTGGGCAGTATTGTCTCACTGTCCAAGCAAAATTTCCCTCATAGCACCTCATGGCCGTCTTCATTAGCCCAGCTAGTACAGAACAGTAGGATGTAAAGCTCCATTTCATTATAGTATGATATCAAGGTACAGTTTATGTTATAGTATGACTTTATTTTGTAGATATCATCAAGGAACAGTTTATGTTATAGATGTATCACAATCAGTAGAACATGATCATCCACATGCTCTAGAATTTCTACGTAAAGATTGTACAAATATCACTGGTACGTATCTTACAGTGTTTTCATATGAAAGGGTTTTATTTCACAACTGACATATTTCTTAATTCAGATGTTAATTTTCATCTCTTTATATGTAATTATTATCTTATCACTTAAATACAAGTTGATGAACAGGAGCCCTCGTCAAACCAAAAATCTTCAAAGTTGTGACAAGATGGTGACATTTGGCAGGCTTGTGAAATATTTTTGTTTGCAGAGATTGCACTAATAAATCCGGCTGGATAATGTAATCTTTATATCAGTGATAGAATGGTGCATAGATAAAAATAGTAATAGTCGCAGCGTTTGAAGTTTTTACAACCAAAATATCTTCATTATCGCACTGTTACGTACAAAAGGTATTCTATTAATATTTGGCTTT
The DNA here is from genome assembly GCA_963678685.1 of Patella ulyssiponensis. Lineage (NCBI taxonomy): Eukaryota > Metazoa > Mollusca > Gastropoda > Patellidae > Patella > Patella ulyssiponensis. The sequence continues at coordinate 18,685,001 of OY783228.1, forward strand.
AAAATTGGCCACAATTGTTGATTAATTTGTATAAACATTTTATAGCGAACACTTGTAGTTCTCATGTTTTGGTAGTCTATGACTTATATTTCGGTTATTTGTGAAAGTAGAGTAGATTTTCCCTGAACAAAATGTTTAAAGAGCAGCACGGGAAGTAGATATATTACATAATAGTATAGCTTATCCAGCTTGACTTGGCTGTGAGACTCTGCTGTTAGAAACCTACATATTATTTGTTGAATTTTTATAGAAAGAGGTCTAAAGTCTGAACCTCTGGCACTGTAAGACCTAGATGTGTATTTGTAAAAAAAGATTTTAAGGACAAATAATCCATAATATGATCAAATTACTGCTCACAAATGTTTCAATTCAAATAGATTTTCATGGTTATAAAACTCATCTTTTTCTCTATCAATTAAAACCAGTGACATTTTCGTCTGTTGATTGCCTCCCATATATGGATATAATTGAATGAAATTTACGAACAGTCCAAAAAGGAGATATATTGATTTAAATAATCCAGAGACGACCCAAAGATTATCAATTTAATTATTCAAATAATGAGTAAATATTTATATAGGCATTCGATGTGACCCCTAGATAAGATATTATACTTATTGAGTTTCTGTGATGATTTATACAATCCAACTCTGATTAACAAAACAACTGAAAGATTCAAATAGATCTGAGAAACTTAAAAGAAAAAATTACCGATTCATTTTCTCCAGTATCTCAATTAGGGCTGGCAATCGATACAGTTTCAAGTATCGATTATCTCCGACCATCCGCCGATCAATTATCGATAATATCGGCAAGTTATTTTGACTTACAGTTGGTTTGAAAGCAATCATAATTTGTACATGAATAACGAATTATATGTGAGTTTATGTTTGACATCATTCTGTATACCGTACAAGTAGAATTTTTTCATTTACTTGACAATAAAATAATAGCATTCCATAGCAAAACGAAGGTATAGAAAGAAACTCTATCAACTTCGTTGGGAAGACAAAACCGCCATCGCTCTCCATGGTTTTGTCGCTTATGACCTGAATAATAATGAGTAAAACGTAGTTATTTCCCTTTGAAAACATCAAACAAATTCGCCGTAACAGTTTATTTCTTGCAGTGACTTCTCATGCGCATAGAACACACCTGGTCACTGTGTGATCCATATCTTGTAATATTCCAGAAATTAAGAGTTTAAATATGGAGCACAACTGAGTGTTACGTGAAACCATTGGCTCTCATCATGACATAAGCGGCCAACTATTCTCACCGGTGGCGTCTTGCATGGCGTGAGAAAACAAAACGTGTGTGTTTTATGACTATTCTGTTTATTTACAGTTCTATGCCCAAACACACGTTGCAAAAAATACCGTGATAAGGATTATTTATATGGACTTCTTTTTACAAATGAAGTAAAACGCTTACCGACGATTAACGGCAATATCGATATTTTTCGACAGCCCTAATCTCAATGAAACCAGAGACAATTGGTTGCAGATGTATATAATGTATCTTATCTTTATTTCAGAGTATTTTAAGAAATTGGGTGTTTCTACCATGACAGTCAAAGAACTGTTTGATTTTATAACAGATGTTTCCATAACAACAGATAATATTGATGATTATTTGGAGAAAGCAATGACAACATCCTCTAATCGTAATATTGATGACATAACTGCTCAAGAAAAAATAGATGAAGAGGTGATTTATTTCTTCTATAAATTTAATATGCTGTTTATTTGGAATCGGTTTGTCTTTATTTTGTAAATTTTCACGAAGGTCAGTTTTAGTGTGTGCAAGTTTTAAGCATTATAAATATCAAAAATTTAAAAAGAAAGTGAATATCAATTATCTTTTGAAGAGGGTCACCAAACAACTTAAGTTGTGGATGGATTTTATGCGTACTATTAGATTATTTAGATTTTAATGATGCTGCTGACTACCAAAAACATGATTGCTGTAAATATAGTTTACTTCACAATGTCCGTATGCAATTATTTTAATGTTGTCTTGTATGTAATTTTATTAGACATTAAATAAAAAAAAATAATTATGTCCTGAAATAGTTGTCACAACAATACCTATTATCTTTAAGTTTCATGTTAAGCCCAATATTATAAAAACTTTTTTTTTTCAAGGTTTTTAAAAAGTCTTTTATTCCAAGGACGTTAGAAGATGTACTCCATTTTGAGAGAGATTATGAGAAAGTTGTTGGTGGACATGGAGATAATATACTTTACCAGAAATTAACAGGACTGAATATTAATGTAAGTTGGTCAGCCATGACCCTATGCAGTCGGTTTATCAATTTTACACATTAATGTGTTACTACCATAGACTGATTCACCAGACGAGCACCACATTCCCCAAGCATATAGTGTGTGAATGGCATGTTTCGGACATTTAACTGAAGCTAGAACTTGGTTTACATTCAGTATGAAATGTACAGTAGTTATCAAAATTTTCTTTTTTCTTTAACATCAATATTTGTCTCATTCAGAACCAAGGTGATGACCAGACATCCATAGCATCAGAATCAGTGATAGACCCTACCCGCCAGTCTGATTCAGACAGTGTGGATGATTCGTCTTCAGGTGACGATGATGATGATGAAGAAAAGAAGAAAAAACAGCATTTCCGTCCACGGGATGAATCACCAAATGCCAGACGGGTAAGTAAAGAGAGGGGCTGTATATTATTATCAAACTTGACTGCCAAAATTGAGTTGATCAGGGTCGTGTTCAGAGATTTGAGCAGGGGACGATCAGGAAACAACGTCCAGGTTAGAGTGCGGTCTAGGGATTCACCAAAGAATTTTTTTTTATAAAATCAGCTTTGAGAAAATATTGATATGCACACATGTATATGATTCCGGCCAAATCAGCGACAATGCTCCACACAATTCATTTTATGACATTATTTTGATGAACGTAGGAGAAAAAAATATGCTCAGCGCGAGCAAGTGGTAAGGATGTCTGGCCCCCTCATCCGTCACAGATATACATCTGTTAATATCATTTTCCTTAACTCCCAATGTGCTGCCGAGTGAGGGTATTATGTTGACATAGAATTAAATTCCATTCATTTCTTTGACCATGGACAGTCAAATTCTGATAAGCTTTTAGTGTCATTACGTTTGCGCTAATTAAGCCGGCTGGATAATGTAATGTTATATCAGTGGTAGAACGGTGCATAGATAAAAATAGTAATAGTCGCAGCGTTTGAAGTTTTTATAACCAAAATATCTTCATTATCGCACTGTTACGGACAAAAAAAAACCATGAAACATAAACTTTATCTAAGATTGATTTGACCTCTTATTTTATTATGCATGTTACAAATTGTTTTTGCAGGAAAGGAAGAAGGCAATTAAAGAAGAACGGCGGGAGAAAAGAAAAGAGAAGACACCTAAACATGTTAAGAAACGTCGAGATAGATTTGGAAAAGGGAAAAAGTAAATAGCTGAGACATTCCTTTTCTAACTCATAAAAACCTTGAAATATCTAGTTGTTAAAGACAATATTGTGTTGATTGAACAAAGACTAAAGTGTGACGTGGTGTTCCCTGTTGATCTGTGGATAGATGAAAACCAGTGGCATCCATTTCAAAGTGTTTTGTCTGTAACTTGACATGTGTACGTCTGTCACTGCTGACTGACATAAATAAGACAGCAGGTTCGATTGCTAAGCTATTAAGCTATAGACAGCTATAGACATCACCAATTTGACTGTCCTGACCTCCGTTGGGTGGGTATAGATATTTGATGGAATATAGCCTTCTTGAAAACATCTGATAGAAAATTGTTCAAACAGATGAGAATGTTTAAAGAATATATAATTGTTTTGTTATGTTTTCATCATATATTGTATAAAAATTGTTATTGTATATTTAAAGCTTGAACTTTTCAAAACCAGATAACAAAAATACTTAGTACTTAGCAGCTCATAAATGAAATTTTTTGGCCCTAAATTTGACTGTCTGAATGCATATTTCTGAGTTAGTAATCCTAACACCGAAAATTTGGCTTTTCTCTTATGGAGGCTTTATACTCGGAATCTCAACAATTATTTCTTGATCAATCTCGCTTGAAAACACTACGTACCCATTCAAGATGTCTAGCCATTTTTCTTTTCATTTCGATTTGCAGTTGCCTAATCCCAAACAAAACCCCAAACTTTTTGATGACAAGAAGAATGTATCACTTGGTTTGAGTAATACAAAAAAAAATCATTTCTACATGTACATTTGTATATCACTAAAACAGTATTTATCACTGTTTCATTTATCACTGAATCAGTTGTCCTCCAGATTGTAGAAGTTGGAGTTATTGTTCAGCATTTACACTGAATTTTTCTGTCTTGAAGATATTGTATTAGGAAGCTATCCGAACATTAAAGTATTCTGTAAATTTTTAATTCTGAACAAGTTGTGTAAATATGGTTCTTGGTACTTGTTGGTTTGTATTTATATCATGTGTATTGTCTGTCCATATGTACACATTTATTTTTAAATTATATTTGATTGGAAATTGTAATTATGTAAATAAAAGATATAAGGAAAATACCATTGTTTAGAATAGATGATATCTAGTGTATATAGGTCAATTGTCTGTCTGTATTACACATAATATCCAAGATTCATAAAGTGTTTTCTAGCCCAATGTCTGGAACTGCATATTTGGTCATAGTTTTGCAACTATCATAAGTCCCCTCCCATCTAATTCCTTGAAAAATATTTTGTTTCCTTTTTGTCGCCCGCTTCTCGAAGAGAGCAGGGGACTATTAGAATGGGTTTGTCCGTCCATCACAATTTTTGGGACACAATGACTTTTAAGTTGAGCTAGAATGTTCCAACTGTTCAAGCCCTTGGAGTTCGAAGATGCAATTTGATTTGTTGTTTGCTTTGGGACACGATAACTTTAGTTCTAATTAAGTGAGTGAGGGTTGGGTTCATTACACCAATACCTTGACTTAAGTTCGAAATGAGCATTTTATGCTCAGGGTAAGCATAGCGTTAAGCAATTTGACTGGCCGAGACTGGAACACAACTCTCGTAATAGAGCTAGAATGTTCAAAGTTGGTTAAGGTATTTTTTAGGTCATTGCTTTGGAGTTGGGAGATAAGCATTTCCTGCTTTGTGACATAACTTTAGTTATAAGTCAGTGAGAGTGATCAAACTTGGTGTACAGTTTCATTAGTTGACTAAGTTAGATAGTGAGCAGTTTCTGCTTAAGATAAGCAATTTGATTGGTTAATATTTTGGGACACGATAACTTTAGTTCTAATTAAAGTGCAAGTTATGAAACGTAGTGTAGAGTTTCATTACATCAATACCTTGACTAAGTTCAATAATGAGGATTTTCTGATAAGAGTGATGAAACTATAATTTATGGTCAGTGCGACTGCTTGATAATTGTGAAAAAAATGAATATGCTATTAATTAAGGTGTCATCTATTTAATTTGGAATTTCGGCAAGGGACATCAGCTCCACTGTTGCCTTGTTACTCCAGTGTTCAGATAATTGAGTTTTCGATCATATAAACAGTCTGAAATTAAGTTCCGAATAAGGGGATTCATGCAATCCAATGAGGGTGGTATGGTTAATTTGTTAAATACATTGGTGCTCTCAACTTTACCAAGACACCAATCAGAGTTCTCCTCCACCCCCCTTATCCTTCAAAAATGAAATCCAAACCAGATACTGTAACAGCTGTCTAGTCATTTGGATGGGCCAAAAATCGGGTCCTGTGTACACATTGGCGTACACGTTAAAGATCCCTTGGCAGTTGGAATTAGATATAAGAGTAGGCTGTAACACTGCTGTCCGACAAAATTTCCCTCGTAGCACACTGTATGGCGTATGCCCGTCTTCATTAACTCAGTTAAGGAGCATAACAGTAGGATGGTTAAGCCCATTTTATTGTCCCCCGCCTTTCGAAGAAAGCAGGGGACTATTAAAATGGGTTCGTCCGTCTGTCTGTCCGTCACACTTTTTGGGACACAATAACTCTCTTCCTAATTGAGCTAGAATGTTCAAACTTGGTGTATGTGTTTATTAGGTCAATGCCTTGATGGAGTTCGAAGATGAGCATTTTCCGCTTAGGGTAAGCAGAGATAAGCAATTTGATTGGTTGATGCTTTGGGACACGATAACTCTCTTCCCAATTGGGCTAGAATGTTCAAACTTGGTGTATGTGTTTATTAGGTCAATGCCTTGATGGAGTTCGAAGATGAGCATTTTCCGCTTAGGGTAAGCAGAGATAAGCAATTTGATTGGTTGATGCTTTGGGACACGATAACTTTTAATTGAGCTACAATGTTCAAACTTGGTGTATGTGTTTATTAGGTCAATGCCTTGATGGAGTTCGAAGATGAGCATTTTCCGCTTAGGGTAAGCAGAGATAAGCAATTTGATTGGTTGATACTTTGGGACACGATAACTCTCTTCCTAATTGAGCTAGAATGTTCAAACTTGGTGTATGTGTTTATTAGGTCAATGCCTTGATTGAGTTCGAAGATGAGCATTTTCCGCTTAGGGTAAGCAGAGATAAGCAATTTGATTGGTTGATGCTTTGGGACACGATAACTCTCTTCCTAATTCAGCTAGAATGTTCAAACTTGGTGTATATGCTTATTAGGTCAATGCCTTGATGGAGTTCGAAGATAAGCATTTTCCGCTTAGGGTAAGTAGAGATAAGCAATTTGATTGGTTGATGCTTTGGGACACGATAACTTTAGTTCTAATTAAGTGAGAGTGATGAAACTTGGTGTATGGTTTCGTTACAGTAATACCTTGACTAAGTTCGATATTGAGCATTTTCTGCTCAGAGTAAGCAGAGCGATACGCAATTTGATTGGTCGAGACTTTGGAACACAATAACTCTCCTTCTAATTGAGTTAAAATGTTCAAACTTGGTGTATATGCTTATTAGGTCAATGCCTTGATCGAGTTCGAAGATGAGCATTTTCCGCTTAGGGTAGGCAGAGATAAGCAATTTGATTGGTTGATGCTTGGGACACGATAACTTTAGTTCTAATTAAGTGAGAGTGATGAAACTTGGTGTATAGTTTCATTACAGTAATACCTTGACTAAGATCGATAATGAGCATTTTATGCTCAGGGTAAGCAGAGCGATAAGCAATTTGATTTGCCAAGACTTTGGAACACCATATCTCTCCTATGAATTGAGTTAAAATGTTCAAAATTGGTGTGTATGCTTATAAGGTCAATGCCTTGATGGAGTTCGAAGATGAGCATTTTCTTCTTACGGTAGGCAGAGATAAGCAATTTTTGGATGACACTTCGTGTTCAGTTTGATTGCTCGATACGTTTGAAAAAAATAAATGTGCGATTAATTAATATGTGTCATCTATTTATTTTGGGATTTCGGCGGGGCACATCAGCCTCACTGTTGGCTTGTTTCATTTTGTGTTTGCTCTTGGGGTTTAATGTCCACATCCCCTTAGCAAGACATTGCAGACAATATGAAAGTGTGGATTAATGAACCAAGCAGCAGGTTTGGATAAAATGGACCAAGCAGCAGTCTCATCTTTGTTGTTCAGGTTGTTCTAGCTGCGGAGTCATGTCATATCAATATTTATTGTGGATTCATCCAGTATTTTATGAGTGATACCATAGGGAGCTAATTCATTACGGTCAGCAAGCAGAACATTCGTTCTGTGGTTCCTGTGAACAAAACGCCCGAGTAATTCATTCAGTAATTGTCAATCAAATGTGAATTACTCGGGTTTAAATAGTGTGCCTTGATTGTCCAGCGGCGAATGTCTACGTAATTTTAGACGACTGGATAATCCCGTCGTAAGACGGAAGTGGAAACCTGGTGTATTGTGGGAGAATGACATTAAACATGGAAGCTGGAATGTCTTGTTTTACTAATCCACCGCCTTTCTGGAAGAATGGGCCTCAACCAGGAGGTATTTACAACTTTCCAAACAGTTCAACATCACACTCAAATACTTCGGAATCGCAGAGATCGGCTTATCCCATCGTAACTGGAACGTCAGTCCTGGGACTTAAGTTCAATGGTGGTGTTGTCATCGCTGCCGACATGCTCGGTTCGTATGGATCCCTTGCAAGATTTAGAAACATTTCTCGCCTGAGTAAAATCAACGATTCCACAGTGATCGGTTGCGGAGGAGATTATGCAGATTTCCAATTTCTCAGTTCCGTTATCGAACAACGTGTCATAGATGAAGAATGTCTGAATGACGGATTTGGCTTCACACCTAAAAGTATGTTTTCTTGGCTAACTAGGGTGTTGTACAACAGAAGATCCAAATTCAATCCACTGTGGAACGTTTATGTTGTAGCAGGTTACCAAGACGAACAACCCTTCTTAGGCTACGTTGACAAAATTGGGGTGGCATATGAAGCTCCAGCCATTTCTTCAGGATTTGGATCTCACATTGCACTACCAATACTACGAGAAGAAATGGAGAAAAACACAAATATGAATGAAAATGAAGCCATTGTACTGGTTCAACGATGTATGAAGTTGTTATATTATAGAGACGCTCGTTCACTTAATAAATATCAATACGCTGTTATAACTAAAACAGGTGCAGCTATTCATGGTCCAGTTGTTCCAGATACTAACTGGGAAATAGCTCATCTCATCCAAGGATATGAATAAATTGACATTTTACGTTAAATAATCTGATCCAGTCATTACAAGCGTGGAAAAAAGACATCCTTTTCCGTCAAGTTATTTTTTATCATCTGTCATTTCAAAATAATTATTGTAAAAGTGGCCATGCCGGTATTACTATTATTTAGAAAAGAAAGTTACTCGTATCATTCTTTAGTGCTGAAAGCCTTGTGGATTTATTAAAACTGAATTTGATTATAGATTATTAACCAATTATAATTATTAATCATTTTTTTTGTAAAATTTGTTCATCCGATGAAGATTTTGTTTCTTGTAAATGTAAAAAATAATGAAATAAAATTTCATTCCAATCATTACTAAATAGGTGTTTTGGGTTTGAATTTGAAATGAACATCAATCAAGTTATCTGTATAATTGAAATATTAAACTGGCCAGTCTAATATTACATGTTGCATGCGCTACATCAACAAACATGAATGTATTACTAATACTATTATGTACATATTTATGATCAGTGCCTGTATGTAAGATAATTACCCACCTTAGCTTAGATTTGATATCCAACATGTTCCCAGTCTGCATCAGAAACCAAGTAGAATCTGTAGTTGATGGCCTCCGCAACACAACAACTCTGAGGTAGAATGTTAAAATTTGGGTTAGACTGAGTTTGATGATGAAGCAGAGATAAGCAATTTGATTGGTCCCACTTTATATTGGACACAGTAACTCTGCTTCTAAATGAGGTAGAATGTTCACACTTGGTATGCATGTACATGTACATTGTAGATGTTCATTGGACATATAACTATAGCAATTTTGTTCGTCGTTCCTTTGAACACAATAACTCTGATTCTAATTAATTGAGATTTATGTATATAATTTCATCACCTTTAGCCTTCCCAGGGCCGTATTTAGCGGAGGTGCAGGGGGTACTGGCACCCCCAGAAAAAAAAGGCGCCCCTTGGGGGTTACTTGCTATCGACTTGGATTGCCTTAGTCCCCGCATTCAGTAACTAGGGCATTATATTTGCACCCTGCCACTGTGCTGAACCCCACTATTAAAAGTCTACATACAGCCCTGGTGCTACCGATGATAAACATTTTCTGCTCAGTTTAAGCAGAAACAACAAGATTGCTTGATGCGTAACAAAAAGTTAAATGTTCAAGTATTTAACAAGTAAATTGAGAGATTGAGGAGGGTTGCGGGGACAACACCCTCATGCATTAAATTGCCTGGTAGTCAAAATTCTGAATTCCTGACATAACATAACAAACAATAAAGTACAATTTACATGAACACATTTTTATTAGATAAATATTTAGGCAAATTGAAAAAATAAAAAAAATAACTTGTAAGGTATTATGGAACCCATGTTAAGAAAAAATGTAACAAGAACTTAAATATTTACAACAGAGTAACCAATATACATATTTTGATATTAAATAAAATACTTGACTCTTCTGCATTGATGAAATACAAAACATAAATAAAAAATCAGTTTTATTAAGGACCTGCCTAATTCATTGTGACACGAGTACTGGACTGTTAAATTAACTAATCAATGAAGGAAAACACTATTTTATTTTGCTCGTGTTCGATGCTTCATCTTCATTATCCAATTGGTGCAGAAAAGAAGGATGTTAAACCGCATTTCACTTTATTTCTGTGTATGTGGACAAAATGTCAGCTTATACAAAAAGCTTAATAAATATGATAGATTAATAATTAATGTGAGCATTCAGAAGACCAAGCCAAAATTCAATTTGCTGTAGGATGAAATTGCAAGAAAAAAAATATTGTCACAGCGTCAAATTAACCAGATCATTTCACAAAGATCTTGTCTACATTCATTTATTTTCTGAGCTAGTTTTAACTAAAAAAATATAATGCACCAAGGTTCTTTAGAACAATTAGATATTTGCTATTTTGAAAATCCACTTGTGAATATGGGCAAGAAATAAATTATATTTTTAGGAGCATAACAATGAAGATTTAAGTATTATTAATGTTGAATTATTTAAAGAATTTATTTATGATGTTGCTGATGAACCACTCATCGGTGATTCTCAGATGGTCTGAGTCAGAACTTAAGAAATGAAGCCGTCCTGTTTCATTTAATTTCTTCAATCCCAACCAATCCTGAAAAACACAAAAAAAAGGTAAGTATCAACCAGAATCACATTTGAATTATTTCAATGATCAGGTTTATGCCAGCACACCGTAAAAACACCTGCAAAGCTAGGTTGCTAGGAAAAGGAAAAGTATGTACATGTATGCCCACAGTAGCTAATATAAGTTGTCTGAACAGTCAACAAGGGTTGTCAGAAATAAAAAATAATTATTTTGAAAGAGTGGGATTATTTACCGGAGGAACTGACAAGGACAGCTGTCTAGTTGTTCAGACGAGACAAAAATTTGAGGTCCTGTGTATGTAAACGATCCCTTGAAAGCTGGAATTCGATATAAGAGTAGGCTGTAGTGCCGCTGCCTGGGAAAGACTTTCCCACACAGTTCACTGTCTTCAATAGCCCAGTTCGGAGCAGAACAGTAGGACGTTAAACCACATTTCCTTATTTACAAGACACTAAAAACTGATCAAGAGTAACAACCCGTTGAGTAATTATCATACATAAATTAAAATTTGGGGGCCTTTAGTCCTTTCCAATACATACATTTATTATATGTACTAATAGTCAAATGGCAAATTTTAAGAGTTAGTCAAGTTTTGGGAAATTTTAAGTCCGCCTGATCTTAACTTGAAGGTCAACAAGATTTTTCAAATTAATCAAGGGTCATACCTCTGTCAGCAATATCGAAAATTGCTGAAAATATGATGGATTCTGTGTCTTTTAAATATAAATATTGTGAAAAATTACAGGTGATCAAGGGCTATATATCTCTGGCATGAAAATGATTTGAAATCAATAAATCAATTTGTCTTATCACCTTAAATACCGGTACTGTGTTAAAATTGAACAGAGAGAGAGAAATGGGATTTAACATCCACTCGACACAATTTACACAAACTTGGTCATTTCAGGACTAACATATGGTTCAATTTTATTTCATTAATTCACTTGTGCATAGGGGTCTTAAGCAGTGGAAGGAAACGAAAGGGCCTGGAGTAAAATCCCAGGTACTGTATTTAAATCTAGATGGAATATATAGCCTTCATATAAACTGACGGATAGAGTGACTATTTAGTTATGTATCAATGAAAAAGTGTATTTACATTTGATATTGTAATCTGTTAATAATTACATCTCACATTTCAATGTGGACGTAGGTACAAAAAATATATTTTTGTAGATAACATGTGATCAAAAAACCTACCTGTTGATATAAAGGTGTTTCAAATACGCTTAACAGTTTCTTAGCTTGACCTGGTTCATAGAATCCAAACCACTGAAAATGAAAAAACAAACATTATTGAGAAACTCAAGACATCATTATACCCGATCATTGAAAGACATTATATTTGCCATGGACAACAGCAGGCTCACATTGCAAATTGAAATAAAATCAGCGGACATGCTGTGGGGATAGGGGAAAGACTGACATCTATGACCAGTTTCTACATTCTACATCCAGGAGGTTGAAATGTCCGACAATGGAGAAACCACAAGGTAATCACATAAACCCCCTTTACATTACAAATTTTAAGCGTACCAGGAACAGTTCCAGGTACGGCACACTTCGTTTTTTTGTAGTGTAAACGGGTCAAGCTGGCACGCGTCTAATGTCGAAGAAAAGATTCTATTTTGATGGCATATTGTCGGATGTATGATCATATTTTCAATGAGGTTTATGCTTTTAAATAAAGAAATATGTACGGTAGGCAATGTTGACGAATATGTCGAATGGAATAGTGCTTGATTCGAGTGTGATTATTTAGCAGATGGTGTCACCACAACGAGCGACGTTTACTGCCAAATGAATATGGGGATAACATTTTTTATCCTCCGTACATAAGCCGAAACGGATCATAAGACAAATGCCGAACTTCCGCTGAAGAATGTATCGAATTAAATGACCCGAAAATAGGGTACTTTTCGAGGAATTTTAAACAGTACAGATCGACAGTAGTCGGCAGTCGGCAGTCGGTTTTCATTCTATTGTATTACGACATCACATAATGTTTTAGAAATATTATTACTGGCATAAATTTTAATACCGTACAGGAATTAGATATGAAAAATAACGATGTGCACCTATTGTTTTTATTAGGTACGAATTTGAATATTTTGTTGACACATGATTTTATTGTTTGGTCTAAAAACTACCTTCTTAAAAAAAAAAACGATAAGGAGTTATGTCCCTTTATTTTCGGTAAAAATGTCCGACAAGTAAAATTTTGAAATCCCATCACTGATTTACAGTATAATTGATTATGATGAAAATTTATATTGAATACCGGATTTAAAATATTGTATTCCTCACCTCACTCTCCTTAGGGTCAACCATGGTATCTCGAAGAAATTTAACCAACACCAAATTTTTCAGTTTCAGTAAATTTTCTTTATACACAGGATTCTTGGTCTAAAATAAAAACAAACTTGAAATATAACATTAAGTACACCCTAAAATTAGAAAGTTAAATATTTAAATCACTTAAATGGTAAAATATATGTCAATGGTACTGAAATTTTTGCTATGATAAATAACTGAATTTCATTAGCTGGGAATCTTGGTGTAAATGCCCTCTGTCCTTAACACTGGGTCTTTTCTACTTCATCCCCAGAATATCAGGCTGAAAGGGTGTTGACGAGCAGCGAGAATTGCACACCAACCAGTATATGCCCCAACAAGATCTATAAATGGATATTGGAGCTTGTTTTTCAAATAGGAACTGGGCCCCAATGCTACTCATTATGTTCTGCTTGGGAGTAAAACTCTTTGAAAAAAGCCAATGCCCAAAGTTAGGTCAATTCAAGTACGATTGACATGAAACCTGAAGCCAAAAGCTAGGTCAATTCAAGTACCATTGACATGAAACCTGAAGCCAAAAGCTCTGTCAATTCAAGTAGATTGTCATGAAACCTAAAGCGCCATCAATTCAAGTACGATTGGCATGAAACCCAAAGCCTAAAGCTACGTCAATTCTAGTACGATTGACATGAAATTGGACGCCTAAAGCTCTGCCAATTCAAGTACGATTGACATGAAACCCAAAGCCTAAAGCTCTGTCAATTCAAGTATGATTGACATGAAACCCAAAGCCTAGAGCTCTGTCAATTCAAGTATGATTGACATGAAACTTAGAATGCCTGTTAGTTGATGATAAACCTTGATTTTTCATATGACACTGATGACCTCATACTCAGTTTCTGGTCTTTAGTTAATGGCCTTAACATTTTTGAATAAATCTAATCAAATAATCAATTAAAAAAATAAACAATGAGCATACCCTCTCCTGGTTGATGTCAGCCAGAAAAACACTCTTATTTCGATATTCATCCAGATTCAGTGGATCTTGCCAATATTCAGCTTGTACTAAACTATCAAAATAAGATATTTACAACACTTAATAGTATATCGTTGTTTCTTTTATTTACAATTTTTATAGAAAAAAAATTGTTGTTTAAAGAGGTTGGAAGTTCTAAACCCTTTTGTGGCAAATTGTCAACAGTAAATCAGATCTATTAATAGTATGATCCATGACGATTCTATCAAATAACACTTTAAAGTGGTGATGCCCTTTTCCTACCATATTACCAAATAGTGACTATTAATCAAACATGAATTGGTAATTACGAACAGCTTAATACCACTTTCCAATTTGCTCACCAATCAATATTTCTATTCATAACTAAAACTATGATTCCCATATATGTAGAGGCCAACGGGGTCAGTTTCTTGCAGAAAGCCATAATAATTTTTCAAGAACTTTGATGGGTGTAAAATCATTTCATCAGTTTATCTTTCCTTAAATTTTCATCAGAAAATATAGTAATCTCTGGATTATAAAGATGAAAGAAGGTTACGATATGATAAATATTTTATTAACTCACTGATCTTGTACAAAGCTGAAAGTAAAAATTCAAAATCCATTATAACATAACTTTTTGTTGAAATTAAACATAAAAAAACTGAAATTTGTCACTCCTTTAACTGTTTATAATTGTTTAGTTGTCATGATGCATTGAAAGAATTATATGTAAGTAAATCTGCCTAAGCGTGATCACCTATTGTGCATCAATATGTCAAATGGTTTTGGATCTGATTTGATTAAACTGTTGATCAAGACTACTCTTCTATTTTAAGGCTCTTTACTTACCTTACATAAGCACCATAGTTGAGAAGTTTTCTAACAATATTACACAGTGTGCTATTGTCACCTGGGCATCTGGGAAAACCATACACACCTGATTATAAAAATAAATAGTACCGGTATATAAAATAATAAATATTTGTTGAAAAAATGATTAAACAGGCTTGCTTAATTTGGTGATTTTTAGAGATTTTAATGTTGAGTTTAGGTTCTACACAACAATAATAATAAGAGATGTGTAGTACATGGATAAAATATTAATCAGTATAAACTTTAGAGTACTATATACTATAAAGACAGTAAGGGCATCTAGCTGGTTTGAAAAAACATAGACCGATACTTGAACCTATCACATGTTGACACTGGGGATGAGCTTCAATTAGTCGTATCATATGAAAAACCTATAAATGCAATGTATAGACTTGCTATATTTGGGAAATGATTCTAGTAGTGTCAGATTTGCTTTTCATAACAAACTTCATAGCTAAACACAGTTGCAGTGTTTGGCAGTGTATTCCTTGCAGTTAATACAAGATCTTGTTCAATGACCTTATATTGGTGAATGATGACGTGACTTCCTACCATGGTGCAGATGTATAAGTAGTTGAGGTATGTATAAATCTAAAAATTTATTTCTACGAGACTGAACACAGAGATATTTGAAACCATGTCCTACTTGAAGTATTCTATTCATGAATTACAATGTAGAGTTCTTACCTTGGTGCTGGCCGCCAACAGAAACCAAGTTGAACATACGTGGTGTTGGACATCTCTGGGCCACAGCTCGTCTAAACAAAATACATGTACATGTAATCATTCATTTAAAAACATATCAAAATCAGATACAAAATTTAAGCAATTACAGTTTTAACATTTTCACATAATTGTTCAAACACCAACAATGTACATGTTGAAATGCAACAGAAACATTTGGATATTTATTTATAACACAGTCACTGATCAAAACTTACAGAAACTGTCCGCCTTGAGAGAACCCGACGGAGTTGTAACCATTTTGTAATTTAGAATCATTACTAATTAATTTACAGGCCATAGTAATCTGATCATTGACATTCATTAAAAATCCGTTCTCCATATCCTAAAAAAGATAGGGGGAAAATACAAAAATGACTATTAAGAAATCTGTGAACACAAAAATTCTCAATAAACTATAACAACATACTTATAGAATACTCTTGGTTTTTACATATTTACCCTCCAACTTGTTACTTCTATTACAAAAATTCTCATTTTGCAACCCAAAATTCTTATTTTCACATTGTTGATATTAGCATTGTATAATTCAGTGAATGGAAAAATGATACCATTTTCTCTGGTTCAGTAACTTTTCTTACTGAATATACTATGTCTATTGCAAGATATAAACTCAGTTCAGAACTACAGAATCTTTTTTTTCATATTTACAAAGGAATTTATTGATACCTCATACAAAATGACATTTCATCAAAATATAACAACATTGTTTATAACAAAGTGTCTTTGGTTAACCAGACAAATGATCTTAAAAGTTCAAAAATATTTTGAACCATGCCAGGTTAGCGAGCCTTTGGCTGCTCCCTAACCAGGAATTCCTGTGTTCTGCATTGCCTGAGAAAGTTCATCAGGATTGTCTGATTCCACTGTGTCAGTGATGCAGGGACTATGGCCTGGCAAGGAATAACGTATAGTTGTTCGGATTGGACAAAACACCAAAGTCTTGTGTACACAGTAGCATCCTCTATGGTATATGCCCATCTTCATTAACCCAGTTGGAGCAGAACAGTACGACATTAAACCCTATTTAATTTCATTTAAAAAATGTTTAGTGTTACCTCGGCAATATTATTACCAATTTCAAGAGATTTCACATAAATTCCTTGAACTTGCTTCTCTATTAGACTTTTTATAGACCCCATACTTATTGGATTACAGCAACTGTCTCCTGAAAACAGGCAAAATAGGGTAATTAGTCTGATTGCAGAAACTGTCTCCAGTATACAAAAAATAGCAAATGTTCTATTTCATCTGGAAGACACATACTGAATTACTAACTCTACCATAGTTAATAAACTGGACTTTATAATATGATAAATATGATAATCTATTACTAAAGAAATATTGGCGATCTGGTTTTGATACGATTTCCTTTTCGATTTCCATTAGTTTTACACTGACAAACTATAGCGGTTAGCCGTCCGTACTGTGTTCACATGGAACTTTCTACTATATAAGGGTTAGGATTAAGGTTAGGGTCACATCAAACATGAATGCCAGAAATATTTTGATTAAGACTTATGTCATTGAATTTTAATCATCTTTAATTTTTATATCTATAATATATATATCTTGGTTTAGATCTCTTGAAACTCGCATTCTTTATTATCACAGAACGTTTTCAGATCCATATGTGTCTTGAAATTGTGAATTTTAGTTTAATTTTGAATTTTAGAGGAAATAATATCCTTCAAAGTTTATTTGCGCTTCAAAGACCCGGTAAATCTTCATAAATTGGGTGATCATAGAAATTATCAATGAATGAATGGTAATTTAAATTGGTAATAATGAATATGTTTGACCAGGCTCCCTGTTTTAGGAATAGGATCTTGAATGGGAGTAACATCAATTGATCAACCATGACTGCCATAAATTGTATATTATCTGTACCCATGCCATGCCAGATGACAACAGGCACTGGATCTTGTGTGGTAATTTCTACCAAACATAATAAAACGAAACAGGTAGTTATTTTCATCGCTTTGACGACCACCATTTTGTTGTCATATGACTATTTTAGGAGCTGTCATTATATATAAACCATGGACCTTATGGTAAGGTCCATGCTTTTGCTGTTCCCATGTTTCAGTTTTGTAATATATTTATTAATAAAAAAAATAAACAATTCTAAAGCTATATGCCTAAATGAAAAAATGTTTGTAGCGAAATGTATAGATAATATTTATAAACAACGAAAATCATCGCTATTCGCTCAATATACAATAATGATGACTCCATAAAGCGTGGGAACATGTGCCCGTGACGTCACGATATAGGCTTAGCTTTCCAGACTGACATGAGTCTAAACGCCCTTTGACAAAGAGACTTGTATAGTCGGGTATTATTATTGGGAAAGAGCGTATCACTTCAAGATCAAAGCACGCCGTCAATGGAATCACAACATTGATTTTGATATACCGTTGTAACTTGGCTTTCGTCGAGTAATTCCCAGATTTTCGTCCTTAGCTTGCAAAACCGGTAAGAGATGGCTTCGGCAAGTGGAAATCTGTGCAGAAGATGCTTGCTTCAGTGGAATAAGAAAATTTTGACACCGTTTACTTTGCAATCACAACTGAAGGGTGGGGATTATTTACCCTACCCCATCACCTTTGGGCTGACTAGTCCTCTTAATAACTTTATAATAACTCGTCAGAGATCTATGTATAAGAATATATACAGTGCTTTATATGACGAATCTTCGACCAAAGATTTTATTTACAGTCTTCATTCTAGAGAAAGAGAATTACTTTTTAAAGAAATGCAGAAATGTGAAGAAAAAAGATTAAAATCAGAAGGTATAATTTTACTTTCATTTATGATACTTTTTGGTAATTTGAAAGCACCCCCAAAATTGATTGGGGTGAATAACACGCTACTGTGTATTATATGGCTTTCAATGTTTGTTATAGCTTTGCTTTTTCTTTCATGAATTCATGGCTTGATTTTTTATTTTCTTTGTCGTATGTAGTGGGCAAAAGCATAGAATTATTATTTAAAATGACGATACAATATACATGTACGTAGTCTGCATAATTGATTTGCGTAATTTTGAGATTATGACGAAAAGTACAAATAAATTCATTAATTTGTATCATCACTACACATTATAGAGTAGATACATATATGTATGTAAAATATAGTTATTAATAAATCCAATAGTCTAGACTCTGCATAAAAAACCACCACACCACAAGTTTCAGGTACATGTTGAAAACCCTGCAAATGATAAACAAAATGAATATATGAATTGCACACAGTTCTAAATTATTTTATAATATATACTTGTAGTAAAGGAATCAGTGTAAACTTCCAATAAATATTTTATGTAGGCTACATGTAGGCCTACTATAAAAAAATGGTTTTCCATGTAAGTACTGTATATGTCTTGTTTATAAATTAACTGACAGTTGATTTACACCTGTAATTACCTAATCAACACCCTTTATAGCAAATCACTCACACTAATTACTGTAATTAATTAATTAATTGGTTGAAGCAACCTGGAATAATTGTCTACTGTTACAAGTGTGTACTAATATCAGAGACTTTTGATAAGTAGGGGAGAGCGGGGCACAGTGGGCATGATTTCTTTTTTGGGGAAATTGACGAGAAGTGAAATCCTACAGTCATATGTTTGATTTAACAGTGCTGCTAAGAAGTAAATAAATTGTAACCATTTTTGTGTAGATTATTGTAAAATTAAAATTTTTTTTGACCCAATGTGCCCCATATGTGGGGTACACTGGATCACACTATGGGACACAGTCGGCCACCAAGTATGTTTCTTAAAAAAATGTTTAGAAAACATACTGAAACTCATAAAAACTGTAAAAACTAATCTTTTATTTCAAAACATGAATTTGTTTTTGGACTAGAACACAGATACGCATCTGAAAATTAAAAAAACCCAGCTTAACATTGAATAAAAAATTCTTTAACAGAAGAAAAAAAATTCTTCAACAGAAGAAAGAAAAATTCTTTAACAGAAGAAAAAAAAATCTTTTTTTTCAAAAAATTCCTATGACTTGTAGGTCAGCAAGGATTCGTAACCAAGAACTAATATTTCCTTCAAAGCAGCTCAAATATTCAGATTCTGTCAAAAATGGACATATGATATTTAGCTAAACACGAAATGCTTATGCTCAGTGTGCCCCTCTGAAGTGTGACGGGGGGTTGGGATGGCCTAGTGGTCTAGAGTGCCACGCTTCGACCTCTAGCTGGCCGGTCTCCTCTGGCTTGCGGCTGTGGTTTCGATCCCGGGTGTGAGCGTATGTGGCATGGAGATAGGGGCGCCTTCTCAACCTCGTGGGTTTCCTCCGTGCACTCAGGTTTCCTCCCACTGCTAAAGACCCCTAGGCGCATGCGTATTATTGAAATAAAATTGAAACCATATGCAGGGATGTAGCCACGCTGGGCGGCGCCGGGCGCTTGCGCCCGGCACTATTTCTTGCCGCCCAGTACAAAGAAAAAATCGAGGAAACCCGCCCAGTCGTATTTAATAAACCCATTCGTGATTCATCCTTCTTTCACTCTGCTGACTGTACGTACACAAACTCACAAACTCATCGCTCGAAATTTACCACGGCAAACGGCAAAGCCATAGTCATAGAGTAAAAGCCGACGCAAACCATGTCTGCCACGGCATAATTTAATTTTGTGTGCCGTAGTAAACCCTTCCATCCTAAATTAGTTTAAAAAAGGAGTATTCATCAATTTATAATTCTGATTCTATAGGGTCTTTGAATTGTATATTTGCCGTAAATAGGCCACCCAGACCAATTTACGGCATTTCAATGTTGAAGTGTTGGATGTCGTAAATGGTGTCGTACGTTCGGTTTTACGACCAATTTTTAATGTACTCATTCTTGCGTTAATTCTACCAAATCTAAATTAAATCCGAGAGACAGTTGGGCTACAGTCCATTTTATTTACACTTGCCACAAAATAAATCAATTAGGCGGCAAGGCGAGTGTACTGTTTTACTTATCATTCACTATTACGTTAGTCACTACATCATGGGCATACTCGATTCGATTCACAGTTCCGGAATTGAATTCCAAAACTGGTGTCAATCGAGTGAAACGGAGAATTTCGGAGTACAACGCATGTGTCGACTGTATAATAAATATCTCAACCAATCATGACAGCTGAAACATATTTTTTACCTAGGAATACGTCACGATTCTACTCACTCCACCTCAGCTGCCGGGACTGGCAGAAAGGTGACAGGACTGAATTCCACGTCACTCGATTGTAATTTTGTCGATTCGGGACGTTTTGGACTGTGAATCGAGCATCCCCCATGTAATTAATATAAGTACGACTACCACTACCAGAGGCTTTTGACTTAGAATCTTTGAAACTGATCTTTTTTTTAGTAAATTAATTTGAAATGGTATATGTAATACCAATTACCATTTACATAAGTTTTTAGCTCCCTGCAAGAGTCTCTGTATCATTGAATCATTGATGAAATTACAGTTCCTACCAAATTTTTGAGACCGGAATCGCGCCGACACGGCGAAAAAAAACACTCCGAATTCTCTTAGATTTCACGGTGAAATTTCGCTTAATTCCGCGGCGATTTTTCTCTAAGATTCGCCGTGTTTCTCTAGGAATTCGCCGTGTTTCTCTAGGAATTCACCGTGTTTCTCTAGGAATTCACCGTGTTTCGATAAAAGTACATCGTGTTTTGCCGTGCTTCCAGCAAGGAATTTGCGAGCCTACCTTAAGCTAGGGTCGAACTAATATTGTCTATAATACATTTGTAAATTGAAGGAGTTATAATATAGTAACGCTCCCGGGAAAACGTGTACATATACATGTATAGTATATGTATAAAGTACAGGCCGGTTTGAATAACAAATGAGTTAGGTAATCTCGGGGAGACATTTACCGGCATTCTGTATCGGTTAGGAATTTTTTTCCGAACGCGCGGACATGCATAACGTCGGCCAAAATGTATGCAACAATGAACAACTTACAATGTTTTAAACGTATCATTACATCTTCGTCTGTAACTTAGATGTAATGCATCAATTATTGGCTGCTATCAAATCCAAACTTTAAATTATATACGATGAGCTTTTACACATTATTGTACCGTTACACGCAGCTTCAATCAATCTAAAACAATCATACATAAATCACTCCGCGCCATAAATCACTCCGAATGGAACTATATTTTTTTTACGCTACGTTACTATGCGGAAAATCTCCGCTGTGACAATATACAACTACTTTATGTCGCCCAATTAATTTCTGTGTAAGCGGACATTGAATAATGTCATTTCACACACACATACGTGTACATTCCAAGCGCATGTCATATATTTATACAATGTCCACGAGTATGTTAATTCTCGTCTTCACGCCGTTATAATTTGCTTATTTTTAGTACACTTTCTGAATGATTCCATTCTTTTGTACGTCCAACATCCCGATTTCCTACTGCATATTGCAATCTATAAGATTATACATTCATGTTGTTTACGTTTAAACTCAGGATATCAGAAGCTGTAGAGTTATACTAGACGGTGAGCACCCAGGTCTCCTGATTGAACCTGCATAGATACTGCATAATATCGGACCCATATTTATCTTTTCTACTCGGACCAACTGAAAGGACCGTTCGGACCAATTAAGTTACATTATAAGGCTTGACTTAATCATTTTAAAAATATAATACAGATAATATGTTTTTTATGATTAAATCACAATACAAAGGTGCGAATAATTTATAGGTGAGTATATACATAACTTAAGAATATCCGCTGCCGGTAAGTACATATTACCAAATATCTATCTTTATTACATCAACAATCTAATTATTTTTCTTTGATATTCTCTATGATGAAACAATACCGCGGGTAAATGCATAAGGCTTTATTATTTCAAAGAAAACAGATGCATATTAAAACAAACACAATTATCAATTATTAAAACAACACTTTATTATTGGTTCGAGCAGTCCAGTACCGATACATACGAATTAATCACTACTCAGTTATCGTTGTTTTAACTGATTTTCTTTGATGTGCTTCATAATGAAAAAATACGACGGGTAAGTACATAAAACTTTATTATTTCAAAGAAAACAGATGCATATTAAAACAAACACAATTATCGAACGATTAAAACAACAATTAAAACAACATTTTATTATTGATTCGAGTAGTCATATTAATACAAACGCAATTTTTAAAACAAAATTTATTTTTGGTCCGAGCGGTCTGTTTGTTTAGTCGGAGTAGTCTTTTTGTTTCGTTCGATTGGTCATGCATGCGTACAAAAGAATGGAATTATTCAGAAAGTGTACTCAAAATGAGAAAATCATAACTGAGTGAAGGCGAGAATTAACATACTCGTGGACATTGTATAACTATATGACATGCGCTTGGCATGTACACGTATGTGTGTGTGAAACGGCTTTATTCAATATCCGCTTCCACCGAAATAGATTGGGCCATACGAAGTAGATGTATATTGTCACAGCGGAGATTATTCTACGGCTGCGCAAAATCCCGTAAGAACATTCCTTGGTTGTGTGCATGAAAATGTACAGTGTTTGTAAAATAACATAAACATTGGTCTGTGACTTTAGTGATACCCACAGTGTATCGCCCGCCATTGATGTCGTTTAAATGCGTCATAATGCATTATTATCATATACCGGTGACAGTCAAGATCTGCTAAAAGAAATTTCGCCAAATAACACAGCGTAATAATAATATAGTCCCAATATTTTGGCGCGTTTCTGACCCAAGTGACTTACCATGAAGTGATTTACTCACTGTGGTGTCGTGTGATGTATGGAAAATTGATTTAGATTATCGGAAGCTGCGAGTAATTAAGTAATGTGTAAAAGCTCATCGTATATAATTTAAAGTTTGGATTTGATAGCAGCCAATAATTGATGGATTAGATCTAAGGTATAGACGAAGATGTAATGGTACGTTTAAATTTTTTTTAAGTTGTTCAGTGTTGCATACATTTTGATCGACGTTATGCATGTGTACAGTGCGTTGGAATAAATATGGATTTGATAGCAGCCAATAAGGTGAAATGATACGTTGTAAGTTATTCATTGTTTGCATACGCGTACATTGTGGCACCACGTTATACATGTGCAGTGTGTTAGAAATAAAAAAAATACGACCGTAGCTGCCTCGCCAACGGTTAACATATCTTGTATTCAACTTAAATAAATTACATTTTCCGTCAACACGCTTACATCGGGATGATATCGGCACTCGAGCGATTCACCGTGTTCCACCGCGAAACACTATAATTCACCGCGAAACACCCTATTTCGCGGTGATTTGGCAAGCTGACGTTTCGCTAGCGATTCTCCGAGATTCCACCGTGAAATAGAGTGTTTTTCCACCGTGTTCGGTGTTTCTAGTCTCAAACTCCAGACACGTAGTGTAAGTTAATTTGGTAAAAATATATAAAAGTTAAGTAAATTTGATTTGTACTGAAGCAAATACAACAAAAAGGCAGCAGATGCTCTGGAAATACACCAGGAAGGATTGAATTTTCATAAAAGACCACGCCCCCCTCCAAAAAAAATTTTTTCCTCGCTTCGCTCGGAATTTTTTTTTTACACCACTCAGCAAATCCTGGCTACATCCCTGCATATGTTAGTCCCAAAATGACCTAGTTTGTGTTGAGTGGGCGTTAAACCCCATTTCTCTCTCTCTCTCTCCCTGAAGTGTGCCCCACAGTGTCCTGTCATCAACCATGACAGAAAATCGAAAATGGCAGGAAGACATGTGATAGTATTATGAAACAAAATATTTCTAACTCCTTCACCTGGAATATTACATGTAAGTAGCTCTAACAAAATCTGGTTAATGGCCGATAAATATTAATCAGCTTACATGAATTTATTGAATTTAGGAGGACAAATGGGGCCTATAAAAGGGAATTCCCCAGTGATGTTAAAATTGAATTTTCCCAAAACAGTGAAAAATTACAAAACCTGGCTTACTGTGCCCCATGGCTCACTGTGCCGCTCTCCCCTCGTCGCAATTGATTTTCTTAAATGGGATACCATCTGTTTAAAAAATATATTTGCAGTTGCACTTGGTATATACATGTAATGGTAATTAATATTTATTGAATATTGGCATTTACAGTTGACTTGGGGATCATGTGGCTTAGTTGGTAAGATGCTGGCTTGCTAGTGTGGAGGTCAGGTGTTCGATCCCTGCATTGGCCGAAAAAGTTCATCCAAATTTTCCGGTGTGGTTTCTCCTTGTCAATGATGCAGAACAAAGGACCTGAGAAGGACAGTTGTCTAGTCATTCAGATGGGACAAAAAACAGGTCCCGTGTACAGATTGGCATGCATGTAAAAGATCCCATAACAGGTTGAATTTGATATAAGAGTAGGCCATAGAGTCGCTGCCTGGGCAAAATTTCCCTCGTGGCACACTGTATGGCGTATGCCCGTGTTCATTAGCCCAGTTTAGGAGCAGAACTGTTAAAAATTACGGTAATAGTTTAATGTACCGAACATGTATGCTGCTGTTACTTATTCATGGATGTTAGGCCATTCATGCAACAGAACTTTTGAATAAATTTAAGGGATCTGATAGTTGCAAGTGACCAATTTCAAAGTACAACAAAGCCACCGATAATCATTTAGGGTATATCGAATCCCTTGCAAATTACAATGTAGTGAAAGTTGACTTGAGAAAATTTATTTTGGTCCAGTAATGGTTCTGTTCTATTCAGTATTCATAAATATATGACAAATAATTGAAAATCTCTTCAACGTTCTGCTTCTGAGTAAAATATTTTGATTGGCCACTTTTTAATCCAATTGAATAGAAGCCAGATGTAACATTTATATTTTGGTTAAATGTTAATAACAATAATCCTTAGACAGTGCATTTCCAGATTGTTATAATTCTTTTTAGGTATTAATATTTTATTCACTTCTGGTATATTGACCATTCATGGCACATATTGAAAAAAAAACACTTTGTAAGTCTTGGCTTGTCTAAACCAAGATTCAAAGACTTTGTTCCTTCAATGTACAATCTCTAATATTTGGGACCTAGAAATTGACACAAATGGATCGCAACACATATAATAATATAATATGACTGTATATAAAGTGATTTATATTCAATTGAGTGGGTTTATACTATAATATCTGATCAGTTATGTTCGGTGAAATACGCACAAAATTATAATCAAATGGCAATCTCTAGCGTCTGGTTATTCCAATCTTCATCGATAGTATTTATGGCGAATGCTGTCCTGATAAGAATATGACGTAACCGTTTGACATGACATCTGGAATATGTCTAGCCTTGTTCTTTGAGTCCCTTGTTACAAGTGGCGCTGAAACACATTATGGTACACGATTCGTGTACCAATGGTAAAATGTTTATTTTGTCTTAAATATTGGATATCAGAAACCCATCTTTACTCATAACATCAATGTTGATTTAAATTGACAAATAATCTGTGTTTCAATGTCGAAGACTTTGGATGAAATAGAGTTAGAGAGAAACTTAGCTATATTTAAGATGGTTAAAAAATCATCCAAGAAATATTCAATATATGAAAAATAAATAATATGACCAATTTGGTCATATATTTGTGTATACATGTATACGTTCCTTTACAATATTTCATCAAAGATACATGTACATGTAGATATTGAGTGATTTTGAGAAAAATGATCTTATACACTGATAAATCCTATTTTTGTTTGTTAATGATCTAATGTTGAGGGTGTAACGTTCTAGGCCTCCATTGAAGTCTATTAGTGCGTGTACATCATGAACATGTTTTAAAACATTTCTGTTATTTTAAGAAAAACCGGACTGGGTAGGCTTATAAAACCTGTTTTTATTTGTTTATTGTGAGCGAATACCCTTGGAGGCCTCTATACCTGTACATTACATCATGACTTCTATACAGGTATGAAAAACAGTTAACACTAATTGTTCACTAAAAAAGACCTGCCAAATATATTACATTGAGATGAGATAAGCATTGTTGTTATGTTATAGGTATTAAAATACTAAATTAGTTTATTACATAGACTGTTATTACACTGCAAGGTGTAGAATTGTATTAAACTACGATATTGTGAAATTTTAATCTCTTCATAAAAATGGTTTCATTTTGTTCAGTATCTACATACTCTTATGTACATATGGCTTTAAAAGTATGTACTATTGTGTCTAATAATAAAGTTAAATACTCCAGACTTCATGTATTAGAAAACTTCTTAATAAGACAAAATTATCCCCTAAATTTGATAACTAACGGATTCAATAAAGCTTTAAAAAGGGACAATAACGAATTAAGAAATAAAAGCCAAAAGAAAGAAAATAATAAATCGGAGTTAATACTAGTCACTACTTTCAACCCTTTGCAAGAAAATGGAATGGATGTGTTCCTTTCAAATCAGGGTGAACTAAACAAAAGTTCGAAAATGAGATACATTCTTAAAAATAGTACATTGATAGATAGTCGGAAACAGTCTCCAAATTTGCGTAGGATTCTTACGAAATCCAGATTCGATTCGGATATTTTAAAACCTACAGTGTCCAAGTGTGGGGACTCACGATGCCATTTATGCACATATTTAATTGAGGGCGATTCATTCCAGATCACAGCAGATACAAAATTTTATGTGAAGTCCAGTATGAATTGCAAATCAAAGTATGTGATATATCTAATAATATGCAATGGATGTTCGGAAAAATATTTGGGAAAACTGATGACCAACTAAATATTAGAATGAATCTCCATCGTTCGCAAATTAGGCACCCAGAAAACAGAACAATTCAAGTCAGTACACATTTGGATAAATGCGGACGAGGCCTATTCAAGGTTTTCCCTCTTTACAAGGAAAATTCTAAAAATAGTCATTTATTAGAATGTAAAGAAATTAATTTTATTAAAAATTATATGCCCTCCTTAAATCGGAAAAGTGGATAACTGAATATTAATAATGTTAGATGTTGTATTGTATTTTATTATATCTTACTATTTGGAAATGTACTTAAATGATCTGATACTCTTTCCTGTTTCGTAACTACGCTCTGACATAACGTCATTGTCTTATATCACATTATATTATATTATATCAAAATGGTCTGAAGAGGTTCAAGAGAACTGAAAACGTTAACCATAAACATGTGTTTATTTCTTTTTTCAAAATAATTTTTCATATATATATATATATATGTATAAAAATTCTTATATCTTTAAATCTATTGTACTCTGGTTACATTTGACTCTCTCAAAATTATCATCTGGTTACTGGTACACATGTGTATAATAAATCAAAGATGCCCATCAAATTATGATTATTTTAGATAACACCAAAAAGGGTTTTTACTCTTGATCAGTTGATGGTTTTGATTGCTATTTTTAAATGCTCAAACATGCAACAACCTTTGTGGCTTCTCCTGTGACTTAGCTGTTGTGAGCATATGATTTGTTGCCTGGCAACCTATCTTTATTGTTAAACAGAGCTGATTTCCATCTGAATCGTCTAGCGAGGTTAATAGCTAGGGTTTGAAAAATAGATATTGTAATTAAGAGCGAATGAAAAACTTCAATAAAACAGTAAGATGGAGGATCTTCATTAACCAATCAACACATGGGGTCTATGTGTTTTATTTCAACCAGTTAGTATGTACACTTACAATGTAGTTTCTGTTTTTGTAAAGGAAGTTATTAAGATTAAGAAAGCTTTTTACTACTGAGATAAAGAATTGCAAATTGATTGGGGTGGTTTATAAAGATCTTACATGTATACATGCATATCTCAGAATTGATGATAAAAGTACATGTAGAGTTCATGAAATATTATTTTTTAAGGCAGCAGCATTCAAATTTTATTAATGGCCTAAGTTAGATATCTGATTTAAAACCTATTTGGAATACATGTGCGTCAGAAAAATGTGGATATAAAATTGAAGTGAATGTACATGTTCTGTTATTTGCAGTAAGAATCCAATACAATAAGATTTATCAAGAAATAGGGGTTGGATGGCCGAATTATTAGCATGTGCGGGCTGTATCATTAAGCCTGTCATTGAGTCAAATGGCGTGGTTTCGAATCCCCGGTTGTACTTGACAAGGAGTAGGGTTGTCTTTCCAATCTCATGGCTTTCTCCGGGTCCCCCCACTGCTAAAAAACCCCAGTCATTGAAGTAAAATAAAACCATTGTTAGTGTTGAAATAACATAGTTTGTGTTGAGTGGACATTAAACCCCATTTCTCTCTCTTTCATCAAGAAATTATGGCACATGTAGGATCTGAACAAATTGTATAAGAATATTGTATTATTTGGTACATAGCAATCCATAAATAAAGACTCTTTCTCCATCTCAAGTGGATATTTAAATAATATGTATATCAGTTGAATTAATATAATATGCGTGTCTGATAATATACATTTTTATTAATTTATCTTTTTGAAATATGAGATTCATTGGTTTATTTGTGTAAAGTGAAACCATACATGTATGGACATTGAGATATTTTTTTGTTATAAACTTTTTGGGTTTGTCATAATTTTTAAATTCATTCTGAGGCACACTAAATGTCAAGTGGGTGCAGTCTGCAAAAATGATATCTAACATTGCTTATTCAGCATTTCTTGAGGTGGTGTACCTAAATTTCAAAATGCCAACTACATGTAAACTGTCAGCTGTGTGAACCACTGTTACCAGCCACAGCACAGGTCCTCATCTTTTCACAGGAACACATTAGATGATCACAAGTGTTATCAGGCATTCTGAAAAGAGTTAGTTCTTTTCAGAACTGTCTTGTAGCGACTTTCGCTGACAGTTCTTACCCGGCCTTCTATAACTGCAGTATGAAAATACTGTAAAATATCGCTATTCCCCACCCCTGTTCTCAGGTTGTTTTAGAACCCTTACCGTCTATTTGTCACCACAATTCTTTATTTTCCACCAAAAGGAATCCTTTCTCACTATATTTGACACAAATTTATAATAATTCATCTCCATTTTCAAGTAGAATTTAGCGATGAAATAAGCATGTGGTTTGCGCATGTCCGGGTCTCGTAATGTCTCTCAGTTTAAACGTATTTGGTGTATGTTTATAATCGCAGAATTCTACTTGAAAATAGTGTTGAATCTTCATAAATGTGTGCCAGCTGTGGCAAGAAATGATTCCTTTGGCGAATAAAGTAGAATCAAGGTGAAAAATAGTATACTTTCCTCAACTTAAACCTTCTTCCTTCAGATGTAAGATCTGGAGAGAAATGCCTGAAGCAAAACTGGAGGAAGAAGACTCAAAACCCGATAATAGGGTGGGACGGTGGGTAGCAAAATGACAAACTACTAAACCATAAAACTGGAACTATTTCTATAAACCATGCAGATGTTGGTGGGCAAGTGACAAATACAGCCATGTCACGTGTTACATACTTCCGGGCGGAGGTCAAAGTTGTGAACAGTATACAAGGATTCCAAAATAGCCTTAGAACAGAGGTGGGGAAGAACGGTTTTTTCATACTGCAGTAATAGAAGGCCGAATAGGAACTGCGTAGCGAATATATCGTTCGCTCGAGGAAAGTTCCAAAAGGAACTAGAAAAGAGTAAGCATGCCCTCCCCCACACACACACAATCTCTGTCCCATTAGCAAACCCACTGAAGCTAAATAATGTCTCATTCATTTTATAAAATAAAAAAAGAGTATTTATCGCAACCAAAGTCAACAAGCTGGTACAGAATGTTACTTTTTATTAGTGTATTATAAATGATTCTTGATAATGCTTCATTTATTGATTTTAAATGTAGCAGCAGATGGTTAGTTAATTATTAACTCGATTCTGTCATACAGAATAATTCATCTCCAATATCTAAAGTCATTTCTAAAGTTTCCTTATTATAACTTTAATTTTGTGTTAAATTTGTGATTTATCAATCTATACATATAAATTTATTATTCAGAGCATGCATATTATACATTATAAATGCCCGTATACATGTATATAATTCTGTTGATGATTATTTTGAAAGAGAAAGAGCACACATAATAAGCTCCTAGATTTATATTAGAAGACGAGTTTGGAGATGGGGTGCTATTAATTTTTTTTCATTTGATAGTAATTATTAATTTCATATTTCAACAAAATAAGAATACTCTATATAGTATAGTATTAATGTCACCCCAGCAATCCACGTTCTGATCCCCTGCCCAATTCACTGATATACATGTATTGGTTAACCTAAACCTTTCCCAAACTAAATTGCTGAATTTCAGAGAATATATAAAGCAACTTGAATTACCATATCTGGCAGTAATTTTATGTTTGGATTTATTCCAATTTGGATCTCAGTTGTTTTGTTAGTTACATGCACATTTAAGATCAATATTGTCAATCTGATAAGCTTCAGCTTTAAAGGAAATGAAAAATTATCTGAGATCTGGAGTTGTAAGTCAGCCATATTTGAGGCCATGTTATTTGTCATTTATAAGAAGTGGCAATGTGACAGTCTACAAGATGTTAACTGTCATTTGGTTTACAAAATCAATATTTTATCTCTCTATTTACACAGAGACTTTGTCTGTTAATTAAAGGTCATACCATGACATGACAGCTCTTAGTGTCTCACTTCAAAATTTACCTTCTGGTCAATTTTTTCATATTTTCTTTCAGATTAGAATTATTAGACACGGAGATGAATTGTTCTCCAAAAAAAGAGAGAATTTCTAGCATTACCGTATATATCAATTATGTAGGTTTTTCTTTACACAGAAAAACTAAAACATTTAACTGTAGCAGTAGTTATTGTAAATTCTGTAATATACATGTATGTAATTTCTAATGCCCTGTAAACTGATTACTAACAGGATAATTCTCCAGAACGACTGACAAGGATTTTGTTCTGGCAGGGCAGGGGAGGGGGGCTTGTTCCACAATATTAAAGGGACAATCCCGATAATAGTTTTGGGAATAAAACTGCTTAATTATGTGTTAAAATCCCTTAAAATCCTCTACCTTATAGCCGAGCAACTAACTCAATATATGTGATACGGTTTCAAACAACTTAAGCCCGTCATTCTTAATCGTCATTTTATCTTATTAAAAAAATGTGTATTTGAAATGTACCTTTCGTTATCAAGTACAGCACATTGGTGATTTGTTGTATAGACCTCTAAAGGAACGGAAATCAATTATCAGGTAACCCAACGAAAAAATTGGCCTGAAATCTTAAAAATGGTTACATGTCCGGATAAGCAGTTTTGACGTTCACGTCCAAACGATTTATTATTTTGAGACAAAATTTTGAGACAAGGTCGAAACACCAGTCCTCTATATTGTGGCTCTTAAATTTTTTAAGTACTCAGACTTTTATTTTTGAGACCCTGTTCAAATCAGGATAGTCCCTTTAAGTACTCAGTTCTGAATGTTTAGAATGTGGAACACCTGTTTTGGGGATAAAAGGCTTAAGTCCCTTAACACATTCATGTACCCTTGGAGAGTACTCATCTCTGAGACTATACTTTTGTATAGCCAGCATCCACATGACAATTAACAGTGTAACAGTATTTCACTTACGATAAAAGCCACTTGTGAAATAGCAGTCTGCCAAAATCATTGAATGAGATATAAAGGATATTTCTAAAATAACAACCAACAAATGTAGTGTCCTTTATAATTTTGGAATTCAGACATATACTAATTCAGGTCACTTGTAAAAGTTTTTTGTGACACAGACAATTGAAAAGTTGTCACCTACATGGATAGATAATAATCAGTATCAATTTACAGAAATATTCAAAACATTTTCACCGACATAAATATCCAAAAATCAATATTAATTTATCTATATTGGGATTTTGGGGATCACGTGGTTCAGTGGGTAAGACACTGGCGCGCTAGCCTGGAGGTCGGGTGTTCGCTCCCGGCATGGCTGAGAAAGTTCATCTTGATTTTCTGGCGTGGTTTCCCCTCGTCTGTGATGCAGAACGGAGGGCCTGACATGGACAGCTGTCTAGTCGATCAATGGTACGAAAAAATGGGGTCCTGTGTACACATTGGCATGCACGTAAAAAATCCCTTGGCAGATGGAATTCGATATAAGAGTAGGCCATAGCGTCGCTGCCCGGGCAAATTTCCCTCATATGCCTGTCTTCCATTAGCCCAGGTTAGGTGCAGAAGAGTAGGAAGTTAAACCCCATTTCATTTCATTTCTATATTGGGATTAGAGGAAATATCTACTAATACTAGTTCATAGATAATACAGTATAATAAGGAAATATGTTGAATTTATCATGATATTAATAGTGTCTACTTATGTTCTAGAAACAACCATTGTCATGATGGTTTGAGAAGATATAATTTGATTTGGTAGAAACATATTGAACGTGTATAGATTTAATTAGATAAAGAACTTAAACTGATAACTGATAAGTTTTAACCTTTAAATGGAGGAATGGTTTGTATCTCAGGCACTTGAATCTATCAACTACATGTTCATGTATGGTTGATATTGTCACAGTAACAGAAGACAGTCTCTAAAAACAATCCACTTTGCTTAAATTACTCACACTGAAATAAGCGTATATTGATAGTCTTTATCAAATTACTTGTCTTGTTCCTGATGTACTGAAAGATGTCAGCATTTTCTCTATCACACATTACAATTACATATATGTGTAACAAAGTAAGACCAGTCTGAAATATATTTCTGGGAAATTTCACTGTGAAATGGAGTTATACGTTGATTAAGAAATCTTTGCGACACTTGCTGGTACTCAAACAGATACTGGAATATTGAAATTGAAAAATCCATCCACTGCTAAAGACCCCTACATGCAAGCCAATTATTGAAAGAAAATGGAATCATATGTTAGTCCCAAAATGTCTCTCTCTCTCTCTCAAATTGAATCTTTTTCAAACTAATTTTTACTATTTAATGTCAAATAAAACGAATGAAATGTGATCCGTTTTTTGTATCCTATTAAATATGTACAAATATTTAATTCAATTAAGTCTACTGATGTTAAAGAGTAAACAGATATCTACATGTATATCTCACAAAACAAGGCAGAAATAATACAAAATGGCTGATTCACAATGACAAGATAATGCACTAAGGGACTTAGCAGGTGCAAACAACTGTTGATGAATTTGGACAGCTAATGTATTTCAACTAACATAATTGAGAAATTATAAGAATGTTTTTAATAATTTGTATACATTCATATTATATTAATATGTACATGTACATGTAGCAGAACAGTAGGACTTTAAACCCTATTTTATTTCATTTCACAGTAATATGTACTTTAAGATCCATTGTTTTGTCTATTTTAAGGTTCCAAAGTCTAGCGCTATATTGGATATTTTTTATGCAATTTGCAGGGTTTTTGATATTCATTAGTGTTAATGAAATTGTAACACCTTTAGTAATAGTAAAAGTGACAAATACGTTTTTTGGTTTCTAACTTTCTACATCACAGCTTCTGGTGGGCATATGCTCATTATCAGCGTCATGACAACCGATGTTTCAAATCTTAATGTATTCAGATAATAATGGTGTTGTAAAAGTTTGAAAGTTCATCATGTATGATATCATGTTAAACCTGCATATTGGATTATTGATAATAATATATATTCTTATCTTGCAGGACAGGGTCCCGTACAGCCACCAACATCAGAACAACTTCGATTTCGTAAGTTTAGGTGTACATATATCTATGATAAATGATAAATAATTTGTATATGTATGACCATTCAGTATTTGATACAGCTATTCATAAAATTTTAAGTACATTTAGATATATATATATCTCTATAATAAATGATAAATAATTTGTGTATGTATGACCAGTTAGTATTTAATACAGCCATTCATGAATATTAATTAAGTTTAGATATATATATCTCTCTATATAATAAATGATAAATAATCTGTATAATGTACGACCAGTCAGTATTTAATACATGGTAAGTGGATTATCAGATAAAGTACTGTCTTAGCTGACTAATATTAAACTAGCAAATCCAGCTTAGGTGCCGAGTTATGGTGTATATATATCTGTCACTGAATATTGGACGAATAGCTATATTAAATACAATCTGGAAAGGTTCACAGTAAAATCATAAATTTCTTAAAATAACTGTCAAGCAAATGTGCCTTGGTAAGAAAAACATGAAATTTATGTATATGATCAGTTCATAAAAAGAATTCCTTTGGCAGTTATCAGTTTCGCAATTTAAAATTTATTTGAAAAATTCTCCCTTCGGCATCTATACAAAATCATAGTGAATAAAAATAACCATGTCTTTGTCTCAAATTATTATGTTGACAAGACATCAGAACGCATTCTATGTCCTGTTTAATAGAGCTCAACATCTATTTGTATGTACAGCACGTAACAATAGCTCTGTGATTATTACTTGATGAGTTTCAAGGAACATATTGACATATTAACTTGTATCAGACTATTGTATTGATTCAGTCAACTTTCATCTCATTGATTAGTCTGTCTATAGGCTTTATTACCTCCCTTATCACAAGACAAGCCATAATTTTGTACAATCAGAGATATCAGTCAGGAAATGTTTGCTCAATGAATGGTAAATGCATAGAAAATAAAATCTGACTTCTTCTGATAATCACACATTTTAGTCTGGAACTACCGTCTAATGCATGTAATTGCTTATTTTACCTTTCTGTAGGCTTTTAAGCTATTTATTTCTGGATTTCTTAATGGAAATGACTAAATCTTCAATAGGATAGACAGCAATGAGGGTTTAGTGTACCCAAGATAAATGCTATTTTGGAACATATGGTATTTTTATTTATTATTTAGAAACTTATTTAAGTGGGTATTTAGAAATGAGGTTGAATTGGGGAATCCAAAGATGTGACAGACGACTACTTAGAAGGGAGGTTAAAGTGGGCAATCCGATGGTGTGACAGTCAATTACATCATACAAATTTGGGATTGACTTAAAACATTCAGCCCTTCTAATTTTGCAGAATTTTGCTCAAAAATAATACTGGACATCATTTGTCTACTACCGTTGTGTAGTAAATGAAATAAAAGTGTTAGTCTTTAATGACCAACATATAATTAATGTATTAATCTCGTTCGTAAATAAAACTATATATATTTTCTATTTATTTCAGTTGCCTTCCACAATGCATTGCCTTTTTTTGGTTTTGGCTTTCTGGATAATTTAATTATGATAGCATTTGTAAGTATTTGTTTATTTTGTCAAGATATGATCGTAATGGTTCTATCACATACATCTATACATGTAAGCTGGATATTTATCAGCTGGATGCTAATTATTTTCACATACCTTAGTTAGAAAGGATACATAACTGGTATAATCCAATAAGCTACGCCTGGCATAACATGCCACATTTATGGTGAGATTTGGTATCTTTTGTGTGACATTTTTTACCACAAGCATTCAGTCCCCTTATCTCTCTGTGTGGTACTATATATGCCACAAAATTGTTAATAATTGTTTTCAATTTTATTGTGTTCTCACCACAACATATTTGTCATGGAGGTCTAAGAATAATGAGATTTGAAACTTCATTCCATTCCTAGATGTATTTATAAGATGTTTTTTGATTGGTTTATTTGCTAAATATTAGGCAATAGGGCACAGTGAAGAATTTTTCAAAAATGTGTTAAGTTATATGTTTTGATATATTTAACAGGGAGAATATATAGATATGACACTGGGAATGAGACTAGGTATTACAACAATGGCAGGTATGTATACAAAAATGTAAAACAGGAAATGATGTGATAAGAATAATACTTGTGGCACTCATATTTATTTCAATACACATTTAATTCACATATAATGTGATAAACATCTCTGAACAATTCCTATATATCATTAAAGAGACACTATTTTTAATTAATATCGTTTACAATAGCATTAAGGCTCACCTGCCTAATTACCAGTATTGAACATTCCAAGTTCTGACCTTCTTAGACCATGGACTGTGTATATATGGTCCATGCTTAGACTAAACCAGTTTGCAAGAGCATTTGTTGGACTCAGAAAAAAATACCATAGAATTTAAGTGATGTGTTAATGAGAAATTAAAAATCTATATCTCAGCAATGGACTGGATTGCTAGTTGTATTTCAGATTTTGTAAAAAATCTATTTAAAATGACCCAAACGTTACTGTATTAACTTTTTATCCATCATGCCACTTAATGTTGTTATGGCTAAGATAAATGTAAATAAACTTTCAATGACTAGTTTTAACTTTTATTCATCTGCTCTGATCAATATTCATTTGTTTCCAGCGGCTGGATTTGGTAATTTAATATCGGATGTGGCAGGAATTGGGTAAGTTTTTTAAATAATTTATTGTATCCAAATGCATATCATTAAAGTTATAAGCCTAGAAATCTTGTTTAAGATTAAAATTGACACAGAAAGTTCTCCCCCATTGAGTAGTACTGTAAAGATATGCAACATTTAGTTTAAAGATGCATTATGTAAGATTTAGATAAAGAGCTGGTCATTCTTCTTATTATAGGACTGTACTACATACACAACAAAAAACAAAAAGACAGACCCTCGGATAAGACAAACTACATGTAGACATAGCATCAAATTAGCAACAAATATCAAATCAAGAGAATGAATCCAGTGGCCAGCAAAGGATGTATTTCATGACATGTCATGCCCTTTTTGATTGATGGCTAGCCTGAAATACTGTCTGAAAGTCGAAATCTCTGCAAAAATTTAAAGATATAATATCTTGCTTTTAAGTGTGTTTTTTTTTAGAAATATGTCTAAGGTTATCCATGCAGCTCCATTTATGCATGCAGTTAATACAGTCTTAGTTAGAATAAATTTTATATTTTGTTTTTACCCTGAAGTTTTCATTCATTTATTATTGTGTAATTTGTTCAGGTTGGCATCATATGTAGAAAGATTAGCCATGAAGTTTGGAGTTCGAACCCCTGAAATGTCACCAGAACAGATTGATATGCCCAAAACAAGATGGATCGCAAGTATAGTAAGTCATTTGTTTTAATATTGATGGAAAAAGCCTACGCTAATATGCTGTCTAATAAAAGGATTTTCATTTCATTGATGTTTTGCAAACACATAAACTCCCTGCAGTGTTTTGTTCGAGTAGACTAAATCCAACTCAACACTGCTGGACTCACTGATGATTCCTGTCCTAAATTATGACTGGTTTAACAGTCGGCTTAGCAACCAATCCATTACAGTGTAACCATCTCTATGAGCAATAAAAATAGGCACACTCCTTCAAAACTCCAACTTTTGGCTACAAGTTCAGCAGAGATTTCTACCCCAACATTTGTACTCACAAGATCAAATGTGAACAGTAGAAATAGGAGTTATTTCCCTTTATCCAAAAATACTGTTTGGGTTTTTCAATTTCACAATAGATTACATGGCACAAAGAGATTTATATTCTATAATATTACAATGTGTGCATATTTATAATTAAATATTTAAAAGAAAAATTCATGATTGCAGGATCACAGGAATTAAGGTGTTATTTTCAATTTTTAAAATTTAAAAATAGGCTACTGATAATATTTATGTTAATCAGAATCAAGGTTATTTGTACCTAGTTACCCTTCAAAACGATTTATGTATTTAAAAATTTTTTTTCAGGCAAGGGCGTTTGGTGTAGCATTTGGTTGTTTTATTGGAATGTTTCCACTTCTTTTATTTAAAGATGAAGACGAGAAATGTGATGACAAAACGTGATTGACTCATATATTGAATTAGGCGTGATACAAAGAATTATTATTTATACGATAGATTTAGAACTGATATTCTTGACCAGGGTTTGATTCTACGCAGAGATTAATGAGTGTACAAGTTTGTAATTAGTCTTCTGGTTTTTGTATCATGGTCATGGTTTCAAGAATACAGATATTAGAGGATAGTGAAATAGATATTTTATAAAAAAACACAAAATATTGAAATCAGAAGTTGGGTATTTTTATTTATATATAGTCACACCTATCATAATAGTTTTATTTATTTCACATACATGTAGCCAGAAGTTGGGTATTTTTTATTTAAACATGTAGATATTAAAAACAATGTAGTTGGAATGAGATGTATCCCTCTAAGATTGTTTGAAGAAATTTAAGTATGAAAAAAACAATAGGTTGATCCATATTTAAGCTGGTTATTAAATCAAATACTGTATTAAATTATAATAAGATATACATTGTTTTGCATGGTAAATAAATTTGCTTTTATAGTTCTACCTAATATTATTAAGTTCTTCTCTATTTATGGTAAATATTTTTAGACCAATTACATTTTTGACATGAATAATGTGGAATTTAATGATCATATTGTATTGTTAGTACTTGTTTTCTTTGTAGATCAGTTTAATACATTTTACATTTGTTTCCCCCCCCCACCCCATTTGTTACCTTTTGAATTTGTTATTAGATATATATATATTGTTACATTAATGGTTTGATATACTCTATTTGTTGAATACATGTTTATTGTTTGTCTTGTCTGGCCAAATTTGAACAGATTACTTGAGTCATCACAGGATCTTCATTTATAGACTCATTTACGTACAGCTTCTTTTATTGTGTCACAGCACTTTAATAAACAATTTTTAGTCTTAAAACATGCCTAAAAGCATAAGGTCTGTAATAGTGCGTGACAAGGAGTAGGGTTGCTGTCCAACCTCATAAGGTTTCTCCGGGTTATCCGGTTTCCTCCCACCGATAACACCAAATCGAAGAAGCAAATTATTCAAATAAAATTGAACGATATGTTAGTCCCGAAATGACCTAGTGTGTGTTGAGTGGAGTTACACTCTCTTTTTCTCTCTCTCCCTCTCTCTCGTCCCTTCCTTCTCTCTCTCAAAACACTTACAGTATTATAAACGGTTCTATAACTATAACTGATCTTTACTAAGCAATTTATTAGGATGCTGGACTTTCCTAAAGCTTATAGTAATATATATAATGTTAGAAAACTTACTGGAGATTATATTATTGTAAAGTACTATATTATTACACTTTATTGGGTTGTAACAATTTACTCAAGCTTATGTGCTGTGCCATGTTACTTTATAGAAAATATTATTGTTTTATAGTAAAATATCAAAAGTGTTATTACACTTTATTGTAATATGTTACTCAAGCCTTTAATGTTTTTAGTATTTTATTGTTATTACACTTTATTGGTACACTTTACAAGAGCTTTAAATAGGTGGTAACAATTTACTCGAACCTTTAGAATACTGTAACTTTATACTTTGTACAAGCTTTATGATATTGAAATATTTTAACGGCGCCTTTATCATATATTATCATTTACCCTTTGTTGGTTTGCAACAATTTTTATAAACCATATAATGTTTTAACCTTTGATTGTGTTGAAGCACTTTTGGGAATCTTTTATAAACTTTTTAAGGTATTTGAGCAATTTACTAAACCTTTAACATTGATGTAACATTGAACTGGAATCTTTAGCAACTCAATCATTTACTTTGTTTTAACTCTTCATTGGAGGCTTAATTTATAGTTTTATACGCTTGTGTTTTGATGTGTTCATTTATGACTGTCTCCTTGTCTGTCTGTCAGTAGGGGGGTTGGATTGTCTAGTGGTTTAACATGTGTAATCACAAGTTCTGTTATTGAGTCAAGTCCAACCTCGTCTGTCCAACCTCGTGGGTATTCGTCTGGTCCTCCGGTTTCCTCCCTCAGCTAAAGACCCCTGTGCACAAGCAAACTATTGAAATAAAATTTAACCATATGTTAGTCCCAAAACCTCTTTTTGTCTCTCTCTGACAGTCACAAATCTAGTTAGCACAATAGAGGCATCATTTTAAAATTGATCTCATTTAAAAATAAACAGTAGGACGTTAAGCACTATTTCATTTCATTTCATTTAAAGGGTAAATGTTTTGCTGCATGGCAAGCCATGGGTTAAGATAATATCATTGTTTTTGAAGAACCATTGACTTGACAAGATGATACATGTTATAGTATACTGTATGTAGTATGTTTTATGTGTAAATAACAACTCAGGATAAAACTGTTAGTAAATAAAGTTTATACATTCACAATACTATTAACTTAAGTTCAAATATCCCCCATTTATTTCACTAATATCAAAAAATTTTCACAAGGGTTTGTAATATTAGTTATTATATAAGAGTATATATAAGTAGCTGTTTCCCATAAGTACTGGTATGTCTTACAGTTCACTAATATTTTAAAAGTTCGCCTTCTGGAAAAGATAGATTAATCTTTATATTAGGATTACAGACTCTTGTCAGTCAGATCGTTGAAACAGAAGGCTTTTTAATTTCTGACCTGTTTTCTATTTGAATTTAGTTGTGCCATTATTATTACTGCCAGCTTATTGAAAGAAATCCATCATTTTTATCACTTCATCAAATTATATCGCACAAATAACATGAAAATAAAGTATAACGTTGACACTAAATACAACTATTATGACCATATCAAAACGGTTTTTCAAGTCAAAACGACACAGGGTATCCTTTTTGAACGGTAATAAATGTACAGTATATAAACTAGAGTTTTGAGTTTGTCTGAATAGGCCTTGCTGGAAATAGACCTAC
Source organism: Patella ulyssiponensis (assembly GCA_963678685.1). NCBI lineage: Eukaryota > Metazoa > Mollusca > Gastropoda > Patellidae > Patella > Patella ulyssiponensis. Next base: position 18,726,310 of record OY783228.1, read on the forward strand.
CAATCAAATAGATATTTTCCCTATTGTCTGAAGAGGATAGGTGTTTCGTTCAATTTTTATACTTCAATATGTAAACTATAAGTATCCATTTATAGCATGTTGTTTAAATGCAATATTATACACTACAATTATATTTTTTTCTTCCAAAGATTATTTTATTTATGTAGAACTGTCATCATTCTAATTATTATATTTAAACTGTAAAATACCTAAAAAAAAAAAATACAAACTCAATAAAATAAACTATACATTGCTTTTATACTTCAGTGGAATTTTTAAACCACAGTCAATTGATCTATTATACTGTAGTAGATCTGATTGTTACATGATCTTGTTACTAGACATGGTACTCAGTTGTCTGACACCATATTTCTGCTAGAGTTAATTCCCATTACACCCGGATTCTTTGAATCGTTGTTAACATTGCTCAACTTAAACCCAGAACTATTCTACAAGATGAAACACGGCATTGGCAGTGCTGAAGTCTTTTGAACTTACACCAGCACAGCTGATGTTTAGGGGCGAATTGGCATCTTACAACTTCTTTGCTAGCCCAATTACCCAATATATAGCATTGGTTGACGTTCAAACAAAAAGAATTTGTCAGTACCAAACTGGATGCATTCGTACACTACCGGTACCCCCAAATCTGCTGTTAAGCAATTCTCCAACATGATCCATTATATATAATGTTGACGTGATCTCCAGACGAAGGTGCCAAGGAGGCCAGATACAGGACTAAGTCATCATCGCGAATTATATGAACGGTAATTCTCCAGAAACGGAAATAATGAAAAATGCACAGCTAAAAGCTACATATATTCCCGATGACATCAATGGAATCGTTTTTGCTAAAGTCTACAGAACCTTTCAGTTATAAACCTGTAACGGTAACGGTAAACCTCTTCTATCGTTGGGGTATATTCTATGACAGGAATAACTTTTAGTCTGAATGTCGGGGGAGGGGGGAGGCTTTGGGTATATATATAGGGGAATTTGGAGTTATTCTTCTGAAAGTGTCCTGAAATAACTTGCTTTGTGTCGAGTGGACGTTAAATCCCACCCCCCTCACTCTCTCTCTCTCTCTCTCTCTCTCTCTTTCTCTCCCCCTCTCCCTCTCCTACTCTTATATCGAATTCCAACTACCAATATGTCCCCACGGCACCCCTTTAGATCTCATGGAACGTGTCAAATACAGCTTTTCGTAAAAAGGTAGGCCTAAACGAGAGGAATGGATCTTTAATACAGATATAGAAATGGTAAACATAATACTAATAGAAGAAAACGCGGTACTAGATTTGAGAGGTACATCGTTAATATAGATACTTTAATGGTAGAAATAGTAAATAAATCTTTAATATAGATATATGTAATGGTATAGAATAGAAAATAAATCTTTAATATAGATACCTGTAATGGTAGAAATAGTAATTACATCTTTGATATGGTAAAATAGTACGGTAACTACATCTTTAATATAGATATATGTAATGCTATCGAATAGTAAATACATCTATAACAGATATCTGTAGATAATATAGTTATCAGTGAAATAGTAAATACATCATTATTATAGATATCTGTATAATGGTGTAGAAAAGCAATGAAATGACATGGGGTGTAATGTCCCACTCTACTCAGACGGCTGAAGAAGAGAAAATACATCACTAATAAGTATAATTTTAGATAATGTGGATATCTGTGGATAACATAGCTATCTGTAATAATGGTAGTAATAGTAGTGAGTTAGAGGAATACATGAAGAGGATGTATCAACAACATAGTAATGGTAGAATTAGTAGGAATACGTGTTTAATATAGATATCTGTTGGGGGTAAACCAGTGAACGAGCTAGAGCAGTACAAACTATTATAATAAAACAGACAGCGAATTGGATTAGATGTATGGCGTGCTGGTCCAATGTAATTGTTAGGAAATAAAGTTTAATAATTAATGTTCTCGCTTTATAGTTTCAGGCAGACCAGCCATTTATTGTAATATAATGAGCGATGAGACCAGCAGACGGGAATTGATGTGATGTAAATAACAGTAGAGTAATAGTAAAATGAGTTACTAGTGACAGAGGGAGCGCTTGTTGATTGTATAATATCAATTGTAAGTGAAAATGGGTCTTATTGGCTCCAATTATTCATAAATGTGAATGTATAACTCTGCAAGGTAAGATTAATAAGATTGGATTGATATGTATCGCATTTTAACCGGTTTAAAAGTTTTTTTGTGAAATGAAATTAAATGAAATGGGGTTTAACGTCCTACTGTTCTGCTCCTAACCTGGGCTAACGAAGATGGGCTTACGCATTATACAGTGTGCTATGAGGGAAATTTTGCCAGGGCAGCGGCGCTACGGCCTACTCTTATATAGAATTCCAACTGCTAGGAGATCTTTTACGTGCACGCCAATGTGTACACGGGACCTCGGTTTTTCGCACCATCCGAACGACTAGACAACTACTGTCCTTATCAGGCCCTCCGTCCTGCATCACTGACAAGTCGAAACCACGCCGGAAAATCTGGATGAACTTTCTCGTCCAATGCAGGGACCGAACACCCGACCTCAAGTCTAGTGACCCAGCGTCTTACCCACTAAGCCACGTGACCCCCACTGTTTTTTGCAATACTCGACATGGTGTATTTTGAGAAAGGGGAAGAAATGAGGTTTAACGTCCACTCGACCCAAACTAGGTGATTTCTGGACTAACACATAGTTCAATTTTGTTTCAGTAGGGTCTTCAGCAGTGGAGGACCCGGAGAAAACATATGAGGTTGGATAGACGACCCTACTCCTTGTCACGTACAACCGGGGAATCGAAATTACGCCAGTTGATTCGATGCTGACCATTCGGACATCAAGCCGCCCCGGTGTATTTGGGATAGGTGATGCCACTTGGTGCTATAAATATCGTTCAGAACCGCCCAAGCCCATCCGTTGAGAATGCCAGACTAGACAAATTCACTGAAATCCACTTCGACTCTTGTAGCATCAGGAGAATTAAAATTTTATTATTGACCAAAATTGGTTTTACACGATAGTTTAACGTTTAATCTGACGAAAAAAAAAACTCAACTCAGTGATTAGTTTGAATTTAGGAATCGATGGAACTGATCTCATAATTGTCAGTTCCCCCAAATAAATACCCGACCATCGACAGCTGCGTTAAATTGGAAATGATCTTTATCAGATATTATCTCATCAAACTCGGGACAAGATAATATGCTATTACAAATTTAAATAGATAAAGGCATTCGTACAACAAAATCCAAATCGCGCGGGGCTTTTTTCTTTTGTAAAATGGAGATAATGGTATGTTTTCGTAAAATAAATGAAGTGTGTTTTTTTTGTCCCCCACCTTTCGAAGCAGGAGATTATTCAAAAGTGTTCGTCCGTCCGTCCGTCTGTCTGTCTTACCGCGTCCGTATGTCTATCTGTCATACTTTTGGGACACAATAACACGCTTTCGAATTGAACTAGAATGTTCACACTTGGTCGATGCCTTGATGGAGTTCGAAGATGAGCATTTTCTGCTCAGGGTAAGCAATTTGATTTGTTGATGCTTTGGGACACGATAACTTTAGTTCTAATTATGTCAGAGTGATGGAACTTGGTGTATTGTTTCTTACATCAATACCTTGAAGTAAGTTCGATAATGAGCATTTTCTGCTCAGTGTAAGCAAAGCGATAAGCAATTTGATTGGTCGAGACTTTGGAACACAACAACTCTCCTTCTAACTGATGGAGTTCGAAGATGAGCATGTTCTGCTTAGGGTAAGCCGAGATAAGCAATCTCATTGGTTGATTCTTTGGGGCACGATAACTTTGGTTTAATGAAGAGAGAGCGATGAAACTCTTAATATACATTCATTATATCATTGTCTTGAATAAGTTCAATGGTAAGCATTTTCTGCTTGGCTAAGAGCGACAAGCAATTAGATTGGTAAAGACTTTGGAGCATAACAACTCTGCTTTTAGTTGAGGTAGAATGTTTAAACTTGACGTAGATGTTTATTAGGCGAATTTTTTGTCTGAATTTAATGATTAACATTGCGAGCTAAAGCTAAGCGGAGCTAAGAAATTTCATTGGTCGATGCTTTGGAACAAGATAACCTTGATTCTACCCCATAGAGAGTGATGAAACATAGTGTGTAGTTTGCTTACTCGACACTTTTGAAAAAAATAAATGTGCGATGTGTCATCTATCTATTTTGGAATTTCGGTGGGGGTCATCGGCTTTACTGTTGGCTTGTTTGTTTTGGGGTTGTTTTTTTTTTTGGTTGTGAATTTTGCATTAGACATACGACATGCATTAATTCGGTGTTGTTAATGTATAAGATGAATGTGTGTGTGGACCTTTAATCAAGTCCCAGCAGCCACAGACATCGCTCGGAGTCTGTGTATTTGATGTATAGACACTTTTCTGATAAAGCGTTTAATCAATATGTACCTTAAGTTTATATTTCCGTCCTGATTTAGAAACGGTTGAGAAACATTCTACTACCAATTAAGGAAACAATCCCGTCGAGACAGATTTATCTGCATGAACAGTTTGCACGAAACTGTAGACTTTGGTTACATGTGCAATAACCCCGCGTACAAAATTTGCGACTCGATGTGTTTCATTCTTATACCTCTCTGAACAATTTCAACAAAATTTACATTTGAAGAAGAAATTTTAAAAATTCGGACCTGTAGAGTGTTTACAAATTTTCGATGACAAAGAGAAAAATTGAAGTACCTCTATGATTTCCAATAGTATTCCTCCTCGTAAGTAGAGCCTAAATATCTCTGGTCATATCAAAAATATTTAAGGTGAAAAACACTGCACAAAGCCATCTTGGAATCTATTCCTGATAATTTGTGATCATGTGATAAAGACAAAGAGATATTTTGGATCTACTGTCTTAGGTAACCTTAACTTATTTCTTTTTAATCATTCGACACTAGTCATTCCGGGAAATAACATAATATGGTATATATTTTTTATTCAATAATTCGTAAGCGCATAGCTCTTAAAAATGAAAGCAAACCCTGGTACACAGAGAAAACACATGTTATACAAGCGACCCTACTTGTGAATTACATACATACATAACAGGCCTTAAAATCTACATTCCCCGACAGAATCGAAGATCTGCCTACAGGTTAATGAACTTGTTCGCTGTTTTAATCGAAATTATGTAAATAACTTTCATTATACATGTATTTGATCAAGCTCGACATAATACTAATAACATAAGAATTAAACTTCACTCCATCTCCACGCAACTCAAGCTACTTGTGCCTGGCAATCAGTTTCTTTTTATTTGATTTTCTTGCAGATGATAACAAGATCTGTTTGATTTGATTTCATTATGTGTGATAAGACGATGTAACAGTGGTCTGTGTGAAGGATCAATACAATAGCTGTCAATATTCACTACTAGTGATTATCACTTGTCTATATCATACTATCTTCTACACAGATTACTACAATGATCACATCAATTGATATAGACACATCCTCATCGATGCAGCTAATATGTAGAAATTAGTCAGGTGGATAGCCGAGTAATAAGGACGTGGCATAACTTACGATCGACTCTCTAAAAAAGCGTATCAAGAAATATTGTGCAATCGGCATCTAAAGAAATAATCAATCAAGTTTCGGAATCTTTGTTTGTTCGTTTCAATGAACAAAAATTATTAAAATTTAAAGACTCGTGTTTTATGGAAATTGCTCATGTGCATTATGTAGCCAATTATGACACAATCGTCTGTATGCGATTAATGCAATCGACATCTAAAGATCTTAGTTGAAATTATTCATCAAAATAACTCATCGGAACCTTTTTGCATTCATCATCTGTTGGAAGTTGTCAGTTAGGATAATGACTAGAGCTCACCTATAACAGCCCTCGTGATCCGTTCTTAATTGACGGACGTCATTTGAGTGCATACTTGACGCAGATCAGGCTCGAGATTCTGTTGTTTTTTTATTTTGTTATTGATCGTGTTGTTTACCTGTTTGTGGTGTATTTATCAAGGATAAACCGACATTATTTTGTACTAAACAATTTGTTTTCTGGCAGCGATCACGTTTGTTGGAATATTACATATGAGCTATAAATATGTGGGGTATACGATTTCTGATATTCAACGCCGCTTGTTGGTCAATAAGTAACGGCATATTCAGCGACACTGGACAATGTTCCTACTCCTTCAACGTCTGGCACCCAGACCAGGATATTCTAAGACAAATGAAGGAATTAAAGTTTTCTTATGATAATTTTACATCCTACACAAGACTACAGATATCCCAGGCGGAGAATGGAGTTCTTCAAGAAATGCGGAAATATCAGAATTGGAGCGCTAATCTGGAAAAAGAAGTTTTGGAGATGAAGGTAGATACTATGAAAGGGAAACTGGAACACAGTAGTCTTCTTACACAGGTACGTTATATTGAAATATGTTATACAGGCATACGTTACATACTTCATGTAAGTCATAGCAACTTAACACAAAATCTACCCCGGGCTAGTTATACAAATCATACTTTAGAAACACTATCATGGATCATGTGCGTCATAGTTACCTATACACACCATGCACGTCATAGGTATACACCGCATGCACGTCCGTTACTTAACCTATACACATTGCAGGTCATACACCGTGTATTTCACAGTTACCTACCACATATACACCGTGTACTCCATAGTTACATGTACCTACCATGCATGATTTACGTCATAGTTATCTACCTAATATACACCATGCACAGTAACCTACCACACATACGCGATGTACATCATAGTTACCTACCACCTATTCATCCCGTACATCATAGTCAGTTAACACCTATGCATCCCGTACTTCATGGTGAAATAACACCTTTACATCCCGTACATCATATAGTAAAATAACACCTATACATCCCGTACATCGTAGTCAGTTAACACCTACACATCCCGTACATCCTAGTAAAATAACACCTGCACATCCCGTGCATCATAGACAATTAACACCTACACATCCCGTACATCCTAGTAAAATAACACCTGCACATCCCGTGCATCACAGACAATTAACACCTACACATCCCGTACATCCTAGTAAAATAACACATACACATCCCGTACATCATAGCCAATTAACACCTACACATCCCGTACATCCTAGTAAAATAACACATACACATCCCGTACATCCTAGTCAATACACCTACACATCCCGTACATCATAGTCAATTAACACCTACACATCCCAGGCGCGGATACAGAGGGGGGCGCACCCGGCGCACGCCCCCTCTATTTTTTTGCGGTGGCGAACAATTTTTAGCTCCATATATTCTCGCGGGAAAAGAGAATAAAAACAGTTTAGGTTGGAAATCGTAATTTACAGTACTAGTATGAAATTAGTCCTTGTGGGCATTTTTGTCCACTCAAAAATCATGGGTCGGGCTTCGCACTCCCAACTTGGTGCAGCACGCCCCCCCCCCCTTTTCTGAAAATCCTGGATCCGCCCCTGCATCCCGTACATCCTAGTAAAATAACACCTACACATCCCGTACATCATAGTCAATTAACACCTTGTATGCCATAATTATGTTAACGTCTGTATACAATGTATGCCATAGTTATTTAAGCGCCTACATACCGTGAATGTCATAGATTCTAAACTCGTACATACCATGCACGTCATAGTCTTCTACATTAACGTGTACCTTTACTTTGTTATATATATTTTAGGTAACCAACATGAGAAGACAAGTGGATGCTCTTGGTGCAGACTTGGATGAACTGGAGATGAATTATTACAACATTCGCACCAGAATTAAAGATGCGATTCCTCCGAAATATGACGGTGAAAATTATATGGGTAAAGATTTAGCTCAACTTCTCAAGAATACGGTTGGAAATTTGAAAGCAGAATGGCTTCTTATGAAACGTGAACTTCAACAGATTCGAACAGATAATACACAGCTTAAAAACATCCAGAACGTCGTCAAAAACGACACGTCATCACTGCGTCAAATGATTCGATCAGTCACTGGTGAAGTTCAAGCTATGGAAGGTCAGGTAAAATCGAGTGAAATCTCGCGACTTGAAACGAGATTGACCAGTATCAAAAACGATTTTCTGCGAATAAAAGATTCGCAAAATGACTTGAAACACGAAACTAGCCAATTTCGTAATGAATTAACAACTGTGCAAGGCAGTATAATACGACTTCAAAAAGATGTGCACGAGCTTCAGATTGATAATACACAAATGAAAGAAAAGATGGCGGTCAGAGTTACATCTAGAGAAAGAACGGGTCGAGAAGAAAGACAAAGGGGTGAAAGTCTAGGTCACATTTTACCTAGAAGACACGAAACAGCTCGAGGTAATGTTTACATAATTAGTTATTGGGTTACAGTTATATTATTGGGGAAGCTAACTTTTCAGGCAAAGGGGTAACGTGAAAACAAAAATCATTATTTCATCTGAATTGACTCTGAACCCACTCTGTTTTATGTTACATTTTTTTCGGGCATCGATTATTATTTGTGAATGCTGCTGCAACTGTCCAATTGGATGGTTGGAATTTAGGTCAGCATCAGAGACGGATTACCCCATAGACAGTGTAGGCAGCTGTCTATGACCCAAGAAAGCTGTCTATGGCCCATAAAATTATGGACGACGTTTTTGAAATTTGATGTTTCACATTTTAAGTGAATTCAGATGCGTGAAAGTGAATTACAGAATATATTTCTCTTCTTTTACTTTTAAGAAATAATAAATTAAGTTTGTTTTCATTTTATCCAGCAATTGGCTGTCGCTGGCATCAATTGATTGTCACTGGCCGAATGACATGGTAATAATTGAGTAAGTTGTTGTGCTTGACATTATTCCATCAGTATGTCCTCGGAAATTTCGCTTCTCTTTCAGCGGTCTTAGTTTTACTACGGCAAACCAGTTCCATGAAGGGCCGATATGCCTAGGGCCGTACAGAGCCTCTATCCGCCTCTGGATAGAGTGGAATTTCAGTTGCAAAACCAATGCAAACTCCGAAGTTACTTAACTCACGAGCTAGAATAGCAGATAAACGCAATTGCAGCGGTTAAGCTTTCAAAATTTACTCTGGGAGCGGGTGCCTCTCAACCCCTTAACGATTGCTTGGTTGTTTGAGATTGAGTTGCTATTTTCATCGGCTGGAATAGCAGGTAAACGCGTTTGCACCAGTTGAATTTTCAAAATTGTCTCCCGACAGTCCGTTTCCATGGGCTGTAAACGATTGATTCGGGTTAGTTACTTTTGCAACTGTCCTTTAGCGAACGATATTCGCTGACAGTTGCTATCCGGCCTCCTATAGCTGCAGTATGAAAATACCGTTCTTCCCCACCTCTGATCTAAGGCTATTTTGGAATCCTTCCCTACTATTTTCCACCTTGATTCTACTTTATTCGCCAAAGGAATCATTTCATGGCACAACTGACACATATTTATAAAGATTCAACACTATTTTCAAGTAGAATTCTGCGATTAAAAACATACACCAAATACGTTTAAACTGAAGAGCGATAACGAGACCCGATGAAATTAACGAGACCCGCATGTTTATTTCATCGCTAAATTCTACTTGAAAATCGAGTTCAATTATTATAAATTTGTGTCAAATATAGTGAGAAAGGGTTCCTTTTGGTGGAAAATAAAGAATTGTTGTGATAAATAGACGGCAAAGGTTCTAAATCAGCCTGAGAATAGGGGTGGGGAATAGCGGTATTTTACCGTATTTTCATACTGCAGCTATAGAAGGCCGGATAGCAACTGTCAGTGAATATCGTTCGCTAAGGACAGTTGCAAAAGTAACTAGATTCGGGTCAGCTATCTAAGTTAGACAAAATTCGACCACATTTGATGTATTCACAGACAGGAATAGCAGGAAACGCGTATAAGTTCCGTCAGTCACTCGAAATGCTAACGGTATTTCAGGTTCTGCCCCCGTAACATACGTCGAGCCTGTACGCCTGTGAAAATACATGTATATGTTATAATCCAGATGTCTTATTTGATGTTTTTAGTAGTACCGATTGCATGGTTTTCCTAGAATGCAACTCAAGAAAATTACTGTGTACCACGGTTGTTGCAATTGAAGACAATATACCCATGAAATGAAATGAAATGTCCTGCGCCGGCTGGGTTAATGGAGACGGTTGCGCCATGAATTGCATGCTTGTCTTTGCTTTATAAATGCATTGATTAAACTAAGAAAATATTTACTCGACCTCTTCATATAAAAACAAATTAAACAGCGTTCGTCATTTTCATTAACATTTTATTCCAACTCGAGATTATGTGTTACGTTATTGGACTGCCCAAGGGTCATATTGACAACCTTATCTCTCTGTTATGTGTGCTTTATATCAAGCGTACATGCAATCAGGAGGTTTTCTGGCTGATATTGAGAACTCTATGATCACTCCCCGGTGAGTAGTTTTCTATGAAACATGGCCCCGAGTGGTGTTTGATGTTTACTGTATCGTGTTAGAACACGCTCATTCAATATATTTACTTTATTTATCAATAATATAGGACTCAGTACGTCTGATTCTCGATTCCATGCAGCGATAATAATGATGCACTGTTACTGGTAATGACAAAGGGTAGATAATGGATGTGTTAAACCACAACCAGTGTCGGTGACAAACTGGTCAGCAGTAAATATTTGCTTGGCTGCTACTATTACTGAAAGGGATGACATCGGAGCGACTTAATTAGCTCTTAATATTAACTTTTATTTTCTTCTGCGATTAAATTCTAAAACATTTCTTTTTTAGTTATTAAAGATACATTTAGGACGATTAGATAAAGATGTGGCAGTTCTGACAATAATAGTTAAACACTAGATAGTGTAAAGGGAATTTGATGACAATTACGGCCAGATTGGTTCTCTCTGAACTAGAGCTGGGCGATATTTCGGTATTTCGATATAAAACCGTCACGGAAATAAAAACCGTGAAAAATACCGTCATCAGAAAAATATCGAAAAACCGAACATACCGCGATATATCGCGGTTTTGATTTTCTGGATGATATTTTACATAAATATTGAACAAAATGTTTTCTTTTTTATGTTAATTACGATATTTTATTGCTTAATGATGAAAAAATACTGTTATAAACTTCCGAGTATTCATTCTACAAAGTTTGCAAATGCCGATGCGGAGCTTTATTTACGTCACGTGACTTGTTGTCCACCTTTCAACCGATTAGAATTATCCTTGTTTCGGTTCAATGTCTATACATCTTGACGAATGGTGAAGACCGATACTTTGATTTTCGAAAGAAATCATTGATTTTAAGATTGAATTTAATTTTAATAAAGCAGAAATATAAATAATGCCAATTACATTGGGAGTTCCGGCCGTAGACTGATTATCATTCAGCGTCGGATGTATCATGGCGTCGTGATCCGGGAAAAAATATTTGACGAAAACAATGGACACTTTTTGACATAGTACTTATGTTTTATAGTTTAATTTAGTGTCCTTGTAGTGTATGATGCAAGAAGGTATACTCTTGAATGGGAAAGAACGAGTTTGCAAGGGTAAATAAAGTCCAATTGTACCCGTAGCTATAAAATTATGCACGGCCGAAAGAACACAAACTTGTTTGGGCCTCCTTCATTCGAAATATTTTTAATTTTAATAAAATATTATAATTAATATTTTGAATATTAAAATTGTAATAAAAAACAACTTTATAAAGTTTTCGTGGTAATAGATCTGTGATTGAAACAGCTTGAATTAATGTTTTGTTAATTTGGTACTAGGCCTATGTATGCTAAAAATAATATTGACTAGAAATAATAATATTGAGGGGTATTTCCAACTTTTTATGCATGTTTATTTACATTTAAAAATTGATAAACTGGAAGTAATGGCCTTTAATAAAATATCGCGATATCTGTTTCTAGGTATATCGCCCAGCTCTACTCTGAATCGAGTACATGCATTTAGCGATTGAGTTTTGGGTCTAGCTTAGATCACCATTACTAAAGACGGTGCGCTAAAAAACATAGTCTCGATTATCCATTTTTAGATTTAATCAGTAATATCAGATAGGTCTAGTCGGCAAAAAAATAAGCCTTGAATTTTTTGTTTGCAGCCTCAACATTGTGCGATCATTATGTGTTTTCGGGAAAATGGGTTAACTGAACAAAAAATTAATACCATTTTGGGGTAAAAACCATTTTGCCTTCCAATCGGCAAAATAAGGTGCCCGAAACGTATGACCTCGTTTTCGAGTCATTCTGCATTGTGCGTCATTTTTCGGGCATATATCATGTATAAAATGTTGAAAATCTGTGTATTAAAAAACAGTGTCTAACGCCACTCTTAGGGTATAGGGGGTGGGATGGATGGCTGAATGGTTAGCACGTGCGTGCTGTATCATAAAATCTGTCATAGAGTCAGCTGGCGTGGTTTCGAATCCCCACTGCTAAAGATCCCTACGCGCAGGCGTATTATTGAAATAAAATTAAACCACGTTTGTCCCAAAATGACCTAGTTTGTGTCGAGTGGACGTTAACCTCCATTTCTCTCTATCTTTTTAAGAGTATAGTCAGTCTGTTTGCGCGACTCTTCCTCGGGCATCATAATTATAGCAAGAAAATACATTTACTTTAGTATAATACTCATAATTTTCACACATACATCCGACTTTGGCGGTGGCTGCATAATCTAAACACTCTAAAATAGTCAAGTTTTTATGACATATCATTACAGCCCCATCTACCCCAAAATTTTAAATTCACGTGGTCAATCGCTGGCGCCAGTTTCGCCGACCGACACGGACAAATTTTATCGGACATTTATTCTGTGAACACCCCAACCCACCAAGCTGCCTCATGATATAGTCCAACAAACAATCTTGTCTTTGCCTCAAAAATATTGGTTTTATCAAAAAAAATATTTTTGATTTATATACAAATTATAAAAATAAAATGTTTTGACAAAATAAATAAATATAAATAGGTAACAACAAAACACATACTTATGGAAAACAGCTACTAGTGTATTTTAGGCGACGTTTCGTAGAGTATTCTCCCTCAACGTTATCAAGCTAATACAGTAAAACAGGCATGAGGCAAACATATACATGTATAGACAAAATACAATAACATAACTGAAACCATACTTAACAACAACATGATCAAAGGCCTACACCAACTTGTCCATATATGTTTGCCTCATACCTGTTTTACTGTATATGCTTGATATCGTTGAGAGAATAGTCTACGAAACGTCGCCTAAAGTAAAAATACACTAGTAGCTGTTTCCCATAAGTATGTGTTCTGTTGTTACTCTATCCAGTTACTAAATAGAGAATCTCCTACGAGTGTTTTTCGATATCCAAAAATATCAACACAAGTTGATAAAGTGAAAAAAACGAGGCTCTGCCGATTTTTTTTGTACTTTATCAACGAGTGTTGGCATTGTTTTGATATCAAAAAACACGAGTTGGAGATTTTATTTATCATCCAATCCTTTCTTACATACGGAGCCCCTTAAGTGCACGATTCCACTCTTATATAATTTTTTCGTACATGATTCCACTCTTATATAATTATTTCGTTTAAACGAAATATTAATTCGTTTAAACGAAATATTAATTCGTTTAAACGAAATATTAATTCGTTTAAACGAAATATTAATTCGTTTAAACGAAATATTAATTCGTTTAAACGAAATAATTAATTCGTTATAACGAAATAACTAATTCGTTTTAACGAAATAACTAATTCGTTTAAACGAAATAATTAATTCGTTTTAACGAATTAGTTATTTCGTTTTAACGAATTAATTATTTCGTTATAACGAATTAACATTCCGTTATAACGAATTAATATTTCGTTATAACGAATTAATTATTTCGTTTTAACGAATTAATTATTTCGTTTTAACGAATTAATGATTTCGTTATAACGAATTAATTAATTCGTTATAACGAATTAATATTTCGTTTTAACGAATTAATTATTTCGTTTTAACGAATTAATTATTTCGTTATAACGAATTAATATTTCGTTATAGCGAATTAATATTTCGTTATAACGAATTAATATTTCGTTTAAACGAATTAATATTTCGTTTAAACGAATTAATTATTTCGTTTAAACGAATTAATCTTTTCGATTAATCGAATTAATCAATGTCGATTGAACACGTCGACTAACCCCAATGCTCCAAACAACGAAGTTGAAAAAAAACTTAAAAAAAAAACAATCGTGATCTCTATCGTTATTGATATACGGGATATACACATGGTTCATTTTTATATCATTAATTCGCTTGTGCGTAATGCTATTTAGCAGGTAGACCCAGAAAGAACCCTTGAGGTTAGACAAGTGACCCTGTCAGGCCTCGTGTCCCCCAACATGATCCCCATTACGAAAACCTTGTTAAACAGATAGCAGCAAATGTTTTAACATATGTTTTGGGGTATCAACCGTTTGGTTTATAAGCGTATGCAGGAGCCACGGTGGCTAAGTGGATAAGACGCTAGCGCTAGCCAGGAGGTCGCTTATTCGCCCCAGTGTTGGCGGAGAAAGTTCATCTGGGCTGTTCTTCGTGGTTTCCAGTTGTGAGTGATGCAGGAAGGAGGGTCTGACAAGGGCAACTGTCTAGTCTTTTGGATGGCACGAAAAATTCGAGGTCCCGTGTACAGATTGGCGTGCGCAACAAAGATCCCTTGGCAGCTGCAATTTCATATAAGTGTAGGCTGTAGCGATTTTGTTTGGGCAAAACATCCCCCAAAGCACAATATTTGGCGTATGCCCATCTTCAATAACCCAGTCAAACTCAAAGCAGAACAGTAGGACGTTTAAGCCCATTTCATAAGGGTATACACCCTATAGATTTGTTAGTGTTACGTGACTTGCCGTTCCAGCGAAATGAATGTTGGGTGGTCCATTGGGTCAAGGGGGCGTTGTATCGGTTGACTGCATGTACGTGACAAGAAGTATGACTGCTTGTACATCCTCGTGGGTCTTCAGTTTCATCCCATTGCTAAATACCCCTACGCGAAAGCGGATTACATGTGTTAGTCCCGAAATGACCTAGTTTGTGTCTCTGTTCCAAGATTACCGACTCAAACCCACCGCAAATTGATAAAGTTTTTGGTTTATTGTTTTTTTTTAACATCTTTTATTTTCAAATTTGGTGTTTTGAGCATTTGGGTGTACACTGGACTTCGTTTGTTCGTCCAGTCCGAACTTGACACCTCTCCTTTTCAGGCCCTCCGTCCTGCACCACTGACAAAAACCAGATGAACTTTCTTGACAGCTCTCCTTGTCAAGCCCTCCGTCCTGCATCACTGATAAAAACCAGATGAACTTTTTCCGCCAACACCGGGAACGTACCAGCGACCTCTAAAGCTTCTGAACCCAATGGTTAATTCCCTAAAATATATGTTAAAAACTATAGGGTTCACAGGGTTTTCGTAAGGGGGATAATGTTTGGGAACTGGGTCTCTGGAGAAGTAGGTAGCGGAAACGATAGGATCCGTTCTCTCATTAACCCCAATGCTTCACACCAATATATGAAGAAAAAAAAAACTGATTTGAAGTGTATCCTCACAATAGGGGGAGGAGGAACCCGGACCATCTCTTTATCCCACCAATGCTTCATAAACTCAATATCCATCACATGATCCCCATTACGAAAACCTATGAAGAGAAAAAAACTGATTTAAAGTGTATCCTCAGAATAGGGGGAGGAGGAACCCGGGCCATATCTTTATGTCACCAATGCTTCATAGAGTTCATACCAATCACATGATCCCCAGTACGAAAACAGTGTAAACATGAGGTCTGTTATTGGGTCAAGTGCCGTTATCTCAATTAACCGCCTCTACGCGACAAGCAGCGGGATCGCTTGTCCAGTCTCGTGGGTTCTCCCCGCGCCCACTGCTACATATCCTTACGCGCAAACGAATTATTAAGAAAAAAATAAACCACGTGTATATCTCGTATATCGATAACGATAGAGATCACGATTGTTTGGAGCATTGGGGTTAGTCGACGTGTTAAATCGACATTGATTAATTCGTTTAAACGAAATAATTAATTCGTTTAAACGAAATAATTAATTTGTTTAAACGAAATAATTAATTCGTTTAAACGAAATAATTAATTCGTTTAAACGAAATAATTAATTCGTTTAAACGAAATATTAATTCGTTTAAACGAAATAATTAATTCGTTTAAACGAAATATTAATTCGTTATAACGAAATATTAATTCGTTATAACGAAATATTAATTCGCTATAACGAAATATTAATTCGTTAAAACGAAATAATTAATTCGTTAAAACGAAATATTAATTCGTTATAACGAAATAATTAATTCGTTAAAACGAAATAATTAATTCGTTTAAACGAAATAATTAATTCGTTATAACGAAATAATAATTCGTTTAAACGAAATATTAATTCGTTATAACGAAATATTAATTCGTTATAACGAAATATTAATTCGTTATAACGAAATAATTAATTCGTTATAACGAAATAATTAATTCGTTAAAACGAAATAATTAATTCGTTATAACGAAATAATTAATTCGTTTAAACGAAATAATTAATTCGTTTAAACGAAATAATTAATTCGTTTAAACGAAATAATATTTCGTTATAACGATATACAATTTCGTTATAACGATATAATATTTCGTTATAACGAAATAATATTTCGTTTAAACGAATTATTATTTCGTTATAACGAATTATTATTTCGTTATAACGAATTACTTATTTCGTTATAACGAATTAATTATTTCGTTATAACGAATTAATTATTTCGTTTAAACGAATTAATTATTTCGTTTAAACGAATTAATTATTTCGTTATAACGAATTAATTATTTCGTTATAACGAATTAATATTTCGTTTTAACGAATTAATATTTCGTTTAAACGAATTATTATTTCGTTTAAACGAATTAATATTTCGTTTAAACGAATTAATATTTCGTTTAAACGAAATAATTATATAAGAGTGGAATCATGTATGAAAAAATTATATAAGAGTGGAATCGTGCACTTAAGGGGCTCCGTACTTACATGCACAAATAAATATAATTCTGTGGTATAGATTTCACTTTTGCTGACCAATTAAATTCATGTAAAGCGATATCTCCTAAGGAGATATCGCAGTAGATTATGTAATTTATCATACAAGCGATATCTACTGTCAAATGTGTTATTGAGTGATAAATGCCATTTAAAGAACATAAATATAAATATAGGTCTTATAAAAATATCAAATAGTTTAGATATAAAAATTAGTTTAGATATAAAAATAGTTTAGATATAAAAATTAGTTTAGATATATATTGACATAGCAAATATGAACGATGGTACACATGTTTGAATAAACTGTAGATATAATTAAACATGCTTCATATTAAAATGTATATTTAAAGTTATATCGTACTATATTGGTTCTCAAAATAAAACGGTTTAACTGGATTTAAACAGTGATCTAAAAGATTTAGTTATTTTTCTCTTGAATAAGTTTAAAATATTTTTAGAAGGTTTTGATTTTGGCTTCCTTTTTCCTGTGTTTTTTTATGCCCTCGCTGTTTGTATTAGTTTCAGTCCATATTGTCGTCGTTGACTGGAGCTTCTTTGATAACACATTTCATATCTTGAAATGTAGGAATATTTTAAAATTATTAAAAGTCCTTGTCTATAAACGTAATCAGTTTAAGTTTAAAGTTTAATAACAAAGGCTGGAAATAAAATGATGGGGTTTTAACGTCCTATATACTTCTCTGTTATCCGGGCTACCGAAGACGATCACACAGGGATCTTTTACGAGCACACAGATACACGGGTCCTCGTTCTGTTGCTATCCGAACGACTCAGCGCTGTCCCCGGCCAGGCCTTCCGTTCTGCACGTCTGACAAATGTGAATCAATTTGGAAAACGAGGACTCGAAACAGTCAGGCCTGTTGTTATATATTGTTATTTATTACTTGGTAGCAAATGATTTATTATTTAACGTGCTAAGCATGCACTAATTACTTGGTAGCAAATGATTTATTATTTAACGTGCTTTGCATGCACTAATTACATGTAATTTGTACCTGGAATTATGTTTTGTTGGTAGTAATAACTTTCTTCAAAGGGATTTAGGAAGCGGGGATAATCATTAATCTTTCTTTCTGTACAGCCTTTCTCTACACATCTCACAGATGCTTTATTAGCTGCTATTTTTTCCAGTAGTTTCTTATTTTCTGTAGAAAATAAAGTAAGCAAATAATAAATGCTTCTTATTGTGAACAATATTCAAACGGGAACACATCGATAACAACACATGTGTTCACTTATGGATGTTTAATCTGTAATCAACGGTACAAAGTCAGAGGGGTCAAAACCAAAAGTACGACACAGATTCAGTAGCGCGTGTGTCCTCCAAGGACTCTTACGCACTACAACCACCTTCACAATAAGAAGCAAAATAAATAAGATATGTTTACAGGATCATTTTGTTATACGAAAAACTAAGTGATGCGTTTTCTATGGCGCTCAGTATATTATCACAGCTTCCATTTACTATATACGCTGGTTTGGGAATGTGGTATTACGCAGTCAGAAAATAGGATATTCTGCTCGCCCACAACAAAATGGTGCCAGGCTTACTACATATCGAGCAGCACTGAAAAATGAAATTACAATTCATCATATCTTTGTAAATACTGAACGGATTTGAATCATTTTGGAAGGATATTCCCATTAGAGCTTTGTCCTTCACGATATTGTAATTTGCATGGGATTTATATTGCGCTAAAATAAAATAAAAACTTACTCAATTCAAAAGGAGTGTCGTCAAAAATACTCGGTTGTCGTCTTGGTATGAAGGCAGGAGATGGTCTCTTTATATCTGTGGTTTGTTCAACATATTCGCTCTTGACGGGATAACATTTGTCGATATAACATTTCTTTCTTTGACTAAAATTTTATCATCGCACAATCGTTGATATTTTACTTCTGAAAGTATGAAAATAAAATAGTAAATTAGTTGTTAAAGACTTGTGTATGTTTTGACAATTCAGTTTGGTAACAATCGTCCAGTTTTGCAAAAAATATTACTTTGTATTCGTTTTAAGTACCGTTTGTCTTGCAAAGTTGTGGGCTTGATGCTAATGGCAGGAACAACGGTTACGACATTTTGTTACAGGTTTTTAAAAACAGTAAATACTATTTGAATTCCTAATATCTTTCAGGGCAATGACCGAGAGAATATAAAATAGATTCATATCTTTGAAGAAAAAACATAAATAACTCACCTTTATAGCCGTTGTGTGCAGTTTCTCAGAAATTATGTTATTAATCAGCGAAAACCAGTAACTAAAAGAATAACAAGTAGAAATATATCTTTAAATAATGATAAAGGGACGTTAAAAACTATATATCAGAAATACTGAGGTTAGAATATTACCTTTTCCGAAAAAAGCATTAAGAATTCGGATATTTTTTGAAAAGAATCCAAAAATACGTCGTACAAGAATAAGATTCTATGTGAAGATTACGTAATATTACTGTGACGTCACAATTGATTTTATATGACGTTTTTGATCTGTGTATGGCTATTTTCGACTTTTTATTCTTAATTTAAGAATTTAGGCATATTGTAGAGATTAAAACATCAACTCTTCCCCGTCATTCACTTTAATTTTTTATTTATGCTTTTGCTAAGATTTAGTGCTGTTGTATCCACATGGGTATGGCTTGCCACCGAGACAGTTGTAGCACCATGGGTGTTTGTCACACGTGGAGAGCGGTGCTTGGAAAAACCGGTCGCCACATCCGACGTGTAACCCATGCATCATTTCTTACTAGCAAAAATAAAACAAAAAAAAACAATTTGAAAATAACATAAAATTACCTTTTTCGAGATGTGTAACGTCAAAATTAAAGATAAATTTCAAAACACGTCTATTTAGAACAAGATCCTCTTGAAACATGACGTCAAGCCATTATAACGTCACAATTATTGAATTAATTAACGTAAATCTGTTAATTAATGCGCGGTTAGCTTATCCCCTTTGTTAGACGTCCATTCTATCTCAATTCTCTCAACACACCAAACTTTGAGGATTTGGTGGGGAATTGTTTTCTTCTGTCGTTTTTATTCCTCTCCTTGTGGATTTTCTCCGGGTCCTCCTGTCACACATTCCTAAAGACCCCTACGCGCAAGCGAATTATTAAAATAATTAGTCCCGAAATGACCTAGTCGAATGGACGTTAAGCCCCATCTCTCTCTCTCTCTCTCTCTCTGCCCTTTCCTGTCCGAGTTCCATGCTCGTGTTGGTCATTGTCTTTGTGGGTGTATTTTTGCAGACAGCTTCCTCGGAAACTCTTTTTTTTGGGGATATCAATCAAGTTGGAAGCAAACTTAAAGCCTAAATTAGTAGAAATGATTTTGTTTGGCCCCCATTTCCGGACACCTCCGAATATTTATTGGAAATTAAACAATCAATTTTAATATACGAGTACCTAAATTTCTTACGTCACATAGTCGGTCTCACAGCAATCGGTCTCAGACTAAATGAATTAATAAGGTTAACAAACAATGCCAGAAGGAAAAAAATTCAAATACTTAATATACGTGCACTTAAATTTGTAGCGGTCTCAAAATAAGCGCTCACGGCAGTCGGTCTCATACTAAATGAATTAATGAGGTAAACAGTGCCAAAATAGAAGGGACAAATTTTGTGTGAATCCGTGCACCTAAATTACAACGGTATAGTATAAAACAACTTAGTCAATTTGTCATGTTTGAAAAAAAAAGATTCCCCTGTTATGAGTATGTTGGTATAACAAATTGAGAGAGCTTGTTACGAAGATTTTGATAACTTAAATTTCGTTATTGATTGTCAACCAGGTTCTAATCCAGTAAATATGGCAGGCAAGCGATGACATCGAGAGTTGCTTATGGTCTGGATAAGTTAATTAATGTCTAATTAAACATGCATTATGCAAGAGCTAATCTGCATATTGCAGGTCTTTCTTTAGGCCTGAAATGTTTTCTGAAGTATTAATTAGACATTAATTAACTGATCCAGGCCTTATTCAACTCTCGATGGCATCACATTTCTCCGATATTAAATAGATAAGAACGGTTCAGCGATACTTTCATTTAATCAAATATGGAGGACCGAGACTTAGCTTCGATCAATCAGTACGGTGGTTGAAACTATTGTACATGTCTGTCAAACCTTCAAAGGCTAATATCTTCGCTTGCAATTCAGTAATTTGAATGAAATTTTCAAATTATTCATTTTACATTATCTACTTTCGAACTATTATAGCAAGAAGGGTTAGTTCGTTATATAAATGTTACATAATGTATCTTTAATAATTTAAATAACATTTCGATCCTAAAGAAAGACAGGCAATAATAGGCAGATTTAGCTCGTGCATAATGTATGTTTAACGAATATTTTCGATATGGGTCGTCTCTCTGATTATACGATCAAACTACGCCAGTTTCAATCAATTTGTGGCGTATCGACGATATTGGCGTAGGAATAGTTTATGGACCGAACATTAGTGGGAGTTTCCTTGCCGCATGATTTATCACTTTGATGTTGGTCAGCACCATATTTTCATGGACAAATTAATACTCTTCATATAATTGCAGTTTAAATGGGTTTCTGTAAAGTTATACGATCCTATAAAAATTTATCTTTGCTAAATTAATGTTATCTTACTGATATTTCAAATTGTCAGGTTGGTCATATTCCCAGATTGTCATGTTACATCGTTTACATTTCTAAATTACCATCTTACAAGTTCATGTTATATTGCTGGTATTTTCAGATATCCATGTTATATGGTTGATTTTTTTTCTCTCTCAGGTTACCGATACGTGGTAGAATTTTTTTCAGATTTTCATGTAAAATGGTTGATTTTCTTTTCAGATTTTCCGGTTATATTGTTGATATTTTCAGATTTCCTGTTATATGGTTGATTTTTCAGATTTTCATAACATATGGTTGATTTTTTTCTTCAGATTTTTAGGTTATATCTATATGGTTGAATTTTTTCTTCAGATATTCAGGTTATATGGTTGATATATTCAGATTTCGTGTTTGATTATTTAAGATTTTCATGTTATATTGTTGATTTTTTTCTTCAGATTGTCATGAGCTATATATGGCAGGGTTTACAGTCAGTGGTGTTTACTCTATTAAACCGGATGGAACACTTTTTATGGATTCGGTTTATTGTGAAATGGTAAATAAAACGGGGTATACAGTGCTACAGAGACGTGTTGATGGTTTATTGAACTTTAATAGAAGGTGGTTAGAATATAGATATGGTTTCGGTAATCCGTACGCCGAGTTCTGGATAGGAAATGACAAGATGCATGCTCTGACCAACCAGAAACAATACGTACTACGTGTTGATATCTGGGATTGGGAAGGGAACAAAGCCTATGCTGAATATAACTCTTTTTCGGTAGAAGATGCAGAGCAGCAGTTTCGTCTCCACATTGGTGGTTACTATGGTGATGCTGGTGATTCGTTTAGTTACCATGACAACATGGTATTCAGCACAGAAGATGTTGATAACGATCTTCATACTAGGAATTGTGCTGCTGAGAATAAAGGTGGTTGGTGGTTTAACAGTTGTTACTCCTGTCACCTGAATGGTATTTACCACACTGCCTGGTATCCACAGGCACAATCCAAATACGCTGACGGTATTTCATGGTACACATGGAAAGACAGCGAATTTTATTCTCTTAAGAAAGTTGAGATGAAAATCCGACCTAAAACTCCTTGATATTATTTAGTTACTATTTAAAATTGAAAAATAAGTTACGAGTTTTTACAATTTAATCTCAAGACGACATAGGAAGCAGTGGTATCGGCAACAGAATGTGGTATCGGTAAAAAAAAAACCAAACCACAAACCACAAGACTGTTTTACAGTGTCAATATAATCTACTACTAAACTATTTTTTGTTAACAATATGTGGGATAAACAATCTGCTTAAAATACGGATCTATATTTCGTTTCGTTTTTTTTATACTTTCAATGGCCTACACTACATGAAGATCTGACAAGGTATAGTGGGGGTTCACGTCAGGGTCAAACGATCGACTTCTGGTCCTATGACGTCAGACATTGATCAGCGCTGACGTTTCTAGTGGTTTACCGACAATCCCGAGCATCAAAAGGCCAAGAAGTCGCCGTAACAGAACTTTTCATTGGCTTATCACTCACATCATCCAGGACACAACTCTTCAAGATCCTAGTGTAGTAAAAACAAGTAAAACGACATTTTGAACTATAAAAACGAAACGAAATAGGATCTGTGTTTTAATCAGATTTGTGAAATAAATTGATATAACGAGTGCAGCGGATTAGTCAACTAGGACGAACACTCGACGTTTTATGATTTTTACACTATTCACATGTTTTCAGTGACACTGGCTTTTTGCTTTTTTTGTCCCCCGCCTTTCGAAGAAAGTTGGGGGACTATTAAAATGGGTTCGTCCGTCTGTCTGTCTGTCTGTCTGTCTGTCCTTCTGTCTGTCCGTCTGTCTGTCCGTCACACTTTTTGGGACACAATAACTCTCTTCCTAATTGAGCTAGAATGTTCAAACTTGGTGTATGTGTTTATTAGGTCAATGCCTTGATGGAGTTCGAAGATGAGCATTTTCCGCTTATCGTGGGCAGAGATAAGCAATTTGATTGGTTGATGCTTTGGGACACGATAACTTTAGTTCTAATTAAGTGAGAGTGATGAAACTTGGTGTATAGTTTCATTACAGTAATACCTTGACTAAGTTCGATAATGAGCATTTTCTGCTCAGGGTAAGCAGAGCGATCAGCAATTTGATTTGCTGAGACTTTGGAACACAATAACTCTCCTTCGAATTGAGTTAAAACGTTCAAAATTGGTGTGTATGCTTATTAGGTCAATGCCTTGATGGAGTTCAAAGATGAACATTTTCTTCTTAGGGTAGGCAGAGATAAGCAATTTGATTGGTTGATACTTTGGGACAAGATAACTTAGGTTCATCTTGATTGATGATTTTTATGCCAATACAATGACTGCATTCTCATTCAGTAATGGATTCGACAGTAACAGTGTATAGAAACGATTGACTCAGACACGAGGGCCCTTTCCCTTGGCCAGAGGGGCCCTTTTGTCAAGCGGAGGGGCCCTTTTGTCTGCCTTTAGGGTCTCCCTAACTAGGGTACATTTTCATTTTTCTCGTCGGTTTTAGCATTTTTCTTTATAAAACACTTTTGGATGACACTTCGTATACAGTTTGATTGCTCGATATGTTTGAAAAAAATAAATATGCGATTAATTAATATGTGTCATCTATTTATTTTGGGATTTCGGCGGGGGACATCAACCTCACTGTTGGCTTGTTTGCGTACGGTGATGTGTTTGTATACTGCAATTCAAACCAGTGTCTTCATTTGCGATAATATATAGGCCCAATCGACCCTTGTCAGGAGTGAAATGAAAACACTAAATCTCGAATTAAACTGAACTGCCAATAGCACTGGCTTCTCTGTCATTCCAGTCTAGTTATTTGCTCCCGAATATAATTTCAGCGCTTATATGAATATGAACTTAATAGACCTTTAACATAATACCTAGCCGCACATTAATTTTATTTTTCAAAGAGATTTTCCATGTTATAAGCGCATATGAATAGACAGAGTAGTAGACACCCCGGGGGGGGGGGGTATGAAATGGAATGGGGTTTAACCTCCTACTGTTCTGCTTCGAAATGAAATGTGGTTTAATGCCCTACTGTTCTGCTTCGATCTGGGCTTATGGGGACGGGTTTGAACTGGGCTACTGAAGATGGGCATACGGCATACGGTGTGTTATGGGGGGAATTTTGCCCGAACAGCGGCCTAATTGTTTGCTATGTATCAATTGTTAAAATTTTACAGTGTATCGTGTATTTTTGTAGAAAACTTTCTACATATCGATCCAAGTTACAATTAAAGGCTTCATATCTGTAAATTGCATTGGATGAGATATATTTAGCATTTTTTGTGGGTCTAATAATTTCATCCACGTCACTGTTGTGACATTTTGATTTCATTTAATGATTTATTGTCATGTAAAACAACAATCACTATGTTTCTAATTAATTAAAGTAAAGAAAAATTGTCGTTTGGGTTTGTTTCTCTGCATTAAATTGCGCAATAAAACGAAACTATCAGGAAAAAATGACCGCATTTATCCTAGATAAAAAAAAGTTACTTAAAGATACATTCATGGATTAAATACAATTCTTTGATTTGTCCCATTTTACAAATATCGTGTGGGTAACTCAATCTGATTGTAACAGATTATATTTCGTTTCGCTTTTTATGGTTCAAAATTTCGTTTTCCAACGCTAGGATCTGGAAGAGTTGTTTTATAACGGCGAATTTTTAGACGTGAGGTGCACGGAGCAGTAGGTAACTCACCAGAAACATCAACGCTGATTGGTTAATCATATGTATGACGTCATAGGTTCAAAAGACGCCCGCATGACCCCTGTCGCGACCTTCAACTACCACCAGTCAGATTTTCATGCAGTAGACGACTATCTCAGGTATAAAAGTAATCGAATCGAAATATTTTATTTCACAAATTTATCTAAAAGAAAACAAATGATAGGAATTAGTTTATGTGACGTTTGAGATATTTTAAAACTGTCGCGTCTGGGATTCCGTGTAGTATTTTGTCACCGAAAGACTATTGTCCCATATTCCACTCATTAAAGGAGCTAAACTTGTTAACTCAGTTATCTTCATTCATGTTATTCGAAATTAAAAACACGAATTAGAATTAAACACTAGTCAATTTCATTCGATATTGATGTTGTTATCTTGTCCTAATGTTCAGTACAGTGGGTATTTTATAATTAGTACACGAGTCGTGTAATCTGCGGTTTCGGGTGGTACCCATGACATGGCAATTTGTACTAACTTCACTACATGGAGCATTGATGAATCGATCTGTTTATATCGCAATGACCTTCCATCTTTTGTTCTTTTTAAAAAAAATCTGACTTGACTCCACAGTTTCTTTAAACAAGATTTTAGAAGCCAATAAAAGCATAAATTATAATAAAGTATCTGGATGACGTTGGCTAGGTAGGCTAATGTGGATGTATGGTTTCGTATGAATTCTAATGGTTGTTTGATAGCGATATCATGTAGAGACTACTTTGATCATGCGGAATAGTTGTCGTATATCGTGATGCTTACATACAGATTATCAATATACGGTTTCAATCAATCCTCGGAATATGAAATCTTGCGAATATAGTAGAGTACAGAGTTCCGGGTGAAATCTGTCCAAACTTTGTCGATTGGCTATTTTTCGTTCGTTGGTTTGAAGAAGTGCTGTCAGGCTGTTGCTACCAATTGTTATACATGTATAAAGAAAGGCAAACTGTTTTGTTGGTCGATGTGCCATGTCGATCATAAGAGCCAATGATGATACAAACATTTTACAGAGCAAAGAGCCAGAATAGTGAAACATTAACCTAAAGCGAATCATAGGAGAGTAGACTTGTCGATTCGGATTAGGCCCCACTCGGACTTGTATCTGGTATTTACAATGAATTTGGATCAGGAGGCAATGCTTGTGACAATAGAAGTTTTATTGATACTGTTAATACCACCTGGAAATGCCGTTATTATTGCCGCCGTTTTGACTCGCCGACAACTACGAAAACCAGGAGATATTCTTGTAGCCAATTTAGCTACTGCGGATATTGTAATCGGAACAATTGTTTTACCGTATGATTTATATGTTGTTGTTGCCCAGAAATATTTTCATGTAGCTGTACCTTGCTGTGTGATTCCCTTTTCGTGGATATTAGCTTTAACATTCTCGGTCCAATGCCTGTTCTTCATTGCTTTGGAAAAATATTTTGCCATTCTGTATCCCTTGAAACACCTCGCGTTGGCCACAAACAAGAAAGCTTTACTTGCAGGCATTGGTGGTTGGTTGGTTGCAGTAATTGTTTCTGTCTGTTCCATGGTCGTACGAAACGAGTGGACCAGTGAAATACTTTGTACCTTTCAACCCAACTTAATGACAGTCTTCAATAGTTGCTTTATAACAGTTCTAATAATCACATCGGTATTTATGTACATTCGCGTGTTCGCAACATTGGTGAAACCTACTGTTTTGCCACATGGCAGTACTGTTTTCAGATCTCGACGATGTCATATTAAAAAGACGAAAATGATGGCCGTTGTGTTGTTTATGTTCCTTTTATTTTGGAGTCCACTGGTTGTTTATTTTCTGTATATGAACGTCACTAGGCAACAGGCTTTCACTCCTATAGCAAGGCTGTTTGTATTGTTGGGGACATGTAATTCGTTAATAAACTGTATTGTGTATTTGTGTAAACGGGAAGAATTCCGTAAAATGGTGGTAAATGTGTTTAAAAGAAGAAAACTAAGAACAGAAACCTAATGAAACGATAAAAGCAATTGTGATTAAGGTTTTACTCCACTTGATTTTCCATCAGAATATTAGCTCCGTAACAGGGACTAAGTGAAGGGGACGCAATAACAGTCCAATATTGCAAAATGGAATTTTGATTCTGGAAACTATGGGGTGCTGGACAAAAAACTCCATAATCACTGATAATTTCATTATTACATATTGAATCATATACAAAATAAATCATGAATAAAATCCCTGGTTACTGAGAAGTTCAATCTGATATACTGATCTATATTTCGTTTCGTTTTTTTTACATTTTCGATGTACAGTTCGCCTCAACCTGATTAAAAACAGATCTATATTTCGTTTCGATTTTTTATACTTTCGATGGCCTGCACTACATGAAGATCCGAATAGTTGTACGGGAGTTCGCGTCAGAGGTCATACGGGGGACTTTTGTTGATCCTATGACTGCAGACATTTGGTTAACCAATAAGCACTGATTTTCCAGTGGATTTCCTACAGTTCCGTGGACCACACGCCAAAAGCCCACCGTAACAGACCGTTTCATTGGCTAATCCCTCACACCGTCCAGAACACGTCAATGATGGCAACTCTTCCTGATCCTAGTGTAGTAAAGACAAGTACAACGAAATTTTGAACTATAAAAGACGAAACGAAAGAGGATCTGTGTTTTAATCAGATTAAGTTCGCCTCAACAAATAGATCTAGTCCGTAAAGATCTCACTAGTTGTAGTTGGGTGTGTGTGGGGGGGGGTGTTCGTTCGAGTCAAATTACTTTTTTCGGCGCGAAGTTCTGAATGTTTGAAGTTTTGACAAGAAATATCGTAATTAGTCTAGATTTTCAAGCAGCGTAGGTTGATGGAGCATGCAATATGCAAGAGCTAAATCTGCCTTTCTTTAGGCCTTATATGTTATCTAAATCAATAAGTAGACATTAATTAATCAATTCTCGATGCCATCGGATGCCTGCGATAATTAGTGGATTCAAACATGTTTTCTGATGGATGCTGTTATCGTAAAAATGAATAATCGAGACGTGTTTATCATCGTAACGATAGTAATGACAGACAAGGCTAGGTTATACTTATATCGCTAATATCTTGGCTCAGAGTGAAGTAATTTGACTGAACTTTTCTACTTACTTTTCATTGTCTAGTTTTGAACTATTGTAGCGGCTTTAATGTCTAATTTAGATAATATTGTAGGCCTAAAGGAAGACCTGCAATAGGCACAATGCCTGTTTAATTTCTTGTTCACAGTCTGTCCAGTGCACCTTATAAGAATTTCATAATGTCAATTCAAAGTTGCCTCCCCTCCCATTGCGCTGGGGGATATAACTCTGGAACTACCACTAGAGACTTGTTCACAATCCAACAGGTTTCTTCCTGTCAAGAGTTTTGATTATCTTTTTATATCGTCACGTTATCCCTTTAAGTCCAGATTTTAAGTAAACAATAAACGACGAGTTCCCACCCGTCTTAAACCAATTTGTAGATGTCGCTGTTACTCGAGTGTATATAAAGTCTGTGGCCGCCAAAATTTAAAACATTTGCAGGTCGAGAAAATCGTGCAGAGCGGATTATGAACTGATTTATCACTCAACGAAATGAAATGAAATGAAATGGGGTTTAACGTCCTACTCTTCTGCACCTAACCTGGGCTAATGGAAGACGGATCACTCAACGAAGTAAAAGAATGCAATCAAACAAAGTGTAATGGATTTATTGAGTCTGTTACAGAAACTGCTGCTCTGGAATATAGATATGGGATTGGTTTTATTTCATCATAAATTATCGATTTCCTGAAAACGAACAGTAAGTAAGTTATTTTCAAATAATTTGATGTCAAAATTATCAATACATGAATGAAGTTGAGGTGGAGTTCACATTCGGCAAACACGAGATAAATTAGAGTTCATTCTTGTGTTTTACTTTTAATTTAAATAGATGTACATGATTATGCAAGACTATAAAGTCAAGAGATTTAAAATAAATCAAAAATATTGCAGTACAGCTTTAGCTTAAGCATATTGTGAAGGAGAAGTAACAATCTGTTGTATTGATAACATCCCGATATCCCGATTCGAATTTGTTTAAAAGATTGAATTGTAAACAATCGCCAAGAGAGACTACTATATAGCTTCTATGGAGTGGAAAAGGGGTCATTATTCAGAGTGTGGGCTTTAAGTACCTTGACCATAGACATGACAATATAATACGATGCACTGGAAATTGTATCAAACTATTCCAAATCCACAAAATTTGCTTGGTTACCTTTGTCGACCAAATATGGAACAAGTATAGTTTGTAAACTACCGTATTTGAATAGCGCATTAAAATCTATTGGTGTTGAATAGCCCAGTTCAACTGACAATTTTCCTGTTTTAAATTCCTATTGAAGTGTTGATTAAATTAAATCACTTGCATTCTGCCAACTTCGTTAATTTAAAGTAGCTTAATCTCTAACTCAATATCATCCAAAATCTTCAACATTGAAAACATGAATTATTTGTCAATTTAAATCAACATTGATGCTGTGATCTTATCGGAAAAAGATGGGTTTCTGATATCCACTATTTAAGACAAAATAAACATTTCACCTTTAAAGTAGCTAAGTCTCTAACTCAATATCATGCATCCAAAGCCTTACACGTTGAAAATACGAATTTGTCAATTCAAATCAACATTGATGATTGATGTTGTTACCTTACCTTGAAAATGTAGGCTTCTGATATCCAATATTTAAGATTACATAAACATTTTACCATTGGTACGCGAATCGTGTACTATAGTGCGTTTCAGTGTCATTTGTTTGTAACAAGTGACCAGAAAGGACGAGGCTAGACATATTCCACAACTCATGTCAAACGCCGACGTCATAACTTACCTGAAGAGCATGCACAATAGAGTGGAATAACTAGACGCTAGAAGTGTCTATAGTATTCGGTTGAGACTCGTGCTGTATTTCGCTGGACATAACTGATTTAAAATGAGGTAAAAACGGGAACAATTGATTCAATTTCTAGGTCCCAAATATTAGGGAATTAGCTCCTTTATTTAACACTATATAGAGGATAATTGTAGCTGAAATACACGCCAAAATATATCAAAATTTTACCTACATTTTTTAATCTAATTGTCTGACCGTATTTGAGTGTTTCAGGGCAAGGTAAAGTGACACCATCTTGTTGCAAACTATAGTTTCGACACCAACATGGTTGAACATTATTTTTTAACACATAATAGTGGCCCTTGGATACAAATGTCCAAAATAAACTATTGCCCACAATACACCATTTCACTGCCAATATCCCTTTAAATCAGCGTTTCTCAACCTGGGGTGAATTCACCCCCAAGGGGTGAATGGCTCGCGTCCAGGGGGTGAATGGCCACACTCCCAGTAACTTCAAAAATGGGCATATAAAGGTTGTGCAGTTGTTCCAGCAGTCGTATGAGAGGTGAAGTTGCATTTCAAGATTTCAGTTGTCAACTTTTTCTCAATTTCAATTTGAATTGATGATAGTGCTCGATCCAGGTAGCCTAGGCCTCGATCTCGCGATCCGCCCATCAGTGGTTGCCATGTCATAGCTAGTTTACTTGGCTGTGTGAGTGGGAAATAGCGCAGGTGTCCATTGTCATTGTATGGCCAGCTCATTCAACAGACGAATCCCCAATTCAGTTTCATTTTGAATTTTTATACGTGCTTTTGATTCCATGTGATTCTGATTCAAAATCATGCCCCCAAAGAAGCGTAAATACCTAGAAGAGTATGTATCGTTCGGGTTCAAGTCGATAACAGGCGCGAATGGCGTCGAGAAGCCTCAGTATTTCATCTGTGGTAAGGTTTCCCGGCTTGGCGACTACGGCGCTCGTGGTCAGTAACCTCCTCAAAATTCTGGGGGTAAATGGGTCGGTTGAGAATTCATTTAGGGGTGAACGGTGAGAAAAGGTTGAGAAACGTGGCTTTAAATGATACAATATATGTAATATATAAACGAAAATTTCAACCTAGCTGAAAAGTGTAGGAATTTTCTCCTGTATGGTATCGATGAATGTATATCTGGTATCATCAGTCTGCCGGGTATCTAATGGTGGATGTGGTATTCCACGCCCAAAATGCTATGCCCCCGACTAGGCTAGATCAGCAGTGTACCACATGAAAATCGTACAGCAGTGTACTGTATATCTTCAGGTATTTCAAAAACAGTTTGAGCGGTGGGGGTTACCCCTAACGACCCCCCAAATGGTAAATGTTGCTAAATTTTTTTCTAAATTTGAGATAGATTATTATTCACTTATGTCAGAATAATATCTGTTTGGAGGGTTTGGGATTTTAATGCATTATATGTATATAATTTGTGGGAAAATGTTTTTCTTCCTCAATCAAGTATCGCCCCAGTCACAAAAACAATTACAAGTGACAAACTTGAACATTTACATAGCAAAGCAATATCTGAACCTCTTTCATCATGGGGTGTTTGATGGCAGAATGGTTAGCACGTGCATGTCATATCATAAAGCCTGTCATTGAGTCAACTGGCGTAGTTTCGAATCCCGGTTGCACGTGACAAGGAGTAAGGTCGCCTGTTCAACCTCGTGGGTTTTCTCCGGAACCTCCGGTTTCCTCCCACTGCTAAAGACCCCTACGCGCAAGCGAATTATTGAAATAAAATAAAACCATTTTAGCCCCGAACTGACCTAGTTTGTGTCTAGTGGACTTTAAACCCCATTTCTCTCTTTCATATATCACATTTGAATGGCATATCACTGCCCGACTCTGTTCATTCCATAACGCTTTCAGATGAACCGAAAAGCTTTAGGCCGAGTGCTGTATTTGTATATATTTGTATAAATGACTACAATCTGGAAGCCCTAGGTCTAACTCACAATCTAGCGTCTGAAGTGTTCGCTGCAACAGTCGTAAAAAATGCCCCCTTTAACTAACGCCATTCCTCCCCGAAGATGACCGGACGATCCTAACTCGACCTTCTTAACCATATGCATACTAGCCGTATTAATTTTGGGGGACAGGAGGCAGAAATGAAATGTCTAATTCTCGTTAAAGGGCAATATTGGTGTCGGTCATTATCACATATATGACAGAACTGGTTAAACACATTCCAAATATAATTTTAACACAGAGATCATTTTTACGATAGATAAAGGTTTCAACAATCGGAAGTGACGAATGCGGAGGAAAAACACGAGTTCTCTCTATATAACTGACTGAAGTGACTAGTGATGACAGATACCTGGGCGATCTTCTGCTCACTAATAATTCCTTCGAAGACAAAGTTGTGAGACTGTGAGGATATCTGGCAATTTAAAAAAAGAATTGACTGCCACTAAATGGCATTTAGTAACCGGGTAGAGTAACAACAAAACCATACTTATGGAAAACAGCTACTAGTGTATTTTAGGCGACGTTTCGTAGAGTATTCACTCAACGTTATCAAGCTAATACAGTAAAACAGGTATGAGGCAAACATATATAGACAAACTACAATAACACTGGCTTTCTCTTAACTAATGTATATTATTACCAATTGTGTCTAAACCTTTGATCTACTAGTTGGAAGGTATGGTTTCCATTCTTGTCGTTAAGGCATCCTTAATGACCGTGGATTATCAAGTTAATTAACTCCCCACCTGCTATTGTATAATTAAATAACTGTTGGTTTAAGCTTTTGATCATGTAGTGTTGTCAAGTATGGTTTCAGTTATGTTATTGTATTTTGTCTATATATGTTTGCTTCATACCTGAATTACTGTATTAGCTTGATAACGTTGAGAGGATACTCTACGAAACGTTGCCTAAAATACACAGTAGCTGTTTTCCATAAGTATGTGTTTTGTTGTTAGATAAGAGAAGGAATAAATACGAGGAAATGTACGGACTATTTCTTGTGCTCTCTTATCTAATGACACTCAATTATTTTATTGGATTGTCAGATATCCCCTTGCAGTCCGATATAACAGCTTTTGGTCTTCGAAGGAATTATTCGTGAGCAGCAATTCGGCCGTGTATCTTATCACTCGTCACTTCAGCCAGTTATATAGATGGATAACTCGTGTTCTCCTTTGGCGTTTGTCACTTCGATTCATGAAACCTTTATTACGTATCTATCGTAGCAATGATCTGTGTGTTAAAATAATATTTAGAATGACTGATACCAATATTTGATTTTTAGGGTCGAAGTCGCGAAGCGCACCTACTTGGGCTATTTGAAAATTTGACGGCCACAAACGCACGCGCGTCGTCATCATACCCTGTGCGCTTGTCGTCATTGCCTTCGTAGCTACTAGATCAAAATTAAGCCAACAGGACGTCTCGGTCGCAACCTGCACCTCGGTAGACGGTTTTGAACAGTCTGATGAGAGTTCCTATGCGCAGTCCCAGTATTGAGAATGCAGTGGGGGCATCGGTTGTCTGTCTTTGGCGTGGGTGGTTCAACCCGGATGTAGCTGTCTGGAGCAAGAGTGGTGGTTGTCTACCGAATCGGGGAAGTTCACCTGTTGATCCCATGGAGGTGCAGATATTGTTGATCCTTGTTGCTGAGTTCGCCAGGTTTTGCATTTCTTTATAAAATCTGGGTTAAGAGTGAAGCAGAATCGAGAACCCTGCACCATTATAGTGATAGTTATATATTTTGCACGTGCATACCGTGGCGTTAGTGGCTTGAATCGACTGCGGTTGCGTGGGTGTGATTTTTCACTGTTATCTATCCGTGTACAAAGTTTTTGATTTCCAAATGACTCTTGCGATGAAAATGCATTTTGTAAGCTCCATAACAAACAATAAATTTCCTCTTATCCATATAAGGATATTTTCACTTTTGCGTCACCTTTTTTGAAGAGAGTATAAACGTTAAAAGTTCATTTGTATATATCACACTGGGTCTGCTCGGGGTTCTTTTTTTTTCTTATCTTGGGAATGTAGGCAATAAAAATAACAGAAACGGTTTAAGTGCACTGTTTAGTTCATTTGAAGTGAAAAATGGTAAGTTCGGTGCAAAGGATGCAACGTCGTTTTATTAGGGATCTTTCGCATCGGTACGAAAACGTCATCGATTCGTGTGTACTTATGACGTCAACCCGTAATGAGTGTTCGGCCAGTGAAAAACGTTACGCGTGTGGAACTGGATTCACGTATAGTTATGCAAACGAAAATGTTTTGTCTCATATTGAATTTTCCACAATTTTTCGAGGCCTTGAGTAAGCTATATTGTTGATTCTTTAGAGTTTGTAGAAGGTTCTAAAATGCAGTATTCTGCTTGTTTAATGTACATCTGCCAAAATATCGATTGAAAACTTTGCCAGGAGAGAAGTTCATGGTGTTGAAACCACGCCATCTAGTTATTATCGTACGTCCGATTGCGTAACCGCGTGTTAGTGGAAACGAAAACGTAAACGAACACATGTTCGTTTTCGTCTTCGTTTTCGTACCGATGCGAAAGGTCCCTATATCACGTAAAAATCGGCCCATTTCTGGTATAATCGGTGCTCCAGCAAATTAAAAATATCAGTTCAATTGAATGAAAATTAAAGAAAATATACAACAAATTATCATTTTTCACCAATGAGCATGATACAATTGCAGGATACTTACCAGTCTGATTTAAAATACAGATCTATATCTCGTTTCGTTTTTTGTCCCCAACCTTTCGAAGAAAGTGGAATATCATTAAAGTCTGTCCGTCCGTCCAACTTTTTGGGAAACAATAACTTTCAAATTGAGCTAGAATGTTCAAACTTGGTGTAGGTGTTTATTAGGTCAATACCTTGATGAGTTCGAAGATGGGCATTTTCTGCTTAGGGTAAGCAGAGATAAGCAATTTGATTGGTTGATGCTTTGGGACACGATAACTTTAGTTCTAATTTAGTGATAAATTTGAAACTTAAAATAGCATTATGCAAGAGCAAAATCTGCTTATTACAGGTCTTTAAATAATCAATTATAAGACATTTTAATAATTAACGTATCCAGACCATAATAAACTCTTAATGTCAAGACTAGCCTTCGATGTTGGCGGATTAAAATCCTATATGCCGCTTAATGGTCGTTGATAATTAAATCAATCAAGTGGATAATCGAGACTATGCTGTTTATATTAATTTGAGTAATGATGACCGAGGCTATGTGAATATTTCAAACGCCTTTTCTCGGCTAATAGTGGATCAATTTGACTGAAATTTTCAGCAAATTACCTTTACACTATCTAGTTTTTAACTATTATCGTGAGAACTGCCATCTCTTTATCTTATCTCCCATAATGTAACTTCAATGAACATTTTCTGCGTAAGGTAAGCAGAGATAAGCAATTTGATTGGTTGATGTTGATGATTTGAGACACAACTTTAGTTCTAATTAAGTCAGTGATGGAATTTGGTGTATAGTATCACGAAATCGGTACCTTGACTAAGTTCGACAATTAGCATTTTCTGGTCAGGATAAGCAATTTGATTGGTCGATATTTCCCGCATAGCACACTGCAAAACTTCCCGCATAGCACACTATATGGCGGATGCTCGTCTTCCATTAGCTCAGTTAGGTGCAGGAGAGTAGGACGTTAAACCCCATTTCATTTCTAATTGAGGTAGTACGTTCAGACTTAGTGGAGTTCGCAGATGAGCATTGTCTGCTTACGGTAAGCAGAGATAAGCAATCTGATTGGTTGATGCTTTGGAGCACGTTAACTTGGTTATAATGAAGTGAAAGCGACAAAACTCCAAATATAGATTCATTATGTCATTAACTTTACTAAGTTTGACCGTGAGAATTTTCTGCTTAGGCTTATGAGCGATACGTAATTTGACTGGTCACTTTGGAGCATAACTCTGCTATTAATTGAGGTAGAATGTTTAAACCTGATGTTCATCAAGTGAATGTCTTGACCGAGTCAATGATTAACATTTCGAGCTAAAGCTAAGTGGAGCTAAACAATTTCATTGGTCGAAAGTTAGATGATCGACGGTGTGCGGCCTTCCGTCCAAAAGTAGAATCCCCTTTGCCCCGAAAACATTCTGAATGCGGTAGAGGGTATAGGTTGTAGCGGTTTTGTTTCAAATTTGGTAGTAATCGTTGGTCGCGAGAGGACGAAATCTTACGGTTTTCAGCGTTCCATAACTTTCCGTTCGGAAATTATGCCCCATTTCCTAGAAAACCTTGTTAAAGATAAAGGTTATAGTTTTTGACGTATATTGTCGTCCCAGTCCGTACGTTCACGTGTTTGTGAAAACTCTACAGGTCACAATTTTTATCCGATTTTAGCAAACTTGAAATATACATGTAGCTATCTCCCAAAAATGTTGGTTCCTTTTGACATCGGGTATCGTGGATTATGGCGTTTTTATCTTGCAAACCCTTTAATAGTTTCAACTTTATATCACCGTTATATCAACTTTACACCATAATTACGGTGGAGTTGGAATTTGGTGAAAATCGGACCGACACCTCCCTTCAGAATAGACGCTTATCCCAGATAACCTTTCGATATTGGCGCATATCGGACCGCAGTTTCCTAGATTATGGGTGAGTGCTGTATTATAAAGCCTGTCATTGAGTCAACTGGCGTGGTTTTGAATCCCGGTTGTACGTGACAAGGAGTAGGGTCGCCTGTCCAAACTTCGTGGGTTTTCTTCGGGTCCGCCGGTTTCCTCCCACTGCTAAAGACCTCTACGCGCATGCGAATTATTGAAATAAAATTAAAAACCATGTTAGTTCCGAAATGGCATAGTTTGTGTCGAGTGGACGTTAAACTCCATTTCTCTCTTCCTGGATTATGTCCCCGCTGACAAATAGTTTGCTTTTCTGTCCATCTCTTGCCAAATGTGGGTGTATTTTTCATGGCAATATTTGTTGAACCCAATCAATCTTCCATTAAGTAGTTACCCCCCCCCCCCCCTTCCGAACACGATAGAGATATTTACTTGATATTGACATGGACCCTATCAACTTGACCAAATATATGTATATTGGAATTATATGGCGTTATTTGAAGTCGCGGCCGTGTTTGACGCCATTTCTATACGCCCACATTTTCATGTGGACGTATTATGCCGTCGCCCCTGTCCGTCCACAATTGTTTGTGGACTCAAAACAGGTCACAATTATTATCCGATTTTGACGAAACTTTAAATATAGGTTTATCCCCATAAGATTTCGGCTGCTTTCGATATGCATGTATCGGATCGAAACTTCGTGGATTATGGCCCCCGATTGTCCGCTTGTGGACCCTATAGAGGTCACAATTTTGATTCGATTTTGATGAAACTTACAAAAGCATGTTTATAACCCAAAGATCTTGGTTCCTTTTGATATTTGCGCCCGTCGGATCATAACTTCCTGAATTATGGTCCCTGATTGTCCGAAAAATCGCCCTTTTTTTAAAAAAAAAAACCGTTTGATTATATCCCCGTAACAGGGTAATCTAGGTTGAGTTCAAATCTCGTGAAAATCGGACCAAAATTGACGGACAAAATGGCCGCCGTTTGTACGCAAATAGTGTAAAAATATAGAGGTCACAATTTTAATTCGATTTTGATGAAACTTGTAATGCATATGCATAACCTAAAGATCTTGGTTCCTTTCGATATTTGCGCAAATCGGATTGTAACTTCCTGAATTATGGCCTCTGATTGTACGAAAAATCGCCTTTATTATCTTGTGGTCCGTCTGGAGGTCACAATTATTGCCTGATATTAAAAAAAACGTTTGATTATATCACCGTTCGGTTCGAAATTTCATGAACATCGGACCAAAATTGCTGAAGAAAATGGCCGCCGCTTGTACGCGAATAGTGTAAAGATATGGTATATCAAGGTTCTGGACCGTGTGGAAGTCACAATTTTAATCCGATTTTGATAAAACTTGAAATGTATGTTTAAAATCCAAAGATCATGGTTCCTGTCGATATTTGCGCATATCGGATTGTAACTTCCTGAATTATAGCCCCTGATTGTACGCAAAATCGACTTTTTTTAGCTTGTGGTCCCTCTAAAGGTCTCAATTATGTCGTATACTAAACGTTAGCATGAGGCAGAACTTTATAAAAACCAAACAAATTCTAATGTTTTTCTGATAATTACTTAATATGCGACAACTCTTGTTGACTGCCCGGACAATTTAGCTGCCGTGGGCGTATGTTTCATTGCCTGGCAACCTATTTTTTATTTCTCAAAACGCTATTTCTCAAAACTTCCTGAATTATAGCCCCTGATTGTACGCAAAATCGATTTCTTTTAGCTTGTGGTCCCCCTGGAGGTCTCAATTATGTCGTATACTAAAGGTTAGCATGAGGCAGAACTTTATAAAAACCAAACACATTCTAATGTTTTTCTGATAATTACTTAATATGCGACAACTCTTGTTGACTGCCCCGACGATTTAGCTGCCGTGGGCGTATGTTTAGTTGCCTGGTAACCTATTTATTATTTCTCAAAACGCTCAGATAACGAAAGAGCCCCCTTAAGCTACTAAAATCAATCAAAAAATATTCTTGTATACAATTTCCACCCAAGGTTCACAATTTCCACTCAAGGTTCACTCGAAATATTGGGTTTGACGACCGGAATAGCGAATATTCGCCGGTGGTCATGTGAATAAACACGACTGAATTCGAATTCGGTGGGACCGTAACTTTCCAATGTTTGTTAATGGGGCTATATAGGTTCAAAAATTTCTCCCTGCAGCAGGTCGTATCAAACGAAAAATGCGAGGAGTATGGGGGTTCTTTGTTCTAGGGATGTATTAAGTGTGCGGAAATGCTTGTGGACACGAAATCGGGTCGATTATTATTAGTCATCAATTCACTGACATGTGGGTGAGAAATCCAGAACGAATCACATGTATATCTCTTGTAGGTAATGCAAGGTAAGATTTGAAGTAATAATATGAAGATACGCCTACACAGCAACTGTCTCAACAACAGCTTATTCTAAAGGAAAACCTGCATGTATAAGGATCTAGGATTCTTCAAGAAATCGTATCTGCCGTGCTGACATATTTCATGTTATATAAGTGCTTCACACTTCCACAGGGGGTGGTTGCAAAAAATACGCCCACATTTAAAAGGTCAGTATTTGAAGTCCCGTTTTTGTTGGTCTTCGAATATTGTGGAATTTAATTATACACTCAATTAATTGTTCATCTTCGAATAAGTAGTATTGTTTTGAACACCCAACATATAATACAAGTAAATTAAATAAAATTTTGGAGCAACATATATTGTACCGTATCGTTTTCATGGAAATTGAATTAATAACAGTTGACCCAATCTAATTAAAACCAGATCCTAATTACTTCCGTTTTTATACACAAGGATCTGGAAGAGTTGTCATATACTGAGCGCCATAGAAAACGCATCACTTTTTTTCCCAAATATTTTATTACTAGGTGGTTTTGTATGAATAATATTATGCAATACTATGAACTATTGTTTCACACAATGCTCCCAAACGCAAAAAATATCGGCCCGTGTGCACCAAAAAAATTGCACGAGATGCACATGAAAAACCCAATAATCACGTGCAGCATTGTGTGTGATCCCTTTAAAAGCATGTTTTCAACTTAATGTGCAGTACATGAACTGTGAAATGTCAATCTGTCGTAATTTGTTGTTGAACGCGTGAAGAAATCGAGCTAGAGATGCCGAGACTTACTGAAAATCAACGGAATGAAGCCATGGGAATGTCCAGGGCTGGCATGTCTACACGTGCTATTGCCAGACACTTCAATTGTCACCAGTCCACTATTGTAAGGTTGGTGGAACGTGTTCCGAGTTAATGGGTCAACACGTGACCGTCAACGTCCTGGTCCACAACGCGTTACAACCCAGGCTCAAGACCGCTACATCCGGGTCACTCATCTGCGTGACAGATTCCGCCCAGCGACTCGGAACAGGTGAAGCAGTCGTCGGAAGACATGGACCAGTAAGTGCCAACACCTTAAGACGTCGTCTAAGAAGTAGGACTCCGTGCACGACGACCTTTTGTTGGAGCTTTCTTCAGTCAGCGGCGTTTCATATGGGCTCAAGGACACCAGACATGGTGAAGAGTACACTAGCAAAGTGTGCTCTTCAGTGATGAGTCGCTTTCATCTTTATCACGTTGATGGCCGTCAACGTGTGTTGAGACG
The DNA here is from genome assembly GCA_963678685.1 of Patella ulyssiponensis. Taxonomy (NCBI): domain Eukaryota; kingdom Metazoa; phylum Mollusca; class Gastropoda; family Patellidae; genus Patella; species Patella ulyssiponensis. Next base: position 18,766,954 of record OY783228.1, read on the forward strand.
TCTTGGGGAACGTCAGTCTTGCAGACTGCTACGAGTTCGAAACTGATCGATGGGGTGGGGGAAGTGTAATGGTGTGGGGTGGCTTCACATTTCATCACCGGACCCCCTACACATCTGCAGGGGTCACGTCAATGCTGTAGCCTACCGTGATGTCTTGCAACCAATTGTTGCTCCGATGTTTCGAGCGCACCCACAACTTAGCCCTTCCAACAGGATAATGCACGTCCCATATCCCCGTGTCAGTATGGACTACCTGGCTGCTAACATCAATGTCTTGGACTGGCCAGAACATGTCTGGGATGAGATTGGACGCTGCCTGTATCGGAGACCACAAATGCACACCATTGCTGCTTTGGAAGCTGCCCTTGTCCAAGAATGGAACAATTTGCCCCAGGCCTTCTTTCAAACATTGGTTAATTCCATGCGATGTCGCTGCACAGCGTGCGTAAATGCCCGTGGAGGACACACGCGCTACTGACATCTGTGTCGTACTTTTCGTTTTGACCCCTCTGACATTGTACTGTTGATTACAGATTAAACATCCATAAGTGTACAAATGTGTTGTTATTGATGTGTTCCCATTTGAATATTGTTCACAATAAGAAGCAAAATAAATAATATATGTTTACAGGATCATTTTGTTATACGAAAAACTAAGTGATGCGTTTTCCATGGAGCTCAGTATATAAGCTGCGTTATGGGTGATGTGAGGGATTAGCCAATAAAATGGTTCGTTGCAGCGTATTCTTGGCGTGCGATGTGTGGAACTGTGGGGTTGCTTCTAGAAACATCAACGCCGATTGGTTAATCAAATGTCCGATGTCATGGGGTCAAAAGCCTCGCGTGTGACCCCTGGCACTACCCCCACTACAACTGGTCGAATCTTCATGTAGTAGATGCCATAGGTTTGTATTTCCATCAGATTGCAGCTGACGTGGTTTATTAGCATGTTATTGCCACTAAAGTATTAAATTCCATAAACTTTGGTACAAACTTTATTGCGAACATTATTAAATAATCAATTCATTGTGACAAAATATTTCTGTAAATAACAAAACAGGCAACAATGCAATTACAACAAATGGAATCCACTGTTGGTCATTTCCTTGTGTTAGTATCATTTTTACTAAATATGGGTTAATTCTTAAACCACAATCGGGACGTTTCACCGGTACATTGTTAAAAAAAATATAAGTAAATCTGGCCATGGTTTAGATTTAGTCAAAACACAACTGCAAATGAATGTAGTAACGGCTAAAATTTCTTCATAAATGAAATGAAAATAAAATTGAACTAGGCGTTACTGTAAGCATATTTGGGACCTAGCACATCGATAAAACGGGAAGTACGTTTAAGTTGCAAAGGCCTATATTGTGCTATCACTCATAGATCAACTCTCAAATATCACATCACAAAAGAGGCGTCATAAATACCTTATTTGGATAGTCCAAGAATGGGATTTCGGATTAGATGAAAATATAATCGTACGTTTTGAAATTATCTCCAACTGACTTGGACATATGGAGCCGGAAACGTACCAAAATGAAGCATGGAACCCAAGGAATGCTATACGTTGAAAACTCAATATGGCCTCCTGTATTAAAGCTTGTTAGTTTAAGAACTACAGTAAATAAATTGTATCATGCACTTTCACTGTCCCAAAGTTTCTGAAGATGCCATGAACGGACTGTCCTAGCTCAAATCAATGTGCTCATATTCTAGAACAGTATCTCGGCATATGATGGACATGCAAATCATGGAATTTCATGTGATATGATTTCCTATCACTGTCAAACGGCATGATCATTTGCTCTCCAAATAGAGCAAAGCAAACCCAATGCAGGGTTGTGATTAAGTAAATTCATCATGACCATCAGGTGACACTGCTCCCTTGTATACTACAGTTCTCCCGTAATCTGGAAAAACCTAGCAAATCATATTTTGGTGAAAATTGAGTTAGACCCATATTTGGACTCATTATATAATAGGGGTTTTTCTCCTTCACCGAAAGGGCTTCTAATTATCTCCATCTAAAAAGACAAAATCAAATTGGTTATATATTCAGTAGCTTAACAAAACAGTTTTCCTTTGTTTGCTCAAAACTACATTCAAAAGAGTTACTAGGTTTTTCCAGATTACGGGAGAGTGGTGCTAAACAAGTTGTGCGTCCAGAATGTTGACTGAAAGAAAAGCGTTGAAGTCTCTGGCTGCTTTAGGACAATGCTCCACTTCACAGTAGCAGTGTATGCTGCACAGGACTAACTTCAACATCCTACCTCGATCACCTTAACCTTTTTTCCAGATCTAGATCTAGCTTCCCTGAATTCTTTCTCTTCCCACTTAAAATCTGTCCTCAAGAGGCTGCAGATTTTGGACATGTCATCACTGCTGTGGAAGGGAACTTTTAGGGTCAGGAAACAAATGACGGTTTTCTGATGTGTTAAATATGCTGGAGAAAGGTTGTAAATCTGTACTGATGTCACAGGAGATTATATTGTAAAATTTTCATACTGACTACAGATTACTTACGGGAGGCCAGAAACATTTGGGCACCGCTGGTACACTGCTAAAGTTCATGCTAACTAAACATAATTACAATTGTTGTGAATAAATTATAATAAATAAGCAACATGCCATAAATTCCCTTATTTTTTCTAAACAAATAAAACAATAGCAATAATTTTATATATTCTAAAATTTAACAACATAAATAAGTTTCAATACTAGCTAACCAATATTAATTTGGATATAAGAGTAGAATCATTTTATATGCAGTTCAAAAGATTAATGTATTCTAATGACAAATTACTTCAAACAAAACATCATAAAATAAATTTGGCGATTTTCTTTGTAACATAAGATGTCCAACAGACAAAGCATAAGTTCTTATTCATAAACTGTCACCCTTTAAAAGATCAATTAAATATTAATACCAAAATGATTATTAAAATTTCAACAATATATTTTTTTCATCTTCAATTATGTCTCTGATCACCAATGAGTTATAGGTTTCAAGTCCATTATGTAAGTGAAGGAGTTGAAAATTTGTAATATTTACATATGGTCAAAACGAGCCAGCTACCGGTAAATTCATTTGATTGGCCCTTTTTTATAATCCAACTAAAAAGTTTTCTACTGTTAACATACTATGAAAGTACAAAAAACCATCGAAAGCATGACCAAGTCAACTGTAACCACAGCCGCAAGCTAGAGGTCGAAGCGCAGAACTGTAGACCATCCCAACCCCCGAACGATTTAGGAGATATGGAAACACCCCACCCCCCCTCCCCAAACGATTTAGGAGATATGGAAACAATATTGTACACCAAAAACAAAGTCAAATTTGTTTCCATGAAACACAAAATAGAATATCCCCCCCAAAAATTCCTAAATAGCAGAGAGAAATGGGGTTTCAGGTCCACTCGACACAAACTAGGTCATTTCGGGACTAACACATAATTGAATTTTATTTCAATAATTCGCTTGGGCATAGGTGTCTTAGCAGTGGGAGGAAACCGGAGGGCCTGGAGTCGACCCCATAAGATTGGACAGGCGACCCTACTTCCTAAATAGCAGAGAGAAATGTGGTTTAAGGTCCACTCGACACAAACTAGGTCATTTCGGGACTAACACATAATTGAATTTTATTTCAATTATTCGCTTGTGGTCTTAGCAGTATGGGGAAACTGGAGGACCCAAAGAAAACCAACGATGTTGGACAGGTAACCCTACTTCTCCTAAATAACAAAAGGCACAACTACTGTAATGGGTTGATGGGTGTACAAAGTTTTAAAAAGACATTTTGAACAGTTATTAGATATACACCGAAAATGAAATGGGAAGGACGGATGAGGTGGGAAATGAAATTGGGAAGGACAGTGTCCATTTCAATATCCCTCCCTAACTTTATGGACGTATAATAAACTGGGACTTGATTTTCATTACATTTAAGGGCTAATTTTAGGGGGTGGCTTTAATTTCGCTAATCGACTCTCCAGACTGTCACCTTTCCCAAGCATTTCTTGGTGTTCTATAATTTGTCCAATTCTTGAGGTTTTTCTTGGCTTATAATAGGCTTCCCACGCTTTCTTTTGGGGGTATTTCCTTAGTTTAATTAAGCTGTATACTATGGCCTGAAATTCAAGACAATAATATATATATATATATATATATATCTGATTACACTGCAGAGACGTGTAATGTCTAATACCGTAAGGTTTGACAATTAGAAGATTGTGATGTAATTGAAGAAATAGGTCAGTAATAATTGTCTGTAAAACAATATATTTAAAATACCCCAAATTTATGCTTTCATTATCTAAATTCATTACCCGACACGCAACTGTAATTTGGATTTCAGATAAATTGTAGTTAATTGTCCTTTGTTTTCAAAAACTGCACAATTAAACACTACATCACACCCCAGGGCCAGGCACTTATACAATTGCTCAAAAAACAGCACATTAAGCTGGTATTATATCTTGCAGAATGATTTTTAGGGGCAAATACCTCTGTTCAGCTGCCAACAAATTATTACTCGATTCTCTATTTTCACCAAACCTATATTAGATGCTAATATCCCCATAGAAATGAATTAAAAAGCAATTTCTAAATATTTACCTCGGGATACCAGACATCACTGATATAACGAAGGCTAAAAAAAGATTGTCCAGTCACTACTTTGTACCATTCAGTAAGAGTGTCCAATACCATACTTATCTACAGTAATAGACGAGCACAATTCAATTTTTAAAATACGAAGAGCACAATTCAAAATACAATTGTTTATTTTTTAAAGTGAAATATATCACTTGCATTATCTAATGTGGCATTGTTGAATTTGGAGATTTGTGAAATATGCTGTTTCAATATTAGGTATTATATAGATGACTGAATGCCATTATCTGTAATTTTGCTGGCACAGAGTATGAAATATCTTAAGGCTAGTGTTGAATGAAGATAATAGATTAAGAGAAATTGGGTTTAACGACAACGTCCACTTGACACAAACTAGGTCATTTCTGGACTAACATGGTTCAATTTTATTTCAATATTTTGCTTATGGGTAGGGTTCTTTAGAAGTACGAGGGATCCCGAGAAAACCCATGAGGTTGGACAGGCGACCTTACTTCTTGTCATCTACAACCAGGGAATCAAAATCATGCCAGCTGACTCAATGACAGACATTAAGATACAGTGCACATAATATAATACATTAGAAACATAATATTATAGAGGATTTGTATGAATTTTACTATTTATTGAGTCATTAATATACTAATTGCAACAGTAAAGGTATATGGTGATGAGAATGAATCTTGTGCACAAGTCACTTGTCTTGTAATCAAGGGTAGGGCGCTGTGATACACCTACCTGGTTATCATCTTCTAAATATTCATAATGTATCTCTTTCTGACTAGACGAAGCATGATATTCTAAATGTCGTTCACTTGGAATCTTGCCCTCATAAATTCCTCGCAGGTGCCCCTAGAAAAACAAGCCAACAGTGAGGCTGATGTCCACCACCGAAATCCATAAATAAATGACATATTAATTAAAGGCACATTTATTCTCTTCAAAAGTTTACTTAATCAAACTGATTATGTATACATGGTCTAAGCATAAAATGTTCAGGATCAAAAGTTTCATCACTCTCCATCAGTTAGAATCAAAGTTATCTTATCTCAAAGCATCGGCCAAAGAAATTTCTTAACTCTGTCTAGCTTTAGCGGGAAATGTTAATCATTGAACTCAGTCAAGATATTCCCCTAATCTTCAAGTTTAATCATATTCTACCTCAATTTGGAGATTGACTCCAATCAAATTGCTTATCACTCTATTTACCCTGAGCAGAAAAAGCTCATTATTGAAATTAGTCAAGGTATTGATGTAATGCAACTATACACTAAGTTTAAACATTTTATCTCAATTAGAACGAAAGGCGTGGGACAAAAAAACACCCTAAAATTAACTGAACTGCACTGCACTATTTACAGACTACCATGTATACAGGTTCTTGACTACCCATCAGAAGTTACTATTGATAACCCCTAAAAGTTCTATCTGTGCATGAATTTCAGAAAACATGTATTGTAACAGTACAGTTTCATATTCAAAGCTAGGTCATACTATACAAAATATTGTTAAAGATGCATTATTCACGAGCTACATTTTTTTTAAAAACTATTATAGTGAGAACTATCAGCTCTTTATCTAAATCTTACATAATGCATCTTTAAGCAAAATGTTGCTAAGAAATAATTGAAAATGACAGAAAGTATGGATGTCAATGTTGCTTATCAAATTGATAATATACTTGTATCTTGGACCTGATACGAGTTGAAACCCATGAACTATGGTCGCTAATAATAAAATTAATTTGTTTTGATTTTTCAGGTTTGTATGGCAGGTTTATAGATGTACAAAGTGGTATTCAGAAAATGCTGGGAGCTTCCATGATCTGCAGAATGAATGTTTCCAGGTTGGCATGGATCATATGACACATATGGATATTCCTATTATTTATCAGTTCAAGGCCTTAATGAGAATAACAACCAGTCAGGAGGAATCGATGGAGGGTTACTTTTGTTAAAATATTTACTTGTGTTTAATAAATACATTACATCTGTTGTTACTATCTATAGAATATAAATACATCTCATCTGTCCATTGAATATATAGGTACAACAAATATGAGTTCAACCAATTCATAAAATCCCCTGGTGGAGCAGAGTAGTAGGACATCAAACCCCATTTCATTTGATTTCATGAAATACCTTGCTCATGTTCGACAGTGGGCTGAATGAGGTACCCCGGCCTACATATAGATTCCAGGGCGTATCATTCTTCAATTACCCCCCCCGCCCGCCCCATTTTGAGTTTCATAAATCTGTTTATTAAAACAAAATGTAATAATCCAACATAAATACAACTTACCTTCACTTTATCAGTTTGGATAAATTTTATTAAAGCTTCATTCCTTTTCTTTAACTTCTCCTGTCTGAAGAGAAGATAGGAATCATATATAATTGGCTTCGAAATGTACAAAGGAATATGCAAGGCATTGAAATATAAAGTCAAACTGTCATGTGTATCAGTTATCCAGGGATCACGTGGCTAAGTGGGTAAGACACTCGCTCGCTAGCCTGAAGGTTGGGTGTTCGATTCCTGCATTGGCCAAGAAAGTTCATCCAGATTTTCCAGTGTGGTTTCCACTTGTCAGTGATGCAGGATGGAGGGCCTCGCATTGACAGCTGTCTAGTCATTCAGATGGGATGAAAAACCAGGTCCGTGTACATATTGGTGTGCAGGTAAAAGATTCCTTGGCAGTTGGAATTCGATATGAAGAGGCCATAGAGCAGCTGCCTGGGCAAAATTTCCCTCATAGCACACTATAGCGTATGCCCGTCTTCATTAGCCCAGTTTAAAAGCAGATCAGTAGGACTTTTAAACCCCATTTCATGAGTTATCCACCATACAAACATGACTGCCATCTAGCAAGGTATATATTGCCTTTTGAAATTATATATTGTTCAATTATTAGAATAACTTACTGTTTACTGTAAGTTTCTTTCATCTTTGGTGTAACTTTTGCATCTAAAGACAACCTTCTGTTGAAAAATAAAAAAAAAATTAACTCATTTTCATGAAATTTCATTGTCAGACACTACTGTGCTTGCTTTGCAACTGCTGTAAACCCTTTTATGGCTGTAAGAATGACTACTTTCTTTTAAATTTCAACACCAGCATTACGATATTTAAAACGAAAGTTCATAGAGAATTTAGCTTGCCGGTTATTAAATAAATTGACATCTTCTGGTGTTGTGGTAATGGGTGATAGCTACCTATATTTAGTGTGACTGGATTTGTTTCCTGTTTTAACGCTATCAAACTCTGTATCATCTGTAAAGGACGGTAAACTACAATCTACAAATAAATAAATTGAATCCATGAAACCAAACAAAAATCGAAACATGGAAGAAGGTTTGCGAGACTACACCATAATATACACCGAAGAAATACATGTATTGGGGAAGGGGGGGGGGGTGAATATTAACTATCAACATCCACATGGTTATTTGTTTGAATAACAGAGTATGTTAGTAAGTGCAGGAGGACCGTATCCCACACAATTTACACCAACATTTCAAACAACAAACATTAAATCCCATCAAATGAATATATCTGGCAGCCAGTAGTACGTATAGAAAGCAATGTAATATTAAAGTTCTTTATATGAAAATAGCTAGGAATCAAAACATAAGTGTGAAAAATTGCATTAATAGGGCATATACGCTTATTCATACAAAACTTTTGAGTACGTAGCCCACATTATTTTAATCTACATTTGCCCTTTAATCTCTTCAAATTTTACTTTTATTCTTACCAAAACTGTCGGAGAAATCAAACGACTTGTTTTCAGTTGGTGTTGGTGTGGACATCAAAGCTCTCTGGGTTAGTTCCGATTTTATTTCATCAAAAGCAACCTCAAATAATCTTTGTGATTCCTTATCATTCTGATTCTTTCCACTTTTCTAAAATATTAAAACGTAAACTTTCTTTTAAACAAACAAAATATCGACCTGACAAGTTTTTCTTCTCATCCACCTCTTGATGGTATTTGACATGTACTTTTCTCTGTATTAAATTCTCCACTAACATGTTAACTGTGCGCAGGAAAAATGTGCTCAACAGAGGTCAATCGATGGCAATGTGCCCTACAGTTTTTAGTGAATTCAGAAAACAAAAAGTCAAATGTGCCCAATATTTGTTCAGGATATTACCCTCCTATATAACTTGAATCATTCACTGCCTACATGATGTAAATGTGTATAACTGACACATTGATCATAAAATAATTCAATGCTACACAGACTTGACAGATGGTGGACAGAAATTATTATGTAATTTTTATTTAACATTTTGTCAACTCTGTGATGAGGATCACGGTGGCATAGTGGGTAGTTCGACTGTTCAATTCCTTCATTAGCCGAGGAAGATCATCCAGATTTGCTGGTGTGGTTCTCCCTTGTTAGTGATGCAGGAAGGAAAGCCTGACAAGAACAGCTGTCTAGTCATTCTGATGGGACAAAAAACTGAGGCCTTGTGTACACATTACCATGCACATAAAAGATCCCTTGACAGTTAGAATTTGATATAAGAGAAGGCCGTAGTGTCACGGTCGGGGCAAAATTTCCCTCATAGCACACTGTATGGCGTATGCCTGTCTTCAGTAGCCCTGTAAAGCAGCAGAACAGTAGGATGTTCAACCCCATTTTATTCATTCATTTTAACTGTTATTGTTGACCTCAGTTATTTTTTCTATCTTAATCAAATTATCCTGCACTACCCCAATGAAATAAGAAAAGTCCCAAACTTGATTCTCGACCCCTACCAGAATTGGAACGAGTGACATTCTAACGCACATGTAATAGTTCAGTTTTCTGACCACTCAACTGCCATTGGCCTACTATATAATGTACTTACTATAAAATCATCTGTTCTTGTTGTACTAAATGGTAGTACATTTTCTTTCTTATACCTTAAGCGGAATCTACAAAAACAGACACATTTTTTTACAAATACCTGTATTTTATGTAATGGTTCAATGAAAGTAGCGTACTGTAAGACAGGACCGGTGTAAACACAATAGATTAAAATATGAAGAGAAATTAACTTCAACCCATACAGACTTATTTAATCTGCTTCAACACCAACATCTGAGACATTTATTTCAATAACTTGCTAGCGAGCAGGGGTTTTTGCTGTAGGAGGAAACAGCACAACACCTCACTGACCTTTACGTACGAAAATTAAATGGTAGCTTGCTATTTTTTCGCACGTATACAATGAATGGCCATTTTGCTCAGTAATCCCAGTCAGAATTTGGCTATTTTTTTAAAATTGCGTTAAAGTTTTAAATTTTTGTTTAGAACTGAAATAAATTAACTATTAGTCAATCCCCATGCTAAAAACATTAACAGAATTGATTGTGTATATCTGAAATAGACACGACCGAAGCACAAAATAGTGCCAATATGCCGACGTCAAATCTAGAGTTGTAGATTTTATTTCTGTGAAAAATCATTGGAAGAAGCGATAAGACGTTATGACTGTGTGGATTATACAGTCCTAAAGGCTGCGAGAGAGAGAGAGAAATGGGGTTTAACGTCCACTCGACACAAACTAGGTCATTTTGAGACTAACACATGGTTTCATTTTATTTCAATAATTCGCTTGCGCGTAGGGGTCTTTATCAGTGAGAGGAAACCGGAGTGCCCGGAGGAAACCCACGAGGTTGAGAAGGCGCCTCTATCTTCATGCCACATACGCTCACACCAGGGCTCGAAACCACAGCCGCAAGCCAGAGATGACCGGCCAGCTAGAGGTCGAAGCGCGGCACTCTAGACCACTAGGCCATCCCAACCCCCCCTAAAGGCTGCAGGGAGGCTTGTTTACAATGTAACATTGTGTCTTGTAATGTTGACATTTTGTTTGTTGATGTGACATCATGACCTGCGACGTTTATGGATATCATGGCTATTCACTGTGTCAGAGTCCCTTCTCTGCAGGAAGGGTGACTCTATCGTTCAGATTGTGACCTTTATGGTCTAAAGAAGGCATGTTGTACGACCCAATCACTAGAGTCCAACAAGACTGTCTTGGATTTCTATCAGGAAAAGTTACTAAATTCTATATAAAGACCACACAAAGTATGGAAATATGTCCACACAGCAGCTATTTTTTTGAAAAAATTATCACCAAAGACTTCAGCATCCAAAAGGAATACTTGGATGTTGACCAAATTTGATATAGATGTTTCCAAAAATTCTGACCTCTTATCCTATTAAAAAGTGTGTGGCCTCTACCACTGTAACATGGCTATTATTTAATCTTGTGTATTTAGCACTAATTTCTTAAACATTCGTTTAATATCAAATCTCTTTTTAAATTCGTAAAAATCATTTAAAATCACCTCAAATTATCTAATTCGTACTTGTGTCCAGTAAAGCTGACTGATTAATTTTGATAATGAGTGTCACAGGGGGTGACAACATGTGGGGAATAAAACTAAATAGGAGTCATTACAGCTTCTAACAATTATATAACAAAATGGATGAATAAAAGTATGATTCTTACTTTTGGTTCTTGTCAGAACCATAAAACATCACAGATAAGCGGACTCCGTTTTTTATTTTCTTAACATCAAGAATCTGAAATATGAAATACAGTTTTTAGAATTATTTCAATGAGAACTATTTCCTACACACTCTGATTTACTATTGAAATATTCTTTATTTTAATAAGTTACACCTTTTATGACTTCTAGAGGTCCACAACCTTGGTATTTCATACTTTTACACTATTTGCGTACAAGTAGCAGTTATTTATTTATGCAGTTTCAGTCTGATTTTCACAAGATTTCATACAATTTAGGATGCACAATCCAGGATGTTACGGTCTGATATGTCTGAATATCAAAACGAACTGAGATCTTTGGGTTATAAACACACATTTCAAGTTCCATCAAAATCAAGAAGTGGCAGTTTTGGTCAGATTTTTTACGAAATTTGAACTCAACCAATCAAATTGTTTATCTCTGCTTACCCTACTTTGAAAATGCTCATCTTTACAAAATAAACACCTACACCAAGTTTGAACATTCTAGCTCAATTAGGAGATTTAATGTGACGGACAGACAGATGGAAAACCCATTTTAATAGTCTCATTTCATTGGAAGATGAGGGACAAAAAGAGCTTAGATATTAGCGATATGTAAGCTAGTCTCGATTGTCATTACTATCGTTGTTATGATAATAAACAAAGTGTTGACTATCCAATTTTTACCTGTTTAATGTATGTGTAAGTCTTTACCTTAGACGGCCAGAATGGATATCGTCTGAACTTCACCCACACAAAATCATCCACCTTTGGAGAGTAAAGGATACCTGTGAGACAAAAAGTTGACAGTTGTATCAGTAAATAATGTAAATGTGAAATATGTAATTGCAGTGCTATCAATTAACCTTATCAGGGTTAATAGAAAAGCCTGTTCATATTTCGATTTCCAACTGTCCAGGGCCCATTTACGAGCACACAACATTACACAGGACCTCATTTTTTTGGGGGGGGGGGGGGGTATCAAAACAACTAGATGCAGTTCCTTGCCAGATTATTGACAAAAGGTTACCATGCAGTGAAATCTTCAAGAACCTGAGGCCTCCTAGGAAGAGAAATAGATGCAGCTCCTTGCCAGATTCTCCATCCTACCCCACTGACAAAAGGAAACCATGCTAAAAATCTTCAAGAACCTGCGGCCTCCTTGGTAGCCAGGCACTGCATTACATACTGAGCTACGTGACAACAGCTCCCTAAATGTATGGGAATACCCCAGATTAATATTTTAGAAGGTCTATACCTCAAAGATCGAGATTATGAGTTTTTTTAAATTACGGCTGTACTGAAAATGTTCATTTTTATAGCTAGGATTTAAACACGACACACATAAAAGTCTTATGCCTTGACCTGAAACAAGCTACATGTTAACAGTATTCTGCAAGGGGTATGGGTGAGTGCAATTGTGTTGCAAAGAAGTTTCCCATATCTAGCCAATTTAATATCAACAAGCTTCTTCATCTCGAGAACATAGTCATTACATAACTTTAGCCTCTGTGGCATTGATCAAGGACCATAACTCTGATAGTAATTATTGGAAATCATATTACATTATTTATCTTACCATTGGTTTGAGGTAAAAATTCTGGGAGATCGTCATCATCAGAACTGTATCTCTCACACGAATCTTCTTCCAAGTTAGGATCAAACTCTGATAAACTGGAATTCAATGTAAACACTATGATCAGAGTAATTATAGGCATCCAATCTGGTCAATTTTGAGAGAATTCCATTATCAAATTATCATGAAAAACAAAACTAGTGTAATAGACATACAGCGTGATTTCAAAGCCTATTAACAAAACATTCTATCCTTTCTATTAAATTCTTATCAGCAAGTTAATTACGAACCAATATTTACAATGTGTAAGACTCAAACAGAATAAAAAAACATGTGATATATTGGCAAATCCATCTCAAATCTTCCATGCAATCTAATCTGAATATCCCTGCATATGGTCTTATTACAGAAAATTGAAAATTATTTTTCTGACAGGCAGAGATCACCAAAATTTAATCTGGAGCACTATGCATTTTGCACCAATTTTACCATACACATCCCATTTCCAGAGGTAGATTGTTGACAGAGAAGGCGACAAGTGTCCCTTTTTTTGGTGACGCCCCCAACCAGATGATACACGTACAATTTATTAAAGAGCAGTTGCCCCCACTCCCCCTTAACATCCCAATATCCATAATGGCTCAACAGCGCTACACCTGATTAAAAATTGAAAAAAAAGATTCTACCTTATGTTACTGTGGGACATATTAAAATTTAAGTCATCTGAATCACCTTCACTGAATTCTGTTCCAACTTTTTGTGACAAATGATCATCATCAAATACATTTTCTCCCATTATACTTTGTTTGGGACTTACATCCAATAATTCTGAGAAACTGTTCTTAGATCTTTTTCTTAGAACAACATCATCACTAGACATGCATCTTTTCTTACTTTTTCTAGTGGTTCTTGTATCGGGTACATCGATCTTCCCACTACATGTGATTAGTTCAGATGGGTTCTCAACTTTTATTGAATTCAAGGGAACTGTGGACACACAGCTGTTAACATTTGAAGAGTCCAAGTTAGCAGAAGATTGATCAGAATCACATGAACCGTTTTTTAATTTTTTTCTGTGTACTAATTTGGGGAGGTCAAGTGCCTCATCAGAGAACCTTTTTGCTTTCACTGAGTTCAGTTCATGAATTTCAGTATCATTCTGAAGAATATCTGTGCTTTTTTTATTTTTCTGTGATTTGGTTTCTTTGGAATGAACACAATTGTTTTTCTTCACTGAACTTTTTGTTTGTTTTTTAGTTGATCTTATTATTTTGTTGACTGAATTACTATCAACACAATTTGAGCAATCATTTCTGACACATCTGTCAGAAGATTTATGTTTAGCACCACAGTTCACACATCCTGAATCGAATTTTCCTTGATAGGATGTGTCCACTGTTTTACTTTCATTGACAGAGTATTTTCGTTTATTTTTCTTTTTTGAATTGTCTTTATTAGAGTTACAAGAATTATTTTTACGTTTATTCGTTGACGGTTTAATGTTTTTCTTTCTTGGTGTTCTGGGTAATGGCAATTTCTTTTTTACACTTTTTAAATCTGATAGTAATTTTGGACTTCCACTTCGTTCAGATTTTAAACTATTTGATCCATTATTGATGATTTTAGTTTCATTGCCATTTGTTCTTTTTTTCTTAGCCTGTAAGGAATAAGATAACTGTGGTGAGTTGGCACACTTTTTCGTCGGAAGTTTATAAGTTTGCTCACTAACCTTTGTATTAGCCGGTAAACTTTGTCTTCTCAATTTTTTTTCAACAACTGTCTGATCTGTCTTTAAATCACAGCTTGTTGCTAGTTCATTATTAGAAAACGAAAAATTGGAACTTAATAACTCTGATTGCATAGCAGTTTCTGGTTTAACTCTACGTAGTGTAATAGAATCTTCTAAAGCAAACAGACTATCTGCTGATCTTCTTCTATTTATTGCTTTATTGGCTGTCTTTTTCTTGGTCATTGCAGCATCTGTTGAGGTCTTTTTTGTGTTATTGTTGGTGATTCTTTGAGAATGACAGGTTTGTCGAATTTCCATCTTCAAAGAATTGATAACAAAGTACTGCAAAGGCCAACATACATCTGGATGCTTTTCATCTGTTACAAGTTCATTTAAAGTTTGTTAAGACCTGATTTGTCACAAATCATGTGCAGACATAAATATGAATATTAAGTAATCTGCAATACAAAGAAAGATGAGACAACACCCATTATAGTATACACCCACTTGCTGTGGCATAGTTATAAAATCTGTAGAAGTTTTTCCTATTTTAATTCCAAATGACCTCACTTTTGATACATGTATCTAATTATAGTTTTGTTTATCAAACCGGAACAACAGAATAATAGAGAGAGAGATAAATGGGGTTTAACATCCACTCGACACAAACTAGGACATTTTGTGACAAACATATGGTTTAATTTCATTTCAATAATTTGCTTGCACGTAGGGGTCTTTAGCAGTGGGAGGAAACCGGAGTACCCGGAGAAAACCCACAAGGTTGGACAGGCGACCCTACTCCTTGCTACGGACAACAGAATGGTTTGTTCATGTCAGTATTCCACCGACTTAAATATTGTTACTGGCTCAGCACTAACAGTAACAAGGCTAAAGAAGATGGTCTGAGCATACACCATGCAGTGTGCTATGAGAGACATTTTGTGTTTCCGCTAATCTTCATCGAATTCAAGTGGTCAAGGGATTTATAATTAGTTTGGGACTAAAAAACATAATCAAAATACGTTTGAATTGATCCGCCATTATGATATTTTAACATTTGCAGACTGAATGCTATTATTTCAATCGCAAAATTGTATCTGAAAATAGTGCGATTCCTTTTGCCCTTTGGGAAAATAAAGAAGAATCACGGTGAAAAACACCTGTACAGTGTAATGCTTCCAAAATAGCCTTACATTAGAACAGTGGTTGGGGAAGAGCGGTATATTAATATTGGAGCATAATAGGGATGACCAAGAATGGTTACAGGACAACGTACGATCATAGATTGTGCATTAAAGGTACTTCTTATATTACCAAGCTGAGGCTGGCTGAGGCCTTCTTTCAATCTTTCATACACCAGACAGCAGGGGGAATCCCTGCTGAAAAACCAGCAGGGCATGGATAAAACTTTATTAATGATATGCAAAGTTTAGCACTGACCAATAATTCCTGGATTATGATAGGGTGACTCACCATAAATAAATATCTCCAAATATCTCGACAATTACGACACAATATTTATATAACCAAGCCTTAAATCAGTTTCACACATTTATAATCACTAAATAAACGATCATGTTGTACTTAATAAGCTATGACCATTTAACCATCTATAAATAATAGACTGAAAACTGGTTCTGAGTGTCGTCCATAATATTCAGACACTTTTGAGTAAAGATAGTCTACGTGCCCTTGTTTTGAAATTAGTCTCGCTTAACCAGTCTACCGACCATTCCATGTCTGATAATCAAGACTACCTTTTTATGAAACATAACAAAAAGCTGCAACAAGAAATTGAATTTAGAAATACGTAGGTAAGGCAACTCAACAATTGTTTTAAGAACCTTGTAAAAGTAAAATGAAACTACTGCTAGTATCATGTTGTTGCTGCCGAAAGTTTTTCAGAGATATTATTTGACTACTAAACCAAAAGATGCCACTCCTATTCCTAACGGTACAGTTAATGATAAAGCAATTTAAAAAATAAAACAAACGTAATTTCTAAAGCTGTTATAATAACAAGGACGCTAAATTTTAATGCTATTCAAAATCGTCAACAATAGATTTTTTACGGCTGTTATTGTTGATCACTGGTAGAGAAATGCACTGCCATGGCTATTTATAGTATCATATGACATAGACTCCACATCTGGCTATTCATTAGTTCCTTTTGGAACCTTCCTTGAGCGAACAATATATTCGCTACACAGTTCCTATCTGGCCTTCTATAACTGCAGCATGAAAATACCGTTCTTCCCCACCTCTGTTCTAAGGCTATTTTGGAATCCTTACCTACTATTTTTCACCTTGATTCTACTTTATTCGCCAAAGGAATCATTTCTTGCCACAGCTGACACACATTTATAAAGATTCATCACTATTTTCAAGTAGAATTTTGCGATTATAAACATACACCAAATATGTTTAACTGAAGAGACAATACGAGACCCCGACATGCGCAAACCACATTTTTATTTCAACTAAATTCTACTTGGAAATGGGAGTTGAATTATTATAAATTTGTGTCAAATATATAGTGAGAGAGGATTCCTTTTGGTGGAAAATAAAGAATTGTGGTGACAGATAGACGGTAAGGGTTCTAAAACAGCCTGAGAACAGGGGTGGGGAATAGTGATATTTTACCGTATTTTCATACTGCAGTTATAAAAGGCCAGATAAGAACTATCAGTGAATGTTCGCTCAAAGACAGTTCTGAAAAGAACTAGCTATTCAGTCTCGAGACCCAGCCACTGGCACTGCAGCGTACACATTAGCCGTGTTGCGTCCAACTTTTTGTAGAAAGCACGGGTCACCCTAATTATGATTATATAGTGGTCAACTCTGTATGTGTGTCTGTGCTGTGGACTGAATTTGAAATTTGTTTGCAATTTAAGCAATGTTTGCAAATTACGGACTTGTGTAGGTACCGGTATGTCGGGGCATATGTCGGTAGGCTACATGTATATTTACATAAAATTTAATGGAATAATTTGAAAAATTTGCATAGCTCTACTAACAGTTACCCTCTATTAATTAAACTTTAAAATCAGATACACATACATACATGTGAATTGTAATCATGTAGTATATTACAGAACAATACGTTGAATAAAAATTAAAACCTGCAACTGGACTAGTTTTATATTGCTTTTCCTAACTTTACAATTGAAGAGTACAGGTATACGAAACTTTTTCCAAAAACGACCAGACCACTGAATGCCAGATCATCGACCGTATGTCCAGCTGTAATTTTCCTCAACTGCTATTTGAGTTAGCATGGATTGGGAAACACGTGGCAAAGTCTTGCCCACAGGCATATAAATTTATGGGGTTCATGAACGTAGATACAAAAACTAAAAGCAGCATAATACTAATGCCAATGGTGGTCTAATTCCACAAAATTATACGCGAGTTAAGTCCCTTTTCAGTTGTACATCACACGACCAAACCCTACGAACAGTTCCGAATGTAACCATCAGCTGTGGAAGATCACACTTGCATTTCCTAACTTCTTTTACTTGCAATAATGCCATTTTGAAACTTAAAAATTAATATTTCTTTTTTTCCTGATGATCTTTGGCAACACAAAATGTCGGAAAAGATACCCGCAGATGAAAAATGTCTATATGATACAGCAAATACTTTTTCAAGAATAAGTTTTTGGTAAGTCAAATTTGTCATTGACTTTGATCGATGAGTCTTCCCGAAATGACAAAATGCAAGTGCAATCCTTGCATAATTACTTAGATACTAAAATAGTAGCGCGGTTAAATAAATGAAAAAAAGAATCTTGTTATAATTGTATGTAAGGAGTTCAACATAGCACAAATATATTATATAATGATGAGTAGGCTACATGGTGGTACAACTACAACACTTTTTATTTTATGGCCGAAATGCACCAATACCAATATATTGACAATTAAAGTTTGCCTCCAATAATCCAAATAGAGGTACATAAAGTGGCAATCTTGTTTGATCCAACTCCCGGCCTTTTTTATTTTCATCACTTTTAGGGTTAAGTCAGGAATTTAAGATTGAAACCTACACAAAAATGGGAGTCACATCGAACCTGTCGTATGCCCGTAAAGTTTTGCTCTATGGAATATGAATGGGATAGAAACCAGTCCAAGGTCCCATTTTTAGCAATGTGTACACAGGTCCTTGGTTTATCGTTGCATGTGTACAATTTTCCCCATGGTGTCCCTGTATCAGTCATACAGGGCGGAAGGCCTGCAAAGAACAGTGTCTAGTCTTCTGGATGGGATGGAAACCAAGGTCCCATTTTTAGCAAGTCGGCACAATTCTGCCCAAAATGTTACCTACTGTCTCACACATTGATTCCAAATCTAACAACAACAAAATTTAAATTTGATAATCTTTGTTTCCACGAAAAACTATTCTCCAATTCTTCGATAATAAAACTTCGCCTCATTGATGGTCATCAAATGCCTGTTAACATTCCATGATCCAAGTACAGTATTGTATTTTGGGTTTTGGGGGGATTACTATTACTTGACAGGCGCATATCCATTGAGGGGGCCAGGGCCCCCCCCCCCTCAGCCCCAGTGACATAGTTGAATTTCATTTTTGTTTGCTTTGCTACTGTTGTAGTTCACATATTTGCTCTTTAATAGATGATATAAACATGATTTTCGCATTGTCTCCGCCCAAGCAATCCAAGGTTGCAACGTATTACCCTTGCTCCAATGTATTGCTCCCCCCTTTCGACAAAATCCTGGATCCAACCTGCTTGAACTAACCAGCTAGAGTTTGTTCACTACAGTTCACTACCGCTTTGCATATGTTTAGGTCTGAATTATGGTCAGAACTACCGGTATAATTAACACATTACATTAAGTTTATTAGAAGCTAACTGCCCAGTGAATAAAACTAAAATACCCAATGTCAGCTGTCATATTTTTTAAAAAAGAGCAGAAAAATAGGGCATGTGCTGATTTTTTTTTATCCCCATGCATATGAAATGATTATTACCGAATTTGTTTATATAAGACACATGCAGATGGTTGTAAAGGACAGTTACAGACTAGAATCGATTAGTTTAAAAATACATTAGTTAAGAGTTTAATGAAGAGTTGGCCATTCTTGCTATACTAATTCAAAAACAGATGATAAAAAAAGAAAATATTGAAAATTTCAGTCAAATTATTTTATTCTGAACGGAGTTATCAGCATTGGAAGTTTGGACAAGAAATGGGTACAAACTGCGGCGACACCTTTAATGACAAAAATATCAATCGTTTGATTGACAGACGAAACTCCACCCACATATTCTTGATTATCCAGTAACATGCTCAATAGTAATAGTACTCTTGCTTGACAGGCCTTCCATCACCAGTTTCCGGTAGCGCACGTCATCGAGTAACAGTAAACGTATCCAAGCCATCCGTGGGTCTGCAGAGTTAATTTTGTGCTTGTTGTCTAAATAAAGGTCTAATTAATCATTTCTATAACATCTGAAGCCTAAATAAAGACTTTCAATATGTTGATTTAGCTCTTGCATAATGCATGTTTAAATAGGGCTTGAACTGTTTCTGAAGAGAGTACATTTGACTACGTATATGATCCTCAATGACTCGACAATTGACCTTCATTTTAGGACTATAAATCTTTAATCTTTTCCAGTTTTTATTATCTCTCTGTATATGTACTATTTATATCTCTTGCAATATGTATATAAAGTAGTAGAATTTTCCTAAATATACGTGTATGTTTAATGTTTTGTTATGTTTTTATCTTTGTACCTATGTTTATCTCAGGGTAAAATGTCAGACAGGCTTAAGGGCCTTATTTTCCACTAGTTGGATTATATCACCACTTCTCACATACATGTAGCTGTACTCAATATGACAGGAGATTACTATGTGCATTATCTGTCATACACATCTCGTACACTCAATATTCTTGGAGGGGGGTTGGATGGCCAAAAGGTTAGCACGTGCCTGCTGTATCATTAAGGCTGTCATTGAGTCAACTGGCATGGTTATGAATCCCCGGTTGTATGTGACAAGGAATAGGGTCGCCTGTCCAATGGTTTCTCCCACTGCTAAAGACCCCTACGCACAAGCAAATTACTGAAATAAAATTGAACCATATGTTAGTCCCGAAATGACCTAGTTTGTGTCAAGTGGACGTTATACCCCATTTCTCTTTATGTCTCGCAATAAGCTTTGAAGTTACATGCTTATAATGGTTGTGCTTGTTACCATTGCTCACATCCATACACCCTGTTTTTAGGTCAGTTTTATTTGAAAATGTGGTAGCAGAGAGTATTGATGGATTCTGGAAGGGAATTTGATTTTTTTTTTTGAAAATGTCACATTGTAGTCCATATTGTGAATCATTTAATTAAGTCGCCCATATGTATGATGCATTAAGTCAGAATATTATACCGGTATATAAACTGTAAGTACAAATTATTTCTTCTCTTATTTTGTGGATGATTCTCCTGTTTAATTTCTTTTGTACTTCTCTCTTTAGGTGGCTTAATTCATTATTTAAAAAAGGTTGTAGAAAAGGTCTCACCCTAGAAGATGTATCGAAATGCCCACAAGAGGATGATTCCAGTTTTTTATTGGGAAAAATTGACAAGTAAGCTTTTAATAAGCCATATAGATAAAATCAAAGATGTCTGTGTGTATGTTTGCCCATCATGCTTTGTAGCACCACTCCACCTCAATATATGTCTGTGACTGTATTTTTTCGTATGTTCACCCATCATGCTTTGTAACAGCACTCCACCAAAACATACGAGGTATCAATACATTGGGGCCCAAGAGAATTAGACGACAGGCGAATTTGAGTCGTCAACAAATTAGGGCCTAGCAGAATTAGGCCCTGGGTTAATTTGAGCCCTTTACGAAGTTGGGTCCCGGGCAAAGTCGGATATCCTGCTAGTAGGGGTGGGCGATATAACCGGTATACCGGTGTATTGCGATTCAAACTTGCCAATACATCATATCGTGATACACGTCCAAGAACCGGTTCAGTCAATACGATCGGCAACTTCCCTAATAATCATCGGAATATTCCGTGAGATTGTCAATTCTGTTGAAAACTTGAGAATTTCCTTGACGCATTTTTGACGGCGGTAGCGGTAGCGACAGGGTTGCCAGATGCTTATAACGTAGGGGGGCCAAATCATTACCCAAAATGAGCCAAATTAAGAGGTTCTTGGGGCCAAACACACCTAACCCCCCTTAGACATCTACAAACTCATCTGTTTTGTTAAGAAATATATTCTTCTCCTGGATTTTTTTTTAAACTAAGTAAACGGAGTGAGAAATAAAAAGGGGGATTATGTGTCTATTTTGAAGTGTTATGTTTATAATATAGTATAAAACATTTCGCGCACCATCATAGTCACCTTTCCACTTAGAACTTGAAGCCATAGTTAAAAATTAATTATTGTTCTGTAGCTGGTTTTTAATACACAAATACACTAATCATTTTCCTCAGGCACATTCAGAAGTAACAAAGTAATACCTACGATAAATTCAAATTCAAATGATGAAGAAACAAAGTCACAATCACAGAAGTACCAAGTTGCGACAGGCAAAAGCAGACTAAGACTAAGCCCTCAGCAACTCAGCAGGGCCAATTGAAACTAACATCGTTGTTAGATATTCTAGGAAATTGGAACTGACTGACATCATCAGAAATTCCAGGAAATTGAAACTGAAACTATGTCTGTAATACAAAATTGAAACTGGTAGTGGTAACTGGGAGCCAGAGTGATGGGCGAGAAAGGGCCAAATATAATTTGAGTGGGGCCAAATATAATTTGAGTGGGGCCAAATTTGGGGCCAGGGGCCAAACACAATTTAATGGGGCCAAAAGACTGGTCATGGGGCCAAATTATGGCAACCCTGGGTAGCGAATCAACTCGCGGACCATTCGTACTTGACAACGGTATTAGCGAACCCAAGCGAGAAATCAATCAACTTATTTCTATTGTTTCTAATTCATTAATTAATGGTGACTATAGGTAATAAAAGTAAAACCCGCGATGGAAAGAAATGTTTAATTCGCTAATCATCCAATAAGAAATATATGTTTCAACATTTACGTAATAGGTCAGAGGTGAAAATTCACACCGTGCCTATCACTTTGGCGCTATTCCAATATTTTCACGCTGTCACTTAACGGCTAATAATTATATGATATTGAGAGTGAAATAGAATCAGATTTTATAATTTACTGCCAGGCATATTGTGGACTATGATAATGTCGAAGAAATCAACTATTTATTATTAGGGTTTCACACTGCGTAGCTTGTGTGAAACACTATTGTTTTTGTTAAAATTATTATTCTTATTAAGCTTTCATATTACATATGAAAGCTTATTGTTTCTGTTAAGATTATTATTATTTTTTTTTTGTGTATTTTCTGCAAATCGGATTTCTCAGAATCTAACCATGGGATCTTTCTAAAACTTTGACCTACCCCCCCAAAAATGGGGTGCGAACGTTGTTTAAATATATTTTCAAAACGTTTTACGAATCCGAAATCACCGAATTTTACGAACGAAAAAACTGACAATGCATAGTCGTAACTTTGTTATTTTTTGACCGATTTTACTAATTCTTTTTTCTTTGAATACCTTGAAAAAAATCATTTTCATCTGCAGTTTCACATTTTCGAATTTCGAAAATTCGTCGCTGTGATTTCGAACCGGAAGTTTAGACCAATTTGACAACTTCTTTAATAGTTGTACGATTTTCATGAAATTTAGTATACAAATAGATCTTACCAATGTGACTTCAAAAATATAATTAGAAATTTTCTAAATTATCTCCCCTTGGTGAAATTAAGGATCAAAGTTTTCAAAAAAATCGTCAAAATATAGGTCAGAATGACCTAATTTTTTTTTTCGATACTAGACAAGGAATTACTGATTAGTACACAAAATATGGAGTTTGTCGATCGAACCGGAAGTGCCACCATCTTTAAACGTGAAAAATCAAAAAGGCTTTTTTGCTATTTTACTTACAGACTCGGGAGTTATATTTTCGGAATCCTTGAAGGAATGCCTAAAAATCTATCGGATCAGAATTTTGATTTCGGTCATGTGATGGTCACAATTTTGAATTGAAAATGAAAAATGGAAGCAATTTGAAAGGCCCGGACTTCGGAACACAATAACTCTCCTTCTAATTAAGCTAGAATGTTCAAACTTGGTGTAGACGTTCACTAGGTCAATGTTATGATTGAGTTCAAAGATGAGCATTTTCTGCTTAGGGTAAGCAGAGATAAGCATGCTGATTTGTTGATTCTTTAGGGCACGATAACTTCGGTTATAATGAAGGGAGGGCGGTGAAACTTTTGTCAATAGAGAGTCTAATAGGTAGCCTGTTGTGTGAAATGATTGTATCATTTTTATACGCCCACATTGAAATGTGGTCGTATATTGTCGTCGCCCCCGTCCGTCCGTCGGTCCGTCGGTCCGTCCGTCCGTCCGTCCGTCGGTCCAGCGTCCACAATTGCTTGTGGACGCTCTAGAGGCTAAAGTTAATATCCGATTGACTTTAAATTTATACACAGTGTTTAAGGTCATGAGACGAAGAAGCCTATTGTTTTTCAGCGATTTCCGATAATAACTACCAGAGTTATGGCCCTTGACGACTTCAAAAAATCTTGTGGACGCTCTAGAGGCCAAAGTTAATATCCGATTGGCTTTAAATTTATACACAGTGTTTAAGGTCATAAGACGAAGAAGCCTATTGATTTTCAGCGATTTCCGATAATTAGTGCCAGAGTTATGGCCCTTGATCACTTCAAAAAATCTTGTGGACGCTCTAAAAGCCAAAGTTAATATCCGATTGACTTTAGATTTATACACAGTGTTTAAGGTCATAAGACGAAGAAGCCTATTGATTTTCAGCAATTTCCGATAATTAGTGCCAGAGTTATGGCCCTTGATCACTTCAAAAAATCTTGTGAACGCCCTAAAAGCCAAAGTTAATATCCGATTGACTTTAAATTTATACACAGTGTTTAAGGTCATAAGACGAGGAAGCCTATCGATTTTCAGCGATTTCCGATAATTAGTGCCAGAGTTATGGCCCTTGATCACTTCAAAAAATCTTGACGCTCTAAAAGCCAAAGTTAATATCCGATTGACTTTAGATTTATACACAGTGTTTAAGGTCATAAGACGAAGAAGCCTATTGATTTTCAGCAATTTCCGATAATTAGTGCCAGAGTTATGGCCCTTGATCACTTCAAAAAATCTTGTGAACGCCCTAAAAGCCGAAGTTAATATCCGATTGACTTTAAATTTATACACAGTGTTTAAGGTCATAAGACGAAGAAGCCTATTGATTTTCAGCGATTTCCGATAATTAGTGCCAAAGTTATCTCCCTTGATCACTTCAAAAAATCTTGTGGACGCTCTAAAAGCCAAAGTTAATATCCGATTGACTTTAAATTTATACACATTGTATAAGGTCATAAGACGAAGAAGCCTAATGATTTGCATCAATTTCCGATAATTAGTGCCAGAGTTATGGCCCTTGATCAGATCAAAAAATCCTGTGGATGCTCTAGAGGCCAAAGTTAATATCCGATTGACTTTAAATTTACACACACTGTTTAAGGTCCTGAGACAAAAAAGCCTACTGATTTTCATCGATTTCAAATAATTACTTCCAGAGTTATCTCCCTTGATCACTTCGAAAAACCTTGTAGCGCTGTAGATGCCAAACTTATAAATCATCCGATTGACTTCAGATTGATACACAGAGTTTAAGGTGTTGAAACGAAAAAGTATTTTGATTTTCAATGAATTTTGATAACTGAACAGCTAAATCCATGATGTTAAATGTTTCCTATACTAATTGTTAGTTTGGGGCAAAACTTTATAAAAAGCAAACAAATTCTAATGATTCTCAGATAATTACATAATGAGTTGTTACTCAGATTTTAGTGTATTACAAATGTTTTATTACCAAAAAAAAGTAAAAATATGCGACAACCCTTGTTGACTGCCCGGACGATTTAGCTGCTGTGGGCGTATGTTTCGTTGCCTGGCAACCTATCTTTTTTAAATATCAGGGATAGCCGAAAAAAGGAGATTGAAAATCCAAAAAGTCGTATTTTTACAATTTGGAGCATGTTTAGAGGTCTTTCTCGTAAAGTCAACATACTATTTTTTGGGAACTTCTTCTACAAAGAGTCTTATTGGTAGTCTTTTATATGAAACCATCGATCAACAGTCCAACATATCAGGAGTAGAAGAACAAAAGGATCGAACATTGAAAACGGCACCCTTTCATTGTTGAGCGAAACATGAAGTGTGGGTGACTACAATCTACGCATTTAGTCATCGTATAGAGCTTATTCAACAGTATCGAATTCCAACTGCTTAGGGATATTTTACGTGCACTCCAATGTGTACACGGGACCTTGGTTTTTCGTCCCATCCGAAGGACTAGACAGCTGTGCTTGTCAGGCCCTCCGTTCTGCCTTACTGACAAGGGAACCACGCCGGGAAATCGAGATGAACTTTCTCTGTGCAGAACTTTCAATTCAGGCAAAACGTTTATTGCATACGATTAAGCTGGTCAGTTGGAGCTTATTTTCAAAAGTTTTGTAATAATCGGTTGGTAATTAAAGTACCATGCACATTAAACTGTTAAAACAGAAAATTTCGCCCGGTTGAAATGTTTCTTGCTATAAGTCAGCAATTTTCCGAATTCAGGGAGGCTGGATGGCTGAATGGTTAGCATGTGCTCGCTGTATCGTAACCTATGTCATTGAGTCAACGGGCGTCGTTTCGATCTCCAGGTTGCACGTGACATGGTGTATGATGTCCAACCTCGTGGGTTTTCTCCGTGTTCTTCGGTTTCCTCCCAACGGCTAAAGACCAGTACGTGCAAGGGGAGTTTTTAAATAAAATTAAAAAACATATGTTAGTCCCGAAATGACCTAGTTTGTGTCGAATGGACGTTAGGCCGCATTTCTCTCTTTCTCTTTTTAAAGTTTTGTAATAATCGGTTGGTAATCAAAGGTACTGTTAAAGTGATAAAACAGAAAATTTGGCCCGGTTGTAATGTTTCTCACTTTAAATTCAGCAATTTGTCGATTTTAAGGGGCAAACGTTTATTGCGAACGATTAAGCTGGTCAGGGGGAGCTTATTTTTAAAAGTTTTGTAATATTCGGTTGATAACTAAAGGTACCGTGCAAATTAAACTGTTAAAATAGAAAATTTGGCCCGGTTGAAATGTTTCTCGCTGTAGGCCAGCAATTTGCCGATTTTAGGGAGGTTGCGTGGCTGAATGGTTAGCACGTGCGCTCTGTATCATAACGTCTGTCATTGAGTCAACTGTCCTTGTTTCGATTTCTTGGTTGTACGTGACAAGGAGTATGGTCGCCTTAACAACCTCGTAGGCCGTAACGCCGCTGCCCAGGTAAAATTTCCCTCATTGCACACTTTATGGCGTATGCCCGTCTTCATTAGCCCATTGTAGGAGCAGACAGTGGATAAATATTTTTCTGGTTCTAGCAATTATTTAATTTCTGCATAGAAATCTCTGGCCAGTTTTTTTATTGCAGAGTGCCATTCTTGTATATTGCAGTCTATGACCCTTTGTTTAAAACATGCTTAAGAAGTCGTCACGATTTCCTACTTATAACCAAACATATTGGAAACCATAATTATATAACATATCTTGGAAGCCCGATTACAGCTATACAAGTTTCAGTTATTTCCCTTTAGTTTAAAGATTATTTTTTTGCCCGGGTGCAATGTTTCTCACTACATTTAAATTTGTAACTTTGTGAGTTTTTGACCGATTTTGATATTATGTCTTTATAATTTTCCAAATCTACATATTTAACGTACATATTCAAACAGTTGAGTTCAACCTGATTCAAAAAGTTTTAGTTTTGTTCAAAGTTATCTCATTCATCCCGATTACAGCAACACAAGTATCAGTTATTTCCCTTTAGTTTTCAGATTACTCAATGTTTCATACTATATTTAGACTTGTAACTTCGCGAGTTTTTGACCAATTTTGATAGTTTGTTATTCTTATCCTTTTATTTGAGATACTTGATATAATCGATGACACGTGACGATGAATATGAAAGCTTTCATATCTGCATGGGACAGTAGCAGATCTAGTTATTATTATTATTAGGCTTTCAGACTTTCGTCTGAAAGACTATTGTTTTTACTAAAATTATTATTATTTATTATTATTATTTTATTTTTCGGGGGAGCCTATTTCTCAGCGCCTGTAACAGATACCGATCTGGGACCTAATTCTCCATAGGGAAACCATATGTTGGCTACTTGATAAACTATTTTTGAAACTTCTGCGCAGACCGGAAGTGGTCGAATTTTGTGCTGTGTCAAAAAATTAAAAAACGGCCGTAGATTCGTCAATTCTGTACCTATTTTCATACAAATGACATTTTCGGAAACCTTGAGTCTTTTCTCGGACGATAGCAGTTGAAAATTTCGATATTTCGAAACTTCATCGTTGACTTCTTGCGATCGAAAAATGGAAAATTTTATTTGAGAGACAATTTTTGTTATTTTTCAAAATTTTCAAATTTGACCTACATTTTTGGATACCTGAAGGCAATCTGGTTCCAGTAATATAAGTTTCATTCCGAGTTATCGCCCTTTATTTTTCGATTTTTTTCGAATTTTCTTCACATTTTGTGAGCTTAAGTTTCGTTTTACGGCCGGATCAACGTTTCTCAAATTCCTGATACATGAAGCAATATTGTCAAACCACCGTTTAAAGCAATTTCAACAACAATCCGTAAACCGGAAGTAGTCGAAATAATATGCGATATTTTGAAAAAAACGTGAAAATTTGGTGTCTTGGGTAAAAACACGATTTCTCCATCCGATATCAACGGATTAAACAAATTAAGGTATCATTTGGTCTAGCGGTGATTGGACCACTGAATGATACCCAATTCGTACGGATACGATGAGCTGGTGGCAAAATATGGCACGCTGAAAATCAAGTATTTTCTGATTTGGAGCTATTTTGGACGCCTTTATCTCGAAAACTGCTCCAGCGATTTTTCTTAAACTTTCTCTATTAAGAGACCCTTCGATGGTCTTTAGCATGAAGCAATACATTACAATCTTCCAATAATTGGAATAAGACAAAAAAGGGACTGAAAATCGAAAAAAGTCCAAAAATCGTGAAATTTTGGAAAATGCTCTACTATTTTTTTATTTTAAGAGATTTTAAAAAAACAGATATATATTTAAAAAGCTGACCTAATTACGATTCTAATGATGTATAATATATATGCAGTTATTGAAATTTAATTTTCAATATTTTGACATTTTGACATTTTTAACACTTTTGAACATAGGATTTCTCAGAAATATTTTATTTGATCGTATAGTGTCGTATATCATTAGAGAGCCCTGTTCCCATGCAAACTCCAAAACTGGATGCGAAAACTACTCGACAATGATTCGTATACCGGAAGTAGTTCAAAAAACGACAAAAAATGTAAAAAAGATGAAAAAAAATTGAAGCTCTTGCCAAAAGTTCGAATTCTCCGTCACATATTAGTGGACCAAAACAATTAAAGTGTCGTTGGATAGTTCCATTAATAGACGATCGTATAACATCTAAATAACACGAATTTGATTCTTAGGAAATAAATTATGGTACGCCGAAAACTAAGTATTTTCCGTTTTTGGAGCATTCTGAGACGCCTTTTTCTCGAAAACGACGCCTACGATTTTTCTTAAACATTTTTTACTCAGAGTCCTATCGGTGGCCTAGCGTGTGCATCTAATAATAAAAGCGTTGCAATATTATAGGTGGTCCAAAAATGACCTCAATCTTTGAAAAAAGTTGAAAAATCATTAAATTATTGAAAATGCTCTTTTATTTATCTTTTTTTCGAAAATTACGCAATGAATGTTTCTGACATTTCTGGTACAGGAAGTTAAGTATCTAATCAACTTGTTAAAGCTATTCCGACAATGATCGTAAAACCGGAAGTAGTCGAAAAAATCTCCGATATTTTGAATTTTTTTTACATTTTTACAGAAAACTTTTTTATTTATGGATATTTTTTGATGGTAGTTTACACAGAGTTAAAGTATCACCCTACTTGAGCAGAAGTGAGAAAGAATTTTGTCTCAGTAATTTTCTTTAGTCGCCATTGGCAAATTTAGTTTTTCGTACCTAGATTAATTATTTATTGTTCGATTTGTATAAAACAAAGTGCATATGCTTCGTGATGTCAATTGTAATATTTTTTGTTACGGTGACATTTTTCTGCACGCAACGGTAGAGCTGGGCGATATACCTAGAAACAGATATCACGATATTTTCAAAAAATATCGCGATATAATCACTATATCGCGATATTTTATAAAAGGTCAATACTTCCAGTTTATCACTTTTTAAATGTAAATATACATGCATAAAAAGTTGGAAATACCCCTCAATATTATTGTTTCTAATCAATATTATTTTTAGCATACAATACCAATTCCAAATTAACAAAACATTAATTCGAGCTGGTTCAAACACAGATCTATATATAGCCATGAAAACTTGCTAAAGTTGTTGTTTATTACAATTTTGATATTCAAAATATCAATTATATTTTATTAAAATTAAAAATATTTCGAATGAAGGAGGTCCAAACAACATAAAACAAAGTTTCAAGTTTGTGTTCTTTCGGCCGTGCATATTTTTATAGTTGTTACGGGTACGATTGGACTTTGTTTACCCGTACAAACTCTTTCTTTCCCATTCAAGAGTATACCTTCTTGAAAATGCATAATTAAACAATACAAGGATACTAAATTTAACTATAAAACATAAGTACTATGCCAAAAAGTGACCATTGATTTCGTCAAATATTTTTTCCCGGATCACGATCTCCATTGGCATGACACTGAATGATAATCAGTCTACCGGAACTCTCAATGTAATTGGCATTATTTATATTTCTGCTTTATTAAAATTTAATTCAATCTTAAAATCAGTGATTTCTTTCGAAAATCAAAGTATCGGTCAACACAATTCGTCAAGATGTATTGAAAATGATCAGAAACAGGGATAATTCTAACGGGTGGAAAGGTGAGCGAGAAGTCACGTGACGTAAACAAGCTCCGTATCGGCATTTGCAAACTTTGTGGAATGAATACTCGGGAGTTTATAGCAGTATTTTTTCATGATTAAGCAATAAAATATAGTAAATAACATAAAAAAGAAAACATTTTGTTCAATATTTATGTTAAATATCATCCAGGAAAATCAAAACCGCGATATATCGCGGTATGTTCGGTTTTTCGATATTTTTCTGAAGACGGTATTTTTCACGGTTTTTATTTCTGTGACGGTTTTATATCGAAATACCGAAATATCGCCCAGCTCTACAAGTGGCGTAATATTAACAAAAACTACAATTTTGAGAGTTAAGTACCACTTTTTGACAGCAAATATTATTTTTTTCGAAAATTGATATAACAAAAAGAATGCGCCCTGTAAAGGGGCATAAAATGTTTCGCTCAGATTCTTAAATTTCAATTTAATTTTCGGGCAATTTCGAATAAAATGTAAAAAAAAAGGGTAAAATTCAGTTATTACAACCTATTCAACGTCTTTATATTTTGAACTATTTATTCGTAACTTTCATAAACTCGTAGCCATAATCCAGACGAAGAGAATGTATGCCAAAAATAGTTTGTAATATGAGCAGTTGCCGAGAAATATGCAATTTTGCATGCATCACTTTTCAAGTTATTTTGCCTATAAAAGAGTAAATTATTATCCGATTTTCAATATTTTTCTTTTATTTGATGCCTAATGCCGATTTGGACTAGGTTAAGCCAATTTTACAGTTTCACTGTTACCGGAAATGACGTCATTTTGGCAAAAACTGTATTTTTAACCTAAAGAACAAATATTTTATTCAAATGAGTCTCTTTTATAATATTTTTAAAATTATGATATTTGAATCCCATCAACGAATAGCATGAACCCATACGATCATACAGATACCACAAAAAAGTTTCTAACTTGTACGGTTGCCGAGAAATAGACGATTTTCTACAAGTCACTTTTCAAGCTTTTTGGTCTATAAAAGTGTCAATTATTATTCAATTTTCATACAATTTTCACCATGTGATGCCTTATGCCATTTAATATTGCAATGATCTGATTTAACATTTCCATTATCACCGGAAGTAATGTCATATTTGCAAAAACCGTATTCTTAGACTTCAAAACAAATATTTTTTTTAAGTGAGTTATATTTATTATTTGTTTAACGTTATAACGTTTGATTCTAATGGCCATTTAGATTGGATCAATATAATCATACTGATATCAAAAAATTGCTTCTAGCATATTCCCTTGTCGAGGAATAACCAATTTTCTAAGGATCACTTTTTAAGTTCTTTACCTTTTTAATTTCAGTTTATGGGTTCTAAGTTTATTATGTTATTGGCTGATATGTATAAAACAATTCTCAATGGCGAATTCTCAACTTATTTGTTATCGATAATGATTTCTTTTGGCACCGGAAGTTAAGTTTTTTTGCCAGATTTTACAATTCTGACCGGTGTATTTATTTGCAAGCAAATATTACTTTTACAAATCTGATAGAGGGTGTCACTGAATCATAACAACTACAGTATCGTTTGGTAGGTCGATGGATCGGCTATTGTATGACGCACTTCCTGTCTGATTCCTGAAAGCCGATTCAGCACTGCAGGTCTGCAGGTCTAGTTATTATTATTATTATTATTATTCAGATTCCAATTTGAATAGATCTCAGCAACTACGTGTCGCATCGTTACGATTTCTTCGGTTTTACTGGGAAAGTGGGTGTGACTTAGAGGATAAAGCTATTTTGAACGTTCTGCGACAATGCGAAATGTCCGAAATCACCGAAGTTATCGTTTTTTAAAATATTGCAGTAATTTTAACAATAATCATTGGATTTTAACTTTCGATACATTTTGGCATAGCCGGAGACAGGGCACATAGCACATAGCTACGCTACTTTCGATTTTTGATTTTCGGCAAATCTTCGAAGATATTAGGCGCCAAATTTCGAAAATTTAAAATTTTACAAAAAACTTTTTTATTTATGAATATTTTTTAGTCGTGTTGTGCACAGAATTAAAGAGTCGTCTGACTAGCGCAAAAATGTTAAAAAAATTTGTCGCAGTAATTTTCCTTGGCCGCCATTGGCTAATTCACTTTTTCAGTCCTAGATTAAATTTTTATTGTTCGATTTGTATAAAACAAAGGTCATATGCTTCGTTGTCTCAATTGTCATTTTTTTTATTACCAAAAGTGTTATCTGTCGGCACCGGAAGTGGCATAATTTTACCAAAAACTACAATTTTGACGGTTAGTTTCCTTCTTCTTAAACAAATATTATTTTTTGGAAAAATTATATGACTCAAAGAGTGTGTCCTTTCAAGGCGCAAAAAATGTAGGAAGCAGTTTTTTTAATTTCTATTTCATTTTCTAGCAAATTGGATTAAGAGGTGAAAAAGGCGTAAAATTGACCTATTTACAACCCATTCAGGCTTTTCAGATTTTAAAATATTTTTACTTAACTTTTATAAACCTGTAACTATAATCCATACGAAGAGAATGTATGTTAAAATTAGTTTCTAAAATAAGCAGTTGCCGAGAAATGGGCAGTTTTGCATAAGTCACTGTTTTCGTAATTTTGCCTGTAAAATAGTCAATTATTAATGGATATTCACAAAAGTGACATCATTTGATTCAAAAAGCAAGTCTGCGTCATATCATGTTGATTACTATTTAAAATTGACACCGGAAGTGACGTCATTTAGTCAAAAACTCAATTTTTAACTTTTAAAATCGATATTTTTTTCAACCAAGAATTATGTCACATATAATAATAAAATTAATTTTTGGTTTAAATTCACATACTAACAAAACTCATACGGTCAAAAAGATATCATAAAATTGTTTCTAACTTGTTCGGTTGCCGAGATATAGGCGATTTTCTAAAAGTCACTTTTGAAGGTTTTTGGCCCATAAAAGTGTCAATTATTATTAATATTATTCGATTTTCATAAAATTTTCACCCTTTGAAGCCTAATGTCATAGACGATGTTAAAAAACTAATTTAAAGTTTTCATTATCACCGGAAGTAACGTCATTTTGGCAAAACTGTATTTTAAGCCTTCAAAGCCGATATTTTATTCAAATGAGTCTGATTTGTAATGTTTATACAATTATGATATTTGATTCCAATCAACAAATAGATTAAACCCATACGGTCATATAAATACCAAAAAATGGTTTCTAACTTGTACGGTTGCCGAGAAATAGACGATTTTCTACACGTCACTTTTCAAGGTTTTTGGTCTATAAAAGTGGCAATTATTATTCGATTTACATAAAATTTTCACCATGTGATGCCTTATGCCATTTCTGATTTCATAAAACTAATGGAACATTTACATTATCACCGGAAGTACTGTAATTTTGTCAGGATCAATTACATGTAACGAATGTATAAAATGAAATGATATTGCTGGATTTGTTTGATTCTGTTTCCATTTTATTTGATGTGTGCAATTCTTATGTGGAAACCTGTATATTGGTTTCATTGGTACCGGAAGTGACATATGTTCAAGAGTAACGTGGCACCGAAATTGACACAAGTTCAAGTTCAAAGGTAACATGGCACCAGTGAAACCCGTCATTCCTGCATGCAGGTCTAGTTTTTTTTGACGTTATGATGCGAAGAATGCGTCTACTCGAGCCGAGATCAAACGTGTCGCCGCCATCTTGGATACGTTCGATCAAACAGATGATAACAAAACTTACGGCTAATAATTCTAGACTTTGGAAAGCTAAATTGAATCAAAACTTTTAGGATTTAATACAAGCTAAATTAAGGAAAATTACACTGTCGAAGCTTTCAATGAAGCAAAGAAAACGACAATTCCCGTCATAAATCCAAAGAAAGGCAGAAATGTTAAAGCCCCAATAACACTTGTTGTAATTGAATAATATGTCCCAATCTTTATTCTGGTCAACAAATTGTATTATTTTGCAATATTCAAATAAATTGATGATGCAAATTTCATCGTAACACACCTAATTTAAAAAATTGGAAAAATTTAACTACATGATTTGAAAAGGTTAACGTAAACCTTTTCAAATGTGACTTGGATTTTAAAATATTTTCGAACCTTCTGGACAAGTAAAATATGATGTAATGAATAATTTACACAACAGGTAGGGCACTTAAACATCTGGTACTTAGAATAAGACTATTATTTATTTTCTGGAGCTGCCAAGCCAACAAGAGTGTTATTGTTCCTTTAAATGCCGTAGGCGAAGAAGTAACCGTTATTTGATTTGGGTGATGTTTCTTTTTAAAAGTTATATTTGTATTTACTTTGAACACTGCTGCCAACGTGAAGTACTATATTTTTGTTTTATTTTTTAAAAAAAAAATCGTAAGGGATACTTTTTCACGTTATTTTGCCAATATGATAGAGAAAAGTCATAATTGGCTTTTCAATATAAAAAAATTTATAGTAATAAAATGCTACTTTGTACAATTGAATTTTATATCATTGGGAAGAACACGACAATGTTTACATTTTAATGTATAGAAAATATTTTTTTAGTTATTTTCAATTTTGTAGAGGGTATTAGGATTAACAATAATCCTCTAATTGGCTTTGGGAGATGGGCCCTGCTGATTTAATGAGCTTAGGGGTAGGGTAGCTAATCTTTTAATTGGCTCAAGGCGTTTAATGTTGAATGTTGCATTATGCAATAAATGTAACGCAGAAGTGAGGTAAATAAAAACATGGGTTTTGTGGATATCTTGTTCTTGTAGTTGACTAGTTGTACAATAGAGGAATTGCATGTTCAAAGACCTTCACCTGAGTTTCAGTGTTGCTACCAAACTGATCCCGCAGTGAATATTCGCTTGGCCGCTACAATCACTGATAAGCATGACATCGACGAGGCTTAATGAGTACGGCATATTAACTTTT
This sequence comes from Patella ulyssiponensis, assembly GCA_963678685.1. Lineage (NCBI taxonomy): Eukaryota > Metazoa > Mollusca > Gastropoda > Patellidae > Patella > Patella ulyssiponensis. Next base: position 18,802,455 of record OY783228.1, read on the forward strand.
TTACTCCGACAAATTAAATTCTCAAACATTTTTTTGAGGTAAAAGAAAAATAGATAAAGATGCTTGAAGTATTTGTAGTTAAAAAATATTTCCTATTTAGTGTAGGGCCTAAATGGGTATTAAAATGAGTAAAATGCATCATTTTGCCCGAAGCAGTTAGGTGTTAAGTAAACATTGCACGAGCCGTTGAGCCAATGACTGGCGCCGTCTGCAGTCAACTCACGTGCTATGGACACTCATCTGTTACAGAGTTAATTCGTAAGTAATTCTCTGTGAAACAGATTGTGTTGCTACATGTATGAGATACATGTAAGGCTGTATTTTTATTATTGTGTTGCTACATGTATGAGATACATGTAAGGCTGTATTTTTGCAATAAATCTGGAGTTAACACTTTCATAATATATTGCAATATGTATTGCAATACGACAAATCATATCGCAATACGATTTTTTTGGCAATACCCACCCCTACCTGCTAGTACTAAATAGATATTGATTCTTTTCAGATCATCTAATTTGGTCTTTTAAATGGTTATTTATTGCGATTTCAAATTTACGTACTAAGCTTGGGAAAAACTAATTATTCGGTACCTCTTGCTAGAATACTTCCATTGCTTTCATAATTTCCATAATTTGATTTTTCAGGTTATGGGATTATCATTTGACGAATTACAGATCTGGTAAAAAAGCGAGTCTGATAATGGCTGTACTCTCCACATTCAAATCTGAGTTTGTTTTACCTGGTTTTCTGATATTTATATGTGTAAGCATTTTTATTGCTTTAATATTATAGTTGCAATTATCTATGCTGGTTAAAATAATCCTTTATATGGGTGTTACATGTACATGAAGCATACACTTTATACTATCATCACTTTATACTATCATCACTTTATTGGCATAGTGACTGCTCCTACCACTGACACCTGGTTTAGGTTGTCCAAAAAAGATAACCTTGTATTGAATAGTTCCCTACCAGTTTATCGCATAGTCTTTAGACCTCAAAAATGTTTGGTCAAAGTACAGACTACTGCTAGCTGTCTTTGTGTGTTTCGCAAGTTTTCTATTTTGTATTGGCTATGACATATAGATATTATGTGCAGATGCTCCTTTTAGTCGAGATATCATTTTATCCTTCCCATTACTATAAAAATATCTTCAACAGATGACGACAATGCACAAGTCATCGGGAACAAAAGCATCTTTCCCTGATGACAACTATGCACAGGGGCTAATGGGAACAATCTTTTGAAATTGACCTTGTTGGTTGTGATTTTTCTTATTGGCCACTGTTATGATTTTATTTATGTTTATTATTTATTCCAGGAATCATGTCGTGTTGTGTCACCCTTTATCATAGGTCAACTCATTTCATACTTTCAAAATACTGATCTCGTTAGTAAAACAGAGGCTTATATTTATGCTGTGGCACTGGGGGTGGCGTTAGTTTTAGCGATGTTCTGTGATTTATTCCACTTTTATAAACAGCAACATATAGCGTTGAAGATGAAAACAGCTGTTGGTGGCCTTATTTATAGAAAGGTACTGTGAATAGCTTATCTATTTCTTTATTGTAGACTTGTTTTTTTCCATTCTTCCTGAATATTTACAGGGGGGCATAATATTGGCATTGCTTAAACATACATAATGCAAGTTGCGTGTCTGCAAATTGCATGTCTTTCTTTAGGCCTGATAAGTCCTCAAAATTATCAGTTAGACATTATATAACTTATCCAGACCATAATCAACTCTCAATGTCATTGCTAGCCTGTGATATTTGTAGAATTACAAACCTATCTACTGCTCATTGCTCAGTGATAATTATTTTTAAAAAAACGAGACTATGTTTTTTATCATACAAACTTTAATAATTATGATCGAGGCTAGGCCCAAAATTCAATCACTAAAATCTCAGTTCAGACTGGATCAAATTGACTAAAATTTTCAGCAAATTCCCTTTACATTATCTTGTTTTTAACTATATTAGTGAGAATTGCCAGCTCTTTATCCAATCTCCCATAATGTATCTTTAATTAAAATCTATGATCTAACTTGTAAACATTTATGATGTACATAAAAGAAAAGTCAACTGTTAGATTTTCATAAAATAAACACCTTTGTTTTATCAGTTGTATTTAACTTGTAATGTCCATTCACAAACATTTACTTTCGTTTTATTTCAGCTTTTAAGTCTTAGTAGTCAAACATTCCATTTAACTAATTCAGGGAAAATTGTAAACCTTCTCTCTACTGATCTGGAAAAATTCAATTTTGTAAGTATATACATGTATTTTATGAATCTCTTTCACAGAGAGAGAGAGAGAGAAATGGGGTTTAACGTCCACTCGACACAACTAGGTCATTTCGGGACTAACATATGGTTTTTAAATTTATTTCAATAATTCGCTTGCACGTAGGGGGTCTTTAGCAGTGGGAGGAAACCAGAGTGCCTGGAGGAAACCCAAGAGGTTGAGAAGGTGCCCCTATCTCCATGCCACATATGCTCACACCAGGGCTCGAAACCACAGCCGCAAGCCTGAGGTGACCAGCCAGCTAGAGGTCGAAGCGCAGCACTCTAGACCACTAAGCCATCCCCCCCCCCTTTCACAGAGGATTATGAAAGTCTTCTAATATCCTTGTAAAAGATGACTGCCTTGAACATGTGACATTACATCATGCGACGTCAATGGTACCTTTTTGGCTTTTTATGGGTATTTGGATTGTTAAATGCACACACACATTGATACATTTATTTGCATGTAACTATGAATAATTTGTCTCTTATTACAGGCATTTGAAACAACTCATTTTTTATGGCTTTGCCCGATTGAATTAGTGGTGGTGATGGTGTTGTTATATTATTATACTGGTTATCCTTCTTTGTTTACATTTGTTGTCATAGCAATTTTATTACCTTTACAAATTCTATGTGGTAGATGGTATGGAAATCTTAGGTAAGTACATCACAACCATTTCTCAATTTATTTTGACTGCAATCTGGATCAATTACATTTCGTTTTGTATTTATATATTGAAATTTGATATATTAATTTGAAGGTTGTCGAAGTTATGACTGTTGAAAGCGTAGATCATTTATTATCATAGCACTCTACTTGACAACAGAGTCTTGGCTTTGATTATTCATGGTTATGTGTATAAATGGAGAAATAATAAAGTTTGAAGTCAAAAGAAAGACCTGCAAGAAGCAAATCAACTCTTACACAATGCATCTTAACTAAAACATTGATTCCATTTCTGTGAAAAGTTCATGATTTTCGGATGTGGTTCCCCCTTGTCAGTGGTGCAGGAAGGGGGGAGGGTTTGACAAGGACAGCTGTCTAGATATTTGGATGGGACAAAACACAGGTCATGTGTATACATTGGTATGCACATAAAAGATCCCTTCGGAGTTGGAATTTGATATAAGAGTAGGTCATAGTGCCACTGCCTGGACAAAGTTTCCCTCATAGTACGCTGTATGGCATATGCCCGTCTTCATTAGCCAAGTTGGAGCAGAACAGTAGGATGTTGTATCCCATTTCATTTGTGCAAGAAGTTCACCAACATGCTTTTCTTTGGGTTCTCCAGTGAACATTAATTGCTGTAGATAACTGAAAAGTAACATTTGTATCCATCTCTCTTTTTAGAACTAAAATAGGAAAATGGTCTGATAAGAGAATCAACAAGATGAATGAAGTTTTATCAGGAATGAAAGTTATAAAATTGTATTGTTGGGAAAAACCATTTCATAAAGTTATCACTTCACTACGCAAGTAAGTTTATCCATTATAAAATATGGAAAATATGGATATACAGTGCACTCTGTCAAATCTGACATTGTACAGGATCGTTACAATATGTCGGATTATGCAGAGTGTCAGAATATCCAGTTTTGTCAAAACAGGAAATATTATAAACTTCGAAAACCAGAAGTATTATTATGATGTAGCTTCGAATCACCAAAACGTTATTCCCTTTAAAAATGATAAACTTTTCTGCACATTCAAAATTTTCTTACATTAATTTTGATTTCATTCAACATGCGTAGGCATTTTGAATAGGTCAAGTCTGTCCTTAATTTATCTTCTTTGTTGTCTTCAGTTGATCGCACATTTGTGTTTGCTATCACGTGTTCATTGATAATCTGTCGTTCTTTGTCAAGGTCGTCGTCACACGGTTCGGGGAGATCCGTAGGGTGAACAAACTTACTTATTCGGGTTCAATCGGCATGCGCAACGAATGTTTCTAACAGGTGGTGGGAATATTTTTATGACTGTGAATTGGTGGGAAAATTGATAATCTGTCGCTCTATGTCAAGGTCGTCGTCACACGGTGTGGAGAGATGCGTAGGGGTGAACAAACTTACGTTATTGGGGTTCAATTGGCATGCACAACGCATGTTTCTAAAAGGTTCTAGGAATATTGGCGAATTGGCGGGAAATTCGTGGATATTCTTGAGTATTTGTCACAATTACTGTCTTACAAGAGATTATAAAATTCTCAAAGTAATCAACATAGACCTACGGTAGCGAGTTTTAATCTCACCGATAATTGATTGGTGATTCCTTGTTAATCTTTTGTGGCTTCACACCCATCGAGTTTTAATCTCGCCGATAATTGGTTGGTAATTGCTTGCGTGACACCCACCGATTGAAGGCCGGATTATACAGTGTCGATTCAATGGAAATCATGTGACTGGACGACGGAATACAGAGTCCGGATGAACCGGAGAATTTGTGGCTGAAGTAATAAGGAAATAAATCGGGACATGAAAATCATGTCGGATTCCACAAAGTGTCGGAGTGATCAGAGTTCGGATGTGACACCGAGTTTGTATCTACATATGAAAAGTCCAGTGGAAGAACGGTCTAAGTCATATTTTTGTCTTTTCACTTGAAATGCAAAACAGACTTTTGGACGAGAATGCTTGACGCGAACATAATAATGAGTGGGTTTAATAACAACTTCAAAATGGTGTTTAACAACTGACTTCAATTTTCCAGGCAAATTAAGGTTAAATAAAGGGTCAATGGACCTGGACTTGTATTTGTCTGAGAGGCCATTTCAGAAGGACCCTGGTTAGATGTGACTCCGATCGATTTTGATTGATCCACAGAAAGCTTATACAATTTGCTACCAGATGGCCCCATTAACTGGGGTTCGTGGACAGAGTCACTTAGATCGTCTTCCCCTTGTATTTTTGTATCTATTTTTGCATTTATCTACCGTAAACTTAAAAGTAATTGTAATTTATCTATTTCAATATCATTGTTGACTATAAGGAAGGTCCCTGTATAGTGAACTGAGAGAATAGTACACTTTTGAAGAAATTGTCAAATTTAGTGCATTAGTCTTGTGTTGTATGTAGGGATGCCAGGTTGCCATTCCCAACAGAATAATCATCTGTCTGCAACAAATACAGCCGAACAGATTGTCCTAGGATTCTTTCAAATTAATGTGTATTATTAAGTATTGGTCTACAATCCATCACAGGCACTTTATTGTAACTTAAATGAATAGTTTGATAACAGAGATTGATTGTTAGAGCCTTTTTATTGAGGCCACTCTATTTAATTGTTTGTAAACCAATCATTGTGTGCTGGTCATATATAGGGCTATTGGCCTGATAACTGCTGCTAAATGAAAGCTGAGGTTGTTGCAGTAACTGCCTCGACTATCTACTTATTAGGGTAGGAATCATTGAGTTGCTATGAATATTAATATATCATTGTTATAGCAAGTCTTATTCATGATCACAATCTGATGTATCATTTTTATGCTGATGATTCTCAGGTCCTTGACAGCTTCAAACCACAGCTTCAATTGATCAAAATGCTGTCATTAAGAATCTGGAAGGGTGTCTTGAAAATGTCAAAAAATGGAGGTCATCCAATATGCTTAAACTCAACGATGAAAAGACTGAGTTTCTTGTGAGTCCTGCTAGCAGACTTAAGAAATGTGACATTCGATCGATCAGCATTGGAAACGCCGAAATTCCTGTGTGAAATCTTGGAATGCTTGTCGATTCTCGTCTCAGCTTTGAAAACCATGTTAACAACATCTGTAAAATATGTCATTTCCATATCCAAAGGATAGGGTCCATTCGTCATCTATTAACAGAAGAGGCTGCTGCAACCTTAGGTCGATCCTTTGTCCTGTCCAGAATAGACTATTGTAATTCAGTACTAACTGGTATCACGAACGAACATATTTCAAACACCAAAGATTACAAAATCGCGCTGCTTACATTGTCACAAAAACTAAATCAAGATCACACATCACCCCAGTCTTGAACAAATTAAATTGGCTCCGTGTTCGAGAAAGGATCAACTTTAAAGTCTTATCGTTAACCTATAAATCGATAAACAAATCTGCACCAGGATACCTTCAAAATCTAGTATTACTGTATCAACCTAAACGATCGTTAAGATCAGAAGGGAAACTATTATTGGATGTACCTGCCTATAATTTGAAATCATTTGGATCTAGAACTTTTCGATACAGCACATCAATTGTTTGGAATACACTTCCAGAAAATATCCGAAAGTGTCAATCTGTCAGTTTTTAAATCCAAAGTGAAAACTTGGTTATTTAGTCACTATCATTAACAGTGCAAAGTGAGAACATTTTCTAGTGCCAAGTGCATGCCCTTGTGGATTGAATAGTTGCACGATACAAATATCATTATTATTATTATTATTATGTTAAATTTTCATATTGTTTTTGTTTTACAGACATGAGGTTAAATTTGTGAAAAGAGCAATGAGCTTGAAGTCATTAAATCTATCACTGATGAAAGTTTCTCCCAAATTTATGGCAATGGTGATATTTGTTTCTATATGGTGGGTTGGTAAACCGTTATCAGCGCGTCTGGTGTTTGTCACGGTCGGATATATGTATATTTTACAAGATTCGGTTTTCCTATTTCTATTTATGGCTGTAGAAAATATAACCATTCTTTTAGCATCTTTAAAACGAGTGGAGGTAAGCCAATGTTTTTTTTCCTCCAAATGACAGAATTTCAGAAACAGTACAAGTATGACACTTAGAATTTGCCTATGTGTGTTTTACGTATAACATAGGCTTTATACTTAAGTATATTCTCTGCATATCAATGAATATTTCCACAGAAAAAATATGCATTCTGCACCCCCCCCCCCCCATACCAAAAATACTTATGCATTTGTAATCACTAATTTCAAGTGTGTTATTAGCTGTCATCTCTTCAATTGATTTTGCTTCTAATGTAAATGTGAAATGGTAATGATCAAAATGTATGATGAATGAATGTTTTACCACAAATGTCTTTACTCATTGTATTATCAATTAAAACATTTATTGTCCCATTTTCTGACATTCTTAACCATATCTAGATATACACAGAACTAGTAAAACGTATGGGGTCGCATGTAGTGATGTGCGGTTTTTAAATTTTCTTTCGGTTTCGGTTTTCGGTTTTTCTGAGGCAAAAAACCTCGGTTTCGGTTTCGGTTTTCGTTTTTTTTATTCATTTAAACACTGTATTATGTATGTACAGATTTATGCTTATTTTATAGGAATACTTGAAAGCCAGAAAAAATATCAAAAATATTGACGTAAATAGTAAACACCAAGGTTTTTTTTTTTACTGTTATATGACTTTAATTATGACTGGTAGTAATAACAAAGTTACTGTAAAAAAAATCTGACACACGCAACACCATAGGTAGGGTGCCCCGAGCTATAAAAAAATCTCGAAAACTATTTACAGTACGGATATCGAGTTGCTTTGACGGGACACGATTATCGTGTCGTGTTTTGTTAAAAATTTCCACGATAACGGCACGATATTGCCACGATAAATAACTCGGTGTAGCGGTCGCTATCGTGTGCCACGATAGTCGCGTGACACGATAGGCCTCGGTGTAATTTGATATATAAAATTAACGATGTTTATCTGTCATAAACAATTGATGTCAAAACGATATACTTCCACGATGTTATGAATGTTAAATATTTTCGTTAATAATACGGACACAATTGCTTAGGTTATATAGTGTGAACATGCATTTTTACATACATTGTATTCTACACGATATATTTGCCGTTAAATTTCCACGCACTCATGTAAAGCTGCGTATCTAGTACAGGATACGTGTATAAATAGAACCTGCAACGGGATTTGAAAGCCCGTACTTACCGTGAAAATGAGATGAACGCAACACAAGTCTCCGATTGAAAGAAAAGTAACCACTATCGAATCCACACAAAAATCCAAGGCACTCGTTTTATTTTAGAAAAGAATAATTGTATTTCGACCGAAGAGTCTATTCCACCTAAATCTCAAATCAATGGACAGTATTGGACAGTCATAACTTTCAAAATGCTTCGATTCTTATCAAATTCCCAATCCTCTACCAAGCGTAAACGATCCTCATTGCTGAACTATCAACTTGTAATGTCGTCATTTTCATGCAAGTTGAATAACAGAAATCCCCCGTGATATAAAAGATCAAAGGATAAAATTGCACGTAGCCACTTCTTAGATGTGTTATCCAAACAACCCAAAGTAAGAAAGCGTGCATTTTGGATATTGTTTAGTTCATTTTATGCACGGAAAGTCGGTTAACGGTTAGTTTTCAATTATTTATGATGCCGAAACACATCAATTTAATATGTCTGTAAAAGGGATATTCGGGTGGCCCGACATAGCAGCTAATTAACTGAGTTGTACTTGTTGTTAAATAAACTGTTAAACACTTGCTTATTATTAAGAAAACATGTACTTTTATTATTAAATAAACACGTAATTAATTGTTATGGAATTGTAATAAAAACATGCGGTGAGAGTTGAGTTGTATTTACCCATTTATAAGTAATAAGCCAGATAAATTAACCGTAACAATTCGATGTTTCCGTTTTGTCTCATGAAAATATCAATTCAGATCAATGTCCGAAAATAAAGTATATGTATAATTTACAGGACAATTTGACAATAGAAAACAATTTGGTCAAAAGAGTATTTTACACATATAATTTTTAGCGTAAATTAGTCGCAATTTGAGATTTTTTTGACGTTTGCGCGAGCCGAGCAAGATCAATCGCTCGCGTTAAACGCGAAATCATATTGTTATTAATGTATAAATAAAATATTAAAAGTACGTAATACGTAAAATAATCGCTATCTTATAAAAAACGAACTCGGTTTATCTAAAAGGGGCCGCGGCACAATTTAAGGAGTTTACTTTATTACAAAAACATTGGTGAACTTATCATTATGGCTAAAATCAAACAACTGATCGTATTCATGCAATAGACAATACATATCCTTATTAATAAAACCGTTTTAGTTTCCAATAATTATCACAGACACATATCATTTTGATTGTTTTAACCCTCAACACGATCTCACGACCATTTCTTATGAATTGAAGCCTCTTTGATAGTGAGATTAATAATGGTAGTATTAGAGTTATCGACGTGTAAATTAGTCTAGAATGCAACATCAAAGAGAAGAGAGGAGATTGCCCAGCAGAAAAAAGCGTGCTTAAGCTGTTAAAGGTGCCTGGGGCTATTTAAGGAATGACGTTTGTGCACAATGTAATAAAATAATGATCACCTGATAAATTATTAATGAGCACCGGTGTGATTTTATTGACAGAATATGTCAATTGCAAATAGGATGACTAAACATTATTTTGCCAATTACACGATCTGCACGAGTCAACCTTCGAGCATGTACCGATTTAAATAATTGAACAATCACACATCCACATTCCTAAACACACGATTTTTACCTTAAAACAGTAATCGCAATTTCTCGTAACATGGTATTACACGTAGGGACTGTGCGGGGGTGTCGAGCCAAATACAAAAAACCCGTGAAACTTCGACGAATAACTTCGTAGTCATTTTCTTTATTTTGACATTCTGCTAATTGAGAAAATATTTGAGTAATAAACACGGGTTATTTTACAAGACATCTCTTTTGAAAATTTACCTTACGTTTAATTTTAACACGCCCCAATTGATTGACATGCAAATAACAAACCATTGTGACCCTTCTTGAATGTCAACCATTTGCCTATCAGAATCAAATTAACAATAGTGATGGGTTTTTTTTTTAAAAAAAAGATGTCAAACCATTTTTGGTAATTTTTATTTCTGACAATTTACAATACAAGTCGTAATAACAAGGAGACTACAGCAGGCTAACAATTTGTTGTAAAATGGGCGTCTTTTTTCTGTCAGTTGGTTTCTTTTGATGTCACGTGTCAATTTACATTATGGAACCTTGATTGACAGTTTGCATTCACCAGACCCAATGGAGCCGAAATGAAAAGGTCAGCATGATATTATCGCCTTTATCGGAGTGATACGTGTCCACGTACATGTACATGTATTCAGCAAAGTTCCATAACCTTGCTGACGGTGAATTCTGGCGAGGCGTGTTTCGTATCGGTTCACGATATCTTTTAATTCATTTGTGATTTAAACCAGAATTAGTTGAGGTGTGATATACCAATACTGTATGCACCGTGTGGCTAATTTGTCAGTATGTAAATTACTATTTAGAAGGATAAAATTACACCCCGGTAAGACCATAATAATTGATTTGTGCGCATTTTATAATTTTTTCCGTAATATGAATGAATTTGTAATAGTCGATTGACGCAAGACTTCAAAATATCGTACATATTAATGAAGTAATAACGTATTGGTATCTATAGGCATATTCTGTTTAGAAGAAGAATGAATAGTACGTGGATGTCAATGTGTTTAATTCAGTTATGATTTCGAACTAGCCATCAAATATTCGTGATTAATGGAAAAATTCCAACAAAGTAACTGATCTATAAAGTGCTACATGTATTTTACCTAAAATAAGCAACGAGATGCATGTTTTAATTATAACACCGAGTCGCACGGTGTTTTCAACACCGAGGCAGTGCTATCGTGTCACTCGATATTTCCTCGGTATTCACTCGGTAAATCATGGAATTCCACGATAGAAAACACGGTAATATCGTGTATGCTCAAACCTGCGCGATGCCTGTACTGTACAGTTATTGCACTATATCTATACAAACAACAACCCCAGATAATCCTTTATTATAAACTGTCAAGAAACTGTACCTGCGTGCTTTATTTCATATATTCATTCGACTGTACGGTAAAATACACTGCTTGGGTGTACTAGCAGCGGACATTTGTATTTTGGGATTTCAATGTTGACAGAGTTATGTTTTCTTGGAAATTGAAAATTATGAATTTCTTTTCCGATAAGAATTAACCACTACTACCATTCGGGACTATTCGTTTAAATCGTAATTTGCTATCTAACAAAATCTGCTCCATGTATCGTTTGGATCGGCCATTCCTGTGTAATTTATATGTGTGCAGCCCTATTTACATTTGTTTAAGTTTTTGTTGATACAATGGACCGATCTATGTATAGTTTCTATACCCATAGATGTGAACGTGCCTTTGTAAATTTATATTTGATGTCCCATTTAACCCTTGTGCGTACACGTCGCGCGAAAAATGTCGGCAACAAGGGGTAACCTAAGACCCCAAACATAAATAGGTTTTGGATGAATAATTGTATTCAAATACGATCAAACTACAGCTTCACATCAAGACTGAACAATAATCAATCAGACTAAAACAAATTATTTCAGGTATTGTCACTGACGTATGAATTATAAGATTTTTTTTGAAACCATACAAATCTAAAAATATCGTAATTGTCATGTTCCATGTAGAATCGTCTATTGGTGGGGTTGGTAGGGTACCTTGATTTGCTTTCAGATCTGGATTTCTAACCAAAACAATATCATCCGTAAGAAAGATTCCTAATACAAAGCTAGCACCGATTACAGAACAGATCAGACACCTGTAAAAAGCAAAATATTGAAAGGAAGGGGGAGGGGGTCTACAAGACCCCTGGTGTCCGATTATTTAATAATCGAAGTTTCTTGTCAAATGATGAATGTTGCCACTGCCTCACATCCATTCTATTTGCAGCATTATACTCGACATTAAGTACCTGACAATGTATAACATTCTCGCTAGACAATTATGAACCAATTTCTCACAAACGTTAATGATAGGGTCCTGGGGACCCGAAAAAACCCTTGTATAATGTTAGGAAGTATGTTTATTTCAGGAAAGTTTTATGGAATAATTAAGAGTATTAGATGAATAATGACAGACTATTTTAATCAATCTGAATGAAAAATATGCAATAGCTGATCAAGTTATATATAGATTTGAGATGTACCTTGACATTCTGAAGTTGGATTTGAATACGTGAATACAAACTAGAAGATACATAATTAAGAACAAATTCAAATTCGGGATCCCGTGCCTTACTGTATGATAGCATTTACACAAGAATAAATATGCTGAATATATTATTATGTATTTCCTATAAATGAAACGAAATGGGGTTTAACGTCCTACTGTTCTGCTCTGAAGTGGGCTAATTCCTATAACTTTATTGGGACTGAAAGCGATCGATTACATTAACAAAAACACATGTCTTCGTGACCAGTATGTTAGATCTCCTTTCATAACGGTATGTCAATCTATTTTCTGTTTTAAAATCACCAAGAAAATTTGTTATATGCTTGGCCATATAATTCACAAATTGCGGCATTGTATTTCTAATTTCAAAATTACGGATTTACTAATGGGCCCAGCTATATCATCAAGATCTGCCAAAATAATTTGCGCAGATTTATCAGCCATATTTCGAAGTCCAGTAATCATTGGCGTATGAGTCGAGTCAGCGGTTATTGCATATGTGTGCCGAATTTAGAGCCATATTTTGGTGTTTCGTCCGTATATAAAGTGGTGTTTTTTGCCGACTTTGGGGTTTCCGAAACATGTTTTAAAGATACACCGACGCGCTCACATGATATTCTTTGGACTGTAGTATTTGTTGGAGTGTAATTAGATTTGAGTCCCACCACTATCCCGGGGGAAAAAGGGGTTGTCGAGATAATCGTTATATAATTTTAAAGATTTATTAGAAGTTTGTATATGTTTACCCAGCTTTCTCGCCTTTGTCTCAGTCTGATCAGCCTCCTTCGAATACCGTTGTCATCAAACGTTACACTGTCGTCATGTAAAGCAGTAATTATAGACTGGCACTCTGTATTGGTCGGAAATTTATTGATGATACCTAGTACTAGCCTGTAATTCTTGCAAAGGCAAATTTTATTATTGTGCCGAGATCATAGCTATCGCCCAAACCACTGCTGGATAGTAATTCATCGTTGGACGTCATGCCTGCTAATTGAATCGATTAAAAAAGTCCGTCGGTCAATTCCTTAACAAAATAAAAAGATTTGTTTCCCCTTAACCCCAAAAGCCAGTTGTCTCGAACAGTAAATCTGGTCAACCGAGACTACGTTTCGCTTCGATAAATTTCCGGTAGCAAATTTAAAAATGCGAAACAATTGTTATATTTTCTAATTTGGTAAAACTCGTCTGGGGCAATACAACGACGATTTCACGAACCTTTCAAAATTAAAAGAAAAATACCGGTTGTACTCTTATCTTGCCCAAAACGAGTCATTAGGAGATGTTAAATCGCCGAAACTAAACGCCAGCACTCTGTAAATAAATAGCGAATTGAAAAATAAAAACGACAATAATTTTTAGAATTTTTAACGTAGTTAGCGATCCAATAATATTGAAAGACAAACGCGTGATGAAAATATTTTTAACGTGTCTTTATTTACAATTTTATGTTGTGACAATACCACGTGCATGGCTGTATACGGTGAATATTTGGTCCGTGCACGTGCTCCCATTGTGCCCGAGCCTGTATTGTCATCATTGAGAAATTCGTCTTTTCACAGTAAACACCTCTCGAGGTAAGACAAACTTTCTTAGAGGCTATATTGGACAGCTCGGGGCATAATATCAGTAACAATAAAGTTACTGTATAAAAAAAAAACTAAAAAAAACCCCAAATCCGATGATCATTGTCTAACACCAAATTAAATTTGCATTACAAAATAATACCAATCCAACAAATCGAAACATGTGGTCTTTCATTTCTCGTTTATAAACTTAAAAACAAAACTTACGCATTGCCGTTTTCGGGTGTTGTTCTAAAACTGACTCAAAATTGTTAAATTATATTCTTTGTCATGCTTGTATTTTAGGTGCGCCTTCAAGTTGGATATGTTTCAGAATGCAGCAGAAATATGTTTTTTACAAACATTAAATCTACATTTTGTGTTATCTAATCGTTCATGGTTATTTAGCAAGCCATGGAGACATTTTACATTTTAGAGGAAGCCATCGTTCGTTATTGACACCCGGGTTCGGCTTGCATAAAATTTTGGATTATAAACCGAACCGAATTGAGAAAATAAATAGTCTAGGCCATCCAGACTGATTAAACACGCCATCACTCTATACATACGGGCTCTGGTTGATCGAAAATAAAAACAGAAGTAGTGGCTACATTAAAATTTTGGAATTATTAAGTAAACGAAATACGGCTACATAAAAATTAGGAATTTGGAAAAAAAACGAAACGCACGGTTATTTTTTTTTTTATCGGTTCGGTTTTCGGTTTATTTGTAAAAACCGATACCGTACAGTTAAACCGAAAAACCGCACATCACTAGTCGCATGTCAGTCCATCTTAGAACACTCTACAGACTACATTCAGTATTGTAATACATATTGTGATTTATGTTGTGTAATCCATTTTCAAGAGAAAAAACATGTTTCACCAACAACAATTTTGCATAAATTTAGAAATGAACTTTTCATTCTGACAGCCTTGAAAAAACTCAACAAATTCTTGGTCCGAGGTCAATTTCATTCTCACCCAAAGGTGTTAAAACATAAAATGTACTGTAACTGTCCTTTCATCTATGCTTTTCTCTCTGCCCTGGGGCAATTTCAAGTTATTTTCATTCCTTTGAGACATCTTTCAAATCTGTGTTTCAGGAATTTTTGTTATTGGATGAAAATAAGGAGAATTCAACCAGAACATTTAAAAAGGTTAATATACAAGCTGTTACCAAGGAAACGAAGGTGTCCATTGAAGTAGAAAGGATGACAGCTCGATGGCATATCAATGAAAATGACCACAGATATTCTAGAATGGAGGAAACAGAAAGGATATTAGTGGAGGTACATTTAACATTCCACTACTAAATTCTCACATAACCAAGTCTAGTGAAAAAAAGCATACGGCAACATCATTAAAAAAACAAACTAGTTGAAATGTGCTTGCTGTTTTTCTTTATGTTGCAATTTTACTCACATCAGTTTTCATGACTGACAGCCTAGAACTAAGACAAGATACAATTCTGTGTCAAGTCAATTACAATTCCTGTCAATTTCATGCATACTTCTAAAAATGGGGGATTTGAATATTGTGGAACTCCTGTCGTGTTTAGGAGACTGTGACACTTTGGTTTAGATATGACGGAAAATGATATTCAGGAAATATGATTGAACAAGATAAGGTCAAGATTTTGTGAAAACTGTAGTTTAAATTTAATTTGTGGTCTAAGGGGAGACAATAGGTAATGGAAGAGTTACCTCCCCTGAACGATTGTTATGGCCACAGATCACTAATTATTTCCCCATTGACTTCAATGTTAATTCTCGTCTCTTAGACTGGCTGTAACTTTTTCCCAAATATTCGTTGGGTACCCCTTACCCTCAGGAAGTTACTTTAAAGTTACAAATAAGCTAGGATAAAGTTACCCTTTTCAACTCATTAAAGCTACAAAAGAAGTATCAAAAAAGCTACAAACTAAGTTAAAAAAAGCTACAAAAAGGTATTAAAAAGTTAAAAGTAAGCTATGGTCCAAATATGTAAATTAGGCTTTTAAGTAGCTTTTTATGGTTGTGTGTTAACTTTTATGTAGCTTTTCCCTTCCAGTCTATTACTGTAACTTTTAGATGACTTTTTCTCTGCAGTATGATGAATGTAACTTTCAGTTAACTTTGTTTGCAGAAGAAAGATATGGCTTTCAAGTAGCTTTTTTTGTAAAGCTATAATAAAGCTACAGTTAATTATTTCAGTACGCGTTTTTTCAAAACTGCAATAAATAGTTTTTCTGTCAGCTATAGGCTATAAATAAAACTTTTATGTAGCTTTTCCCTTACAGTCTATTACTGTAACTTTTAGATGACTTTTTCTCTGCAGTATGATGAATGTAACTTTTAGTTAACTTTGTTTGCAGAAGCTAATTAATTTAAAGATATGGCTTTCAAGTAGCTTTTTTTGTAAAGCTATAATAAAGCTACAGTTAATAATTTCAGTACGCGTTTTTTCAAAACTGAAATAGTTTTTCTGTCAGGCTAAACCAGTTATTTTTCCTACAATCAAAGGCTATAATTCATTAAATTACAATTTGATATGCGCAAATATCGAAAAGAATCAAGATCTTTAGGTTATAAACGTGCATTTCAAGTTTCATCACCGTTACAGGGGCCATAATTCAGGAAATTATGTTCCGGTAGGCGCAAATATCGAAAGGAACCAAGATCTTTGGGTTATAAACATGCATGTCAAGTTTCATCAAAATCGGTTCAAAATTGTGACCTCTATAGGGTCCACAAGCTAAAAACGTGATTTTTCGTACAATCAGGGGCCATAATCCATGAAGTTTTGATTAGATACGTGCCAATATCGAAAGCAGCCGAGATCTTTTGGGGATAAACCTATATTTCAAGTTTCGTCAAAATCGGACAAGAATTGTGACCTGTAGAGGGTCCACAAACAATTGTGGACGGACGGACAGGGGCGACGACATAATACGTCCACATGAAAATGTGGGCGTATAATAAAACGACTTGAATTTATTGGATTGTAAATCACAAGAATTGTGGACGGACAGACCGACCAACGAAGGTGATGACAACTAAATCAGCTTTACTTAATCTAAATCAGCTTTATTAAATTATCTACATCATTGAATGACATGTGCAGCCTTATTTTTTTTGTTTGCCTTGCACCTGTTATAGGTGAGTTTGCTGACAATAGCTTTTATTATCATGCCTTGTCGGTTTTCCGAATGTAAAATACAAAAGTCCACAATACACTTCACGATTTGTTTGTCCAATAAAAAAGAATTCTTGTTTTGTTCGTTCGTGGTTCCATTGGAAAGTTCTTGTTTCGTAAAAAATACCATCAACAAATATCGTGCTGCCGTAGTTCCTGATTTTTGTACTTTTGTCATGGCTCGAACTAGTTGTTCCTTATGTAAATAAATCTGTTGCTTATCAACCAATTCAACCATCTGAAAAAATACAGTTAATTGAATAATATCAATGTTTGATTTGATACTTCAACTCAGAAAACGTACCATATAAATAACAATTGCCAACACAATATACGCCCAAAACATCAGCACTATCTCATATTTAAACCATATCAAGAAACAAGGGCAAATATTTACAAAACTGAATCTGCTTCAGTAAAAGCTCTTAGGAGCACATAGCAAAAGGGTGATGTTATATTCCATTAACGACATCAACCATCCATAGCGACCCGCTACTGCCTTGGCAAAATTCACCCTCGTCTCTAGTTAGCCTAATAAGTGCAGAAAAAATGGGATGTTAAAACTCCATTTCATGTCATTTGGCACTTGCCTTAATGGGTATAGACATCTTATACAGTAATAAGACAGCGTGATCTTTACTAAATCTAAATAGACATCTGGAATAGAAGTTAAAGTACTTACACCATATTTAATTGCTTCATCCGGATTGACATGTCCCGGTCTTGGCCTGCAGAACTTCGTTGGAACTGAAAAATGTAGAAATATCAAATGTATGAAACATAAAACTGTAGTAGAATTTCTGATCGGATAGTCCCTGTGTATTTGCCATTTAACTCAATTTGAAAGTTATGGTGGGTCAGTACACAGACTGGACACTTTACCGGTATAACCGGTCCGGTTATCATTGATACAAAAGCCAATAAGATTAGCATCTTCCTGGTGTAGAGATGTATGAATAACTCTGGATAATAATTTCGGAAAACGTTGAATTTCTTCCTTATGCTGGTAGAAACATCTATAGCAAGTTTTCGTTAAAATCTGTGAAGAATGGTCTCTATTGTGCTTACAAGCAATTGTGTACGACGGCGGACTGCACTTTTTAATGAAATTTTTAAAATAATTGGAAGAAAATTATAAAAAAAATATGATAAATATTGAACACATGAACTTTCTCGAACAACAGCCTGTTATTAAGCGCCCTTAAATATAAGAATTGAATTTGGACTTGCTGTGGGTTATTCAGGTATCAACATCAGTTGGTTCCATGTCAAATTTATCATCACTGTTAATTTGAAGACACACTGTTTATGGTAAATATGAAAGTGACATACTGAAGTTCATACATGTATAAATCTTCACAAGTCAAGATTCAATTCTTCAGTAACCAAATTTTTTACCCTGCTTAAAAACATATTTTCTCATACCTTCTCTTTCCTGAAGTTTTTCTTTCAGTTGTTCAATTATCTTTGTTTTTTCAACACAAGACGAACAGGTACTACTGAAGGTTTTCCTGGGATGCTTCTTAGCAACCATAGGGTGCCCCTTTGAATTTACAGCTGGTTCTCCAGATAAGCTTATTTCAGAACTGGTATCACTGTCAGTCTCCATAGCTATCAAACAATTATCTATATCTTGAATTATAATCTCTTTCGTGGCTGATGCTTGAACTCTCCTCATTTTATTTTCTTTTAAACGTTGTGATTTCATGGCAATTTTATCTTGTGCTACCTGTTCTGTGATGGTTTCTGAAATTATAACAAGAGTTGAACGCAAACACAATATACACTCAACGAAATAGCAGCATTTTCTCACAATTAGACCTTATCAGGAAACAAGGGCAATAACCCTATAGTCTCGAGCTTTCCAGATTTTATTATCTCCACTACGTGTACAATGAACATTCACTGTAGACAAGGGTGGAGATAATAACTGGTACTTGAAACAAGCGGTCGCCATGCGATATACACGCACAGTAGCTTTGACAAAGATCGGACAAAAACTCTGGCCTCTGGAGAAGAAACAAAGTCCAAAGTACGATTTTCGGAAGAACAAAGGGCAGTAACTCTAATGAGTTTTATGGAGTCATGCCCAAATGCTTACTTGATCTTCATTTTATGGAGACATACACATACCAAGTTTCATTAACCCGTTAACTGCGTATGACGTATATATTACGTCATGGACAACTGTGACGCAGTGTGCGTAAGACGTAATATAACGTCTTGGGGGTATTTTCTCCAACCATACGATCGTAGCATGTGCAGGACATAAAATTACGCCTTGAAGAGCAAATCTTTTTTTAAAGAGAGACCACTCTATTTAACGTTCGTTTTAATATGGATTCAGACTACTATCTTTTGTATTCAGGAATAAAATGGCCCAACAATGATGTTTTTCGTCAAATTAATTACACAATAAGGGACAGTTAACGTTTTAAAAACTACACAGTTAACGGGTTAAGATCAAACGAAAACTCTGGCCGCTAGAGAGCATACAAAGTCTTAAGGACGATTTTCGGACGAACAAAGGGCACTAACTGTGGTGATGTTTTACTGAATCGTGCCCAATATTGGACTTGACCTTCATTTTATAGAGACGAAGACACATACTAAGTTTCATTCAGATTGGGCAAAAACTCCGGTCTCTAGAGATCACGCAAAGTCCAAAGTATGATTTTCAAACGAACAAAGGGCAGTAACTCTGCCGATTTTGATCTAATCATGCCAAATATTGCACTAGACCTTTATTTGATGGAGACGTACGGACGGACGCAGAGGCGATACAAACTTACGACCACAAGTGGGAGTATAACAAGAGCTGGACGCCAACGTGAGCTAAATTGTGAGGTGGAAATTTTACATACCATCATTAATAACTTGCTTCTTTTTTGTCGTAGCGGTGGTGGTGTTGATAGGCAGTTGCTTTGGTTTTTTTGGCGTAGAGGAGGTGGTGTTGGTAGGCAGTTGCATTTGTCTATCTGATGAAATAGTAAAAACAATGTGTAGGATTATTATCAAAAGTATAAAATTTTTAAATTAGAATGAAATAAGCTTAATCAAAAGGTTGTAAAATTAAATAGGCTATATGTCTTCCTCTAACTACGGTTATCATGCAATCACAGATTAAGTTCCGACAAAAACTCTGGCCAACGTGAGCTAAATTGTGAGGTGGAAATTTTACATACCATCATTAATAACTTGCTTCTTTTTTGTCGTAGCGGTGGTGGTGTTGATAGGCAGTTGCTTTGTTTTTTTTGGCGTAGAGGAGGAGGTGGTGGTGGTGTTGGTAGGCAGTTGCATTTGTCTATCTGATGAAATAGTAAAAACAATGTGTAGAAATATTATCAAAAGTATAAAAATTTTAAATTAGAATGAAATAATCTTAATCAAAAGGTTGTAAAATTAAATAGGCTATATGTCTTCCTCTAACTACGGTTATCATGCAATCACAGATTAAGTTCCGACAAAAACTCTGGTCTCTGGAGAGCACGCAAACAAATTGTGGACTGACGTTACGAATCAACAGACGCCGAGCCAACGCCATGATACGACCACAAGTGGGAGTATAACAAGAGCTGGACGCCAACATGAGCGCTTTGGTTTTTTTGGCGTAGAGGAGGAGGTGGTGGTGGTGTTGGTAGGCAGTCGATGCCATGATACGATCACAAGAAGACATATTATATTGATTTAGTTGATTAAATTTACACACCTTCATCTTTAAGTTTTAATTTTATAATTAGCTCTTCTGCCGTTAGACAAGTTAGATCATATTCCAACTGCAGCCTCATTATATTTTCTTCAATCTCCAGAAGGCTCGTTTTATTTTCTAAAAAAGTGTTTTAAATTATCATAATTATACAAACATCTTTATATTTACCTGAATAAATTGCCAATAAACATAATAAAACATCAGCTATTTTAGAGTACAGAGAACTCGGGTTCGGCTGAGGCTACATAGATAGGCCTAATGTAATCCGAGTTCTCTAGGGTATAGTATTATTATTGGCTATTTTTAGAGTCAAAGAGAACTTCCATTTCCCTGTAATATGAACCAATCACAAGTTGGTTTGTGCCGAATCGTTTCTAAAAATAGCATTAAGAGTATGACACGCTTAAGATTTGGCGTGAATGGGTCTCGCAGCGAGGAATTAGATGACGCTTCTCATTCTGAATTCGCTGTAACTTTTAACGGTCTATCGTAGTTTGCTGCATAGCGAGCGTCGGAATCCGACATTGCTAAAATGACCGTGACTTTGTCACTTCAAATCACTATCTATGACTATGTATTTTCGAAATGTTTACATATTTTAAAAGATACATCATTAATACGTTTAGTGGTATACATACTATACAAAAAAACATTCATTACCATAGCAACCACTTTATATTTTTAAAAAATGCATCATTTTCCGATAATTTTCTCATTAATATTAATTTTTATATTATTTTAAGTCAGTAGCTACTGGGGAAGATTGAACAAATAAATAATAACAACATATTTATATGCCATCTCTTTATATACTGGAAAGGGGTTCACTTTGAAAAAAACATTCCGCAATAGGAAATTGCCTAATTTTAGGCCTAAAAAAATATATGAAGGAATTGAGATTTTCAACTCAAGTGAAATTTTGTGTACAGCTCCAACAGTTTTAGATATTTTAAAATTAACATATCTTTACCCTTGTATATAATTTCATATAATGTTGTTATTATGTTATAGTAACCAAACTGAAAAAAAAACCCCTCCAAAAATGCAATATTTATATCATTTTCAACGAATTTGGCCATAAAGATAGGTATTAAATATTTCCCCAAAATCACAATGAATTAAACATAATAAATAATTAGTTTAAGAACCGATATATAATGATAAAATATTGAATAAACTGTGAGTGGAACTTTCTTCTTTGTGACACTGACAATCAGTTATCTGACTGACGGACGGCTATTTTTATTGACTAACCACGGCACTAATCTCAAAAGGAAATGTTGTAAATCATCAACGGAAATCCAGAATTTGAGCGATTATTTAAATTATTTTTTGTTAGCGTTAATTTTTTTGAAATTCCAATATTATTTGGGTATTACAATGGTCAGAAATCATATTATTATAATATTATTATCCCTACCTACGCTAAGTAAAAGTGTGTTCAATTCAACCGTACGGGAAATGGTTCTCATCGTATCGTGGCGTACCGTGTTGATAATATTTTCCGATTTCATTTTCATTCGTGTGCACATTAAATACTTTAAATTAGGCATCATAACAAAGAATTTAGTAATTTAGAACATTGAAGTACGTGTCCATGTTACGCAATTTATTAATTGTCGAAAAATATTTGGTTTTAAACCTCCAAACGAACGTGCGATCTACTCTAGCTGAACATAACATGTGAGTTCCGACTAGAGCTATTTTTAACGTTGAACTTCGACCCAATGTTTTCGGTACGGGTCCTCTTATTGGACAATCCTTGTAAACATAATAATCATTGGTTAAGGTTTATTTTTTCGCGGGAATTTAGCTATTGCACTTTGACCTGTCGCTGAATAATAATAGAAATACCATATATGGGAGCAGTCACGTGGAACAACAGTGGCTCTGATAGCAGTACTCGAGGCGAGTATGAATTCTTACTTTGATTGCTCTAATTTATATAATAATACTAATAATAGTCATGATAAACCCTGAATTTTTTTGCAGGCAAGTCCTTTATTTATATAAAACACACCACGTCCCCTTGTTCACAACGTAACAACTCGGTCTAGACTTAGAGATTTTTCTCAACGTAACCATGCTTTTTCAACTTTAACAAAAATGCCTGATATTTCGAAATGCTAACATCGCATCCAAGACCGATCGAAATGTCGTTCATTTGTCTTTCTAATGATATTAGAATGAAATAATAATATTAATTATAAGCTCTGCATAAAAGCACTTGAAGTGGGGTACCCCCATTTAAAAACGTGACAAAAAAATTCAGCGTAACGTCAAAACACGGGAAATTGACGTTTTTAAACTTACGTTTATGAAATTGATAAAATGAACACATACATAAAAATTATATCAAACAAAAGCACAGGATATTATAATGCATATTTCATATTGAATTTAAGCTTCAAGCTTGCATCCGCCAGTCGGCTATTTAATTTAGTCTACAGCAACTATTTAATATTTGAACTTACCTGCAATTCCTAAAATGACTCCTGGGTACAGTTTACCACCGAAGGTTGCCTTCACAAGATCGCCAACTGCATAAATCTCCCCATATTTTTTGACCGGATCTTTAATGGAAGAAATGGTAATCCTCGACCAGTTAGATTCCTCATTCCAGAAAATAATGCAGCTTGGTGCCATATTTCAGTAGAGCGAGAACACATTAACTAGGCCTAAGCAGGCAGGTACTGTCTGGACTGTAGTCTCCGGCGTCTGCTAGGCTAATCTAACGGCGCGTTTTTGTAATTTTGATGACGTCGCGCCAATAAGAATCTATAGATATTATATGACGTAACGATGATTCATCGTTGTGAAGGTCACTAGTTAGCCTCGATAATCCAGACGCTACGACTCGTCCAATATGATCCCTCGACTGATAAAGTACATCGCTTGGATGATCGAGGCTAGCCACTAGCTGGATCCTGAACAATGGAGGACAGTCAGGGTCAACCGAAGAAAAGAAGAGGGCCTTACAAGCGGTACTTAATAGGCATGGAAGTGCCCAAAACAACAAGGCGTAGATATAACATCTTGACATCAACAACGCTGAACAACGATGACCATGAAATTTCCGTGGAAGGTGATACTGATAGGCCTAGTAGTGGCAGTAGTGGGACTGAGAGTAAACTCGGCAGTAGTAGTACTACTACTAGATCTACTAGTGACAGTGACAATAACATAGTCATAGACAATGTTTTTCACGTTAGCGGTAAGTTTGATTACAATAAAGAATTTATTATTAAGTCGGTGATGAGTATAAAGTCTAATGTAGACTAGTGCAGCGATTTGATTCATGTTACCGTGTAACCGTATCTTAAAGAACAATATTTTTGTATACATTACTATACAATACTCATTTTTTTACGCCCACTTGTGTCGTATATCGGCAATTTGTTCGTGTGCACTAGTAGAGATCAGGGTTTTGGGTTGGAACTTGGTATGTGTCTTCTTAGTGCTGTGCGGTTATGATATTCTGCCTCGGTTTCGGTTTTCGGTTTGTTTAAAACGAAAGAGTAGGCCTAGACTCTCGGTTTCGGTTTTCCATACTGGCCTGCATAAATTCCAGTCTCACACAACATGTTTGACACCCAATCATCAAATTAGGTGTAGTAAAAACAATGACGTGGAAACGAATAAACGAAATAAAAATCTAGCGAGATTTATAAATTCCACTTCTAATTCTTTTTCATCCCGTTCTATTTTCGTAAATCTCTGTAGACTCATATTAGTTTATTTTAGTTAAACTAAACTAGTCAGAAAATACGACCATGGCAGGCCGTGTGGCACCCGTTTTTACATTTGGTTATCGCTCGGCTACTTCCGTATATCTCAGTACGGTAGAAATTACGACCTCGAGACCACAGTGGGCCGTTAGTCAGCGAAGCGGAGATTCCAGCTAACGCGCGAAAAATACATTTCGTCTGCACACGCGGTCTCTTCGACACACGGCACGCCTTGATCGAAATGGCAACCCTTTTTTTTACTGAGTTTACGGAAGAAGCAACGCGATAAAGAAATGATAATTCGAAGGTACGCAATTTACAATATATTAGTCGTGCGTACATATTTCAAACACATTCGATTCTCGCTGTTTTGTGGCTTTTGCGATGTTCCAAAATGAAAAAGGTTATAACCGGAAGTACGGCTTTATTTTACTCGTACGGTTACACTCGCGGTTTTTTTTCTATAACCGAAACCGGACTGAACATACGGTTAACCGCACAGCACTAATGTGTCTTCCTCCCCATAAAATTGATTTGCTGCGTTTACCTGTGATGTCATTAATTAATTTGACAGTGGACGTTTAATAAACTAATTCACACATTCGTTGCAGATGGGCTAGAACCACTAGACTGGACAACAGAATGTGGAATGTCTATGAGTGAAACAGAGGCCGAGGCTGAGGAAGGTTTTCCAACAAGAGATGACGGTTTGTTAGCATGAGTTATATAAAGTTTATTTAAAGACGGTGGTTATTTTTACTGCCTGTAAGTAAACACAGATATGAGACAGATGTCGACTCGAACTTCGAAGACTAGCCTAGATCATAGATAAAGTAAGCGAGAGTTCTTCCGATTATGAATAATTATCTAGTTTGATGTTATAGCATAATAAAAATATGCATCAATAAAGAATTTAAATTTGTTGGATTCGTAGACATGGCATCACTGTTTGTGACGTAGTGGCAGCGGCCTGAAAAACGCGTGCTATTGCATTGTTTGTCCTCGTATTTCAGTGACCTGTTGGGCTGTATTTGAAGTGACCACTTTGGTCATCAATAATTTTTAGTTACCGGTACTTCAGATTTTTTGAGATTTTGATTTTATTGTCAAATTAAATTCAGATTTTGCTGATGATGAAAGTGATGTCAGTGATTGTGAAGATGAAGGTACAGTGTTTTTGTTTTTTCTTCTTTTTACATGCCCAAATATTAATGGTCTCATTTCGATCGTAATTTGTAGTGTTATTGTCCTTGCCCCAAAATTTCATGAATTTTTGAGAACAAACTCACACCTAGTTTTCAACTGATTTGGTTCAAACTTGGTATGCAAGTATGTATATTGTGCTCGCGTCACTCTTTTTCTTCTTTTAGCCTAATGTCCACCGTAATTCTGTTTAAAAATCAATTATTAAAAAAATGCTCGAAAGTGGTGGTTTCTATAGTGTTAATGTCTGCGAGTAAGTTTGTAAAAATGTGAACAGACAGGTGCGACAGCAATTTACGTCCACATTTTCATGTGGGCGTATAAAAAACCCCAACCAATCTGGTTCAATATCAGCTGGCTCAAATTATTAGATTGTTTTTTTTTCTTTCAGAAAACTGTTACAATCACAACCAGGCTGAATCTGATGAAGCAATTCGTCTTTTGTACCCAGGATGTAGGTTGACATTAGCTATGAGCATGATGCTAATTTTAACTTTTGTTACCCGTCATGATTTAACTGGTGCAGCCCTGAAAGACTTGTTGATTTTGGTTGAATTGCATTGTGCTGTGCCAAATATTTGTCGTCAATCGTATAAATTGTACAACCATTTTTTTGCAAATCTGAAAGGACCTGTGGAGTTCCATTATTTTTGTTGTTTTTGTGAAACATACCATGGCCAGAAGAAGTCTGAAGTTTGTCAACAATGTAAGAATAACAGTATTGAATATTTCATATACCTGCCTATCATCAGTCAGCTGACAGTATTATTTGAAAGTAAGTATAAAATATAATAATTCTGAACAATCAATTTGCAACTCAAAATATATTCTATTCGATTGAAATCCTATATCCTTACATAACCCACTTTCTCGTAACTGCTTACAAGTACTTGTATCTTACGAGTTCTTTGTGATATGGCCTCCTGGTCCATAACAACAATTTATCCATGATAGTCCCAGATCACATACTGTACAATCAATAGATCAACAAGGATGCCTTATAAATTGGTGATACTATCAATATAACCTTATCTAAGTAACACTGCCATTCTCAGTTTTACTATGTAAATGTTTATATATTAGGACAAGACATTCTAGATTTGATCAACTATCCACAAAACCGTAAAAAGCAGTCAATGGAAAACATAGAAGATGTTTATGATGGGTCTTGGTACAAAACGCATTTTAAGGATGGATATTTCAGGAACTCAACAACTCGACAAAAAGAACATGAAACTCATATCAGCTTTCAGTTAAACACTGATGGTGTATCTTTATTCAAATCATCGACCTACAGTGTATGGCCCATATATTTGACCATAAATGAGCTGCAACCTAATTTAAGGTACAATTTTTATACAACCAAAATTAATATTGTTGTCGCGTCGGTCACCTCTCTCACAATTTTATAAAATTTTTGACCACTCCCATGCCTATAGAGTTTTCAACCGATTTTGTTCATACTTGGTATGTAAGTTTACATGCGTCGGGTAATGATTTCTAACATGGCCGTGTTTTGAACTTGCAGAGTTATTGCCCTTGGTATATATCTTTTGAGAAGCAGTTTACATGATTTATAAAAACTTGACGCTTTCATGTTTAATTCCAACTTTTAACGCGTCGTTTATCTATAAAATACTGAATTTTAGTCCAGATTTAACACTGATGTTGATTTATAGCTCCGTGAAATTTAGGCTGACACAAACTGAAAACCTCTAATTACTGTAAAACAATAGAATTACAAATATTTCCGTCAAGATTATAGTAAACACTCTAGAAGGTGGAGTAAAAGTGTTTGTGAGCTTAGGATATCTTGCAAATCAAGCTCTTTAATATTTGGAACCATCCTTAAAAGAGTATAAACTTGTAAGGTTAATCAACAATATTATTTGTTGCAGGTTTTCTTCTTCTAATAGATTATTTGTGGGGTTATGGTTTGGGAAACAAAAACCAAAAATGAATGTTTTCTTTACTCCTTTGAAGGAAGAACTAATGATACTATACAGTAAAGGTCAGTTATTGTCTACCCAGTAGATTTATGGTTCCTAAAACCAATTCCAAATATTTTGTATCAATATCATTTGTACCATCTGTACCATCAAAGGGCAGTATATTATAATTATACAGTATACCATTCATTAGTTTAGCGTTTCGAACTTAACTTGAAGAGTAATGCTTATGTTTGGGCATATATTGTGTTGACGTAAACTCTTGTCAGTTATTCCGTGACATTTTTGCTTGTTGCTAATTTCAGTAAAATCATATTTTCAGGTATGAAAGTTGTTCGACCTAATTGGACCACCACTCTCAGATGCCTACTCTTGTGTACAGTTTGTGATGCACCTGCACGATGTTCTCTTCAAAATTTTGTCCAATTCAATGGCTACAATGGCTGTCCATTTTGTGTCATAAAAGGAGAATCTGTAAAAACAGCCAAAGGGGGCAACACCATGACCTATCCATATGATTGCAATAATCCCACAATTGGACATCCAGATTTACGAACACATAAACAGACATTACTAAATGCTAAAGAAGCTGTGAAATCTGGAAAAACAGTAAATGGAGTGAAAGGCTTTTCCTTGCTATGCAATTTACCGAACTTTGACATCATTAAATCAACAGCTATTGATTATATGCATTTGATGTTGCTTGGTGTCACTAAAATGTTTATACATCTTTGGACAGACACTTCATCAAATGGAGAACAATATTACCTTGGTAACAAAATGGACTTATTAAATAATAGAATTTCACAGATAAAACCACCAAAACAAATTACACGTGTGCCCAGATGTCTAAATGATCTTGCTCACTGGAAAGCATCTGAATATCGGAACTTTCTTCTATTTTTTTCTATTCCTTGCTTGTGGGGAATCCTTCCAAATGAATTTTTCGTTCATTGGGTATTATACGTAGAAGCAACATATATTTTATTACAAACTTCTATTTCCCCAAAGGAACTTGAGAAAGCCAGATTGAATCTTTGTAAATTTTGTGCTTCCATTGACACTCTTTACTTACAAAGAAACATGCTGTCCAATGTACATGGACTCCTTCATATTTGTCAAAAGGTCATGGAATTGGGGCCTCTTTGGGCTCAGTCTTGTTTTTTTTATGAAGATTTAAATGGTGACTTGAGAAAACTCTTTCATGGAACTCAAAATATCGATGCTCAAATCATAACAGCTGTTCGAATGCAGCAAAGTTTAACTTCTGTTGTTAAACAATTTGAACCTGGATCCGAAGCTGAAAGACTGTATAAAAAAATGACTCATAGTATGGAACATGAAAATAAGACTACAATTAAACATAATACATTTGCCATAGGAAATTTTAATATGGTTTTGTTAGGGGAAGAACTGTTAAACATGATTCCAGATTCTGTTGCTTTTAACCGCTTTTATCAGTTTTATCGTTTATTAAAAGATAAGGTCATGATACACTCTCAGGCATACACTGCTGTCAGCAGAAGGGACACCACATGTGTGGTCTATGGAAATGGCAAGAAATTTGGATCTGTGGCATATTATTTAAAAGGTGTTCATGAAAGCAAAGTAGAATTTTATGCAGTTATAAATAGTTTTGACTCGATGCTTATGGATTTTGATTTTAAACTGCCTGTACACATAAAATCTTTTAGGAATTCTGGCAAGAGGGAAGTAGTGCCAGTTGAACAGATCTTAAGGCCATGTGTAAATGTAAAATTTCAAGGTATGCCATATTTTTTCTGTGCATTGTTCCCAAATATGATTGAGAAGGATTGATTTTAGCATTATTGTTATTCGCTCGTTTGTATTCTTCCAAAATTTAGTTTTGGTTGTATATTGTCATTGCTTGTCTGGTCCAAAATTTCTTGTGAACATTCTCAAATCTAGTATTTTTGAATGTGGGTGTATGTACCTTGCCTGACAAGCTATGTTTGAAACAATACTTGTCTATTTTTTGGTATAAATAGTATGTGAAACTATTGGTTTCCATACCCAATGTCCATAATAAAAATTGAGTTACTGTATCTAGTTGTTTCTGAATTTGTATTTTTAAATGTCGCAAGATTCGCCTGGTATGTCCACTCATTTGCAGCAAATGATTCACTGATTTAATTATGATTTAAGTTATTAAAGGCATTAAAAAGCTACACCCTACATAGTCAAAGTTATTAAAGGCATTAAAAAGCTACACCCTACACAGTCTAAGTTATTAAAGGCATTAAAAAGCTACACCCTACATAGTCAAAGTTATTAAAGGCATTAAAAAGCTACACCCTACACAGTATAAGTTATTAAAGGTATTAAAAAGCTACACCCTATACAGTCTTAAGTTATTAAAGGTATTAAAAAGCTACATCCTATACAGTCTAAGTTATTAAAGCTACCGTAAAGCTACATCCTTACACAGTCTAAATTAAAAAAGCTACTTATGGAGTCTGAAAGTTATCAAAAAGCTAGTAGCTTTACAATAAAGTTAGTAGCTTTTAACAAAGCTAGTGGCTTTCTGAGGGTAAGGGTAGAACGCTTTCTGCCACAGATGGAGCAACATGTGGCAAACTCTTGCCCAAAAGCATGTATGAGGTTCTTCATGAAAAACTTGAGATACACAAGCTGGAAGTAGAGACAGTAAACCAGGCAATTGTCGGCCCCCCCTTTCAACGTAACCAACCTCACAACTCTTGTATCCTTCCGCCTCAAAATCATGAATATTCACCAAAACCTGGCAGAAAATGTATTTTCAAACCCTTTTCTTCGATTCTACACCAAAAAGTAAACAAAAATCACCATGCAAAAGGGGGAAAAAGGGAAAGGGAGAGAAAGACTAAAAATAACTTGGCCCTACAATTTGTGGGTACCGGCGTAGAAATATTTAGTGATCTGTGTCCTATATAGGGGTGAAACTTCAGGTATCACCAAAATGCCCTTTTTATATGCTTCCCATATGTTCTGGCAACGCACCGGTGAAAGAAAATCAAAATCAAAGAATAACTGCAAAAATGATGGCCCTTTAAGTATACAAGCTGCTTTATGTACAGCAGTGCATCTCAGGTCCCTGGGCCTTTTGTGCTAAAATTTAAAAATCTTTCTTATTAAATGCAGTATTTGAGTTTTGTGAAAAAATACGACAAGTTACAAACAAATTACACAGAAAACACTCATAATCTGGAATTTTTTTCAAAAATATATTTTTTTACTGTCATGTCATGAAAAATGCACAGAATTTACATGTAGCATCTTTCAAAAAACCCATAATTTTCCATTTTTTAGATAGCCAGACTGGCAAGTAATATATTTTTGGAAACCCTGGACAATATGCAAACAGAAATATCACAAAACTGTTGCATTGATTGAAATTATAAAGGTCTGTACTGTAACATGTAACCCCACCCCCTAAAAATGTCAATGACTGAATCAATCTTATCTTTGGTTGCAAAGCTAACATTACCAAAAGAATCTGTCTAACAGATATGATTTACCATCCCTGGCTAATATATGAACATAAAAACTAAAATAGGTGCAATAAATGTGAAGTATGGTTAAAATAGGCCTTGCTGAAAGAAAAAAATGCCATAATTGGCCTATGTCCACCCCTCTCTAACAAAAGGGTCACAGAATACACAATTTTTACAAATTTGGAAATAGTTCAATGTTATCAAAATCTCAAAGCTCAGAGGCACCATACAAATCTTTATTGCAATTCTGGTGCTGAATCAAGATGTCTGGACCTGTACATCAATTGACTGAAAAAATTAAGTCAAAATGGTAGTTACAACAGAGTTGACATCATAAAAGAGGCCTGAAAAGGACCAAAATTAACATTTTACTGTTCTATAAGTAACATAAATGCAACAAACACCACAATCCTAGATTTCGATAAGAAAATATTGACCATTAAGCTGACATTTACACATCTACACCAGTTTTGTATCAGGGTATGGTCTTATTGGCCTGACATGTCTCAGGGTTCTAAGTTTGCCTTCAAACCAAAAAGATTAGAAATCCTTGAAATGTACAAAATAACCATTTATTGGAGTAAAATAACATTCCTAACTGTAATTCAACAACAAATTCCAATTATTATCATTTAATTGTCAACACAGGTGCAATTAAAACTCTCAAAACACATTAATAAAAAGGGGTGGGGTGGGGCATTTATAGCCTCTGTAAACAGAATGGTGGGGAGAAAAATGTCTATAAAGACTAGGATATTGCTTCCTTCAGGAAGGAAATGCAAGAATTTAATGTTTCAAAGAAGAAAAAAATGCTTTTTTTGGCTAAATTGGTGGCCAAATTGAGCCAACCCCTGTTTTGAACATTTTGTATAAACCCATCTGCTGTATATTACTAACTCAGTGTTGCCAATTTTCAATTTTCTGTAGGAAAACTGCAGCTATTTCTAAACCTGACAAACTTATAGATCCCATCTAACTTACAATAGCAATGAAAATAAGGGGCATTTTTAGAAATTTTGACTAATTTGAGTAGGCATGAAGGCATTAATTTCTACATCGAAATGGGTGAATTTGCAGATTTTTTGTGAATATTCCTGATTTTTAGACAAAATTAGGTGAAATTACAATGTTGCTCACTCTATCTATGCTTTCTGAGGCAGAAAACACCAAAATTGGACATAGAAATATTTTTCTTACTGTTGGAAATTAAATAAAAACTGAAAATTGAGAAATTTGCAGTGAAATCACAATTTTTCTCCAAACTTTGATTTTTTTTTTTAAATTTAACCTTTTTTTAGTCTTTCTGCAGTCAAAATACTTAATACATATTATTTGACAATTTTGTCATCATATTTTCAAAACTAAGGCCTATCAGTCACAGCCTTGTCATACACAGACAGGCCACAGATCACTAATTATTTCCCCATTGACTTCAATGTTAATTCTCGTCTCTTAGACTGGCTGTAACTTTTTCCCAAATATTCGTTGGGTAGAACGCTTTCTGCCACAGATGGAGCAACATGTGGCAAACTCTTGCCCAAAAGCATGTATGAGGTTCTTCATGAAAAACTTGAGATACACAAGCTGGAAGTAGAGACAGTAAACCAGGCAATTGTCGGCCCCCCCTTTCAACGTAACCAACCTCACAACTCTTGTATCCTTCCGCCTCAAAATCATGAATATTCACCAAAACCTGGCAGAAAATGTATTTTCAAACCCTTTTCTTCGATTCTACACCAAAAAGTAAACAAAAATCACCATGCAAAAGGGGGAAAAAGGGAAAGGGAGAGAAAGACTAAAAATAACTTGGCCCTACAATTTGTGGGTACCGGCGTAGAAATATTTAGTGATCTGTGTCCTTATGGCTCTATCTGATGTCTTCATATATTAGTTGGGTATATCAGACAGAAGAGGTGTGGTTTATTATGTTTAAAAGAATTATGTTAATTTTTTTCAGAATGAAATGGAAAAGTATTTTAGTTTAAGAAATATCAATTTAACTGTCAAAAAGGTAAGTTAGTATTTGAATTTTTTCAGCAAATTATTCCTCAATACTTTGAGAAAGTAAACCTTGCGTATATTATCTACCTTTAATATTTTGATTTTGATTTCTAAATTAAATGTTAAAGTTATCTGTTTGGGTACATTTTAGTGTGGATTAGGTAGTAGACAATTGGATATTTACTTGTTGTTTTGTAATTTATGTTGCCATGAGGCAATGTGTGTTATTGAAAGCGATGTTAAAATAATCATCATTAGGTTATACAAAGTACTTTATAATCAAGAATTAAGCCATGGATGATCAAATATTGAATTGTCAAGAAATAAGTTTATAAATTTAATGATATATGTTTGTAATTATATTTGAAAGGGGGAGTTGTTGGCTGTTATTGGACATGTTGGGTCAGGAAAGGTGAGTTTCCTTATTTCATTCATTTTTTTATTTCCGGTTGTCTAAGTAAATTAGATTTTAAGTAGAATTATAAATAAGGTTAAAAATTCAATTATGATGCTTCTTTTTCATTAACCTCCTGTCCTTGTTAGGTAAAACTTAGCATGTCGGAATAAAGGTTACATATAGATTTAAGGATGATACACAATCTTTTAGTCCAATAATTTTTTAGATTCATCAATCTTAGATGAAGTTATGAACATTTAAAGTTTACATTGGTTTCTATTGATTTCAAATTTAGTCGCTTTGCATAAAAGTCATATTCTTTCCAAAATATGCTCCAAATGGCCTACGCATCGCTGGTGGCAAAATCGCCAATTACTCGAAGCACATTCCTCTTTGGGGATTGTCTCAAGGATAATATGTACCAGAACAACCCTCAAACGATTGGTGAACTGAAGGCAGAAATCACAGCAAAAATCAAGAAAATCCCCAAAGAGGAATGTGTTCATTGGGGCATATTTTGGAACGTTCATGACTTCGATGCAAAGTGACCAAGATAACTGAAACTTTGGGGAATATTTGTACACAAACTGAAGTAGTAGGATTTAATAAAATTTGTATGGGTTCAAAAGGTTACTTTCCATATTTTTTGCAGTCTTCTCTGTTGATGACCTTGATGGGAGAAATTCATCACAATAAAGGCCAGATATATGTTCATGGTTCTGTTGGTTATTCATGTCAACAATCGTGGGTTTTTGCGGGTTCTCTTAAAGAAAATGTTTTATTTGGGGATGATTATGATAGTAATAGATATGAACAAGTTCTACAATCATGTGCTTTAATTAAGGTAGAGTCAATTTCACATTCTTGTCTTTTCTTCTTCTGGTTCTGTTAATCCAGATTTTTCATCACCCTTGGAAGGATCTAGAATGTGTCTTTTTAAATTCTTACCTTTGTGTACTGTCAAATTTAGACACCGTTGTAGGTTTTTATTTTGATGACTGGCAACCTACATTTGATAAATAAGGATGACATCTGATTTGGAGTTTTAAGGCATCAGTTCACTTTGTTGTAGTAATTGTGTATCTTTCACATACAACCTGGCCTAGAAATCTAGAAATAAGACCGTGGTAGCAGACAATGTGAGGTACGCCATATATTGTTATTTCATTTGTTTTTATTGCTATTTGTCCAACACAAAGTCATTAGCATCTGAAATCTATCTTTCCAAAGGCCTGCCTACACTATATATTAAATGAAAACATATCAGTCTACTTATTTATTTTTCTAGGATATAGGACGAATGTCTCAAGGGGATGCAACTCTAGTGGGGGAGAGAGGTCTGTTATTAAGTGGAGGTCAGAAAGCAAGACTAACACTGGCCAGGTAAAATCTTTACTGAACGACATTGAGAGCTCTCAATGATAAGTCCATTTATAGTCGTGGTCATAGCGCTACAAAAACACAACTATTCTTACAAATATTTCCCAAATAAGTATGTTATCAAACTGGATTTAAAGGAGTCTAATGATTGACTGGATCAAAGATTTTTAGGTAGAGAGTTCCACAAATTGGCTGCAACAACACTAAATGAGTGAGCTCCAAAGAAGCTGAGGTTATATTTTGGGTCAACAAGGTTGTTCTTAGTACTTGATCTTAGATTTTTCGATGGCATGTAAGGTACCCCAAGTTCTCTCAGATAAGATAGTAATAATAAGTTATCTAACACTTCCCTGGGAAAGGAAGAATGAACTTGTCATCAATATATATTTGAGAATATCATGCACCATGAATAAACATGGGATGTTTGTTGAATCTCTTTCTGAATCATAAACTTTTGAATTGTATTTGTCTCCTCAGCACATCGCGTTGGATTGCGGACAATTTATAAAAGACTGTGAAAGGTTATGATCTGTCAGGAAGATTTCCTATAATGGTTTTATATGAACATGATGTATATTGTAAGATGATATTATATGAACATATTCTATATGGTTATTGTATTTTGTAGATGTGTTTATCGTGACTGTGATATTTATCTGTTAGATGATCCACTGAGTTCTGTTGATGCTGAAGTTGGCCAACAAATCTTTCAACGGTAAGTTTAAAACATTACAATTTGTATAGCATGCATACAATAGGCGTTTTTATCGACCACTGATTAGCCAAAGTGATTTGCATTCAATCACATTTTCATCTTTAACGTCCATCTAATTCAAATTGGTTACCCTAATCAACGAATTTATCGACATCGATTTCCGAAGCGATTACATCAAATCGCCAAATCAGTTCAGGGTGCGATTTGACGATTTGATCGGGTGGTCACGTGGTTTTTTCAACTGTGTCCAGCCACAATAATTGTTTACAGCTAATCGGAGCATTTAACGAACTCGCCAAAGTACTTTGAAATCGACTAAATTGTCACATGACATCTCTACTAAATTCAAATCAATTTGGCAAGTCGATAAAAAAGCCTAACAAATGATGTTTTTGCTGTCTACCTACACATGGGGAGCTGTATTGTTTTAGAAAGTCAAAATATTACAGAAGAACGATGTATTGCAGATTTGATTTTACTAATTTTCTTTTCAGATGTGTTACTGGTCTTTTAAGAAATAAAACACGAATTTTAGTCACACATCAATTACAATATTTACAATCAGCTGATAGAGTTTTAATCTTAAATGAGGTAAGCATATCCATTACAGCTCGGATTGTCAGAGGTTGAAGAATCGCCAGTACCATAGCAATTATTTTCCTCCCATCAATTGGAGGGCCTAACGAGGAACAATGTCTTAGTCATTTGGATCTGACAAAAAGAGAGGTCCTATGTACACATTGGCGTGCATATAAAAGAACCCTTGTCACTTGTAATTCAAAATAAGACTAGGCCACAGGGCCACTGTCCAGACAATAATTCCCTCATAGCACACAATATGGCATATATACCCGTAAAATTAGACCAGTCGGTATAGAACATTAAACTCAGTTTCTATTCAGTTATTTCCTCCCACCTCTAAAGAGGTATGTGCCAAGGCCTGTTATTATAGTAACATATTACTGTATGTTAGTCACAAAATCATCTAATCTCATTTATTCCTACATAATTTATTGTAAATGGGTTTATTATTATTAGAGATGTTATACTGTTATTTATTATTATTATTAGATGTTATATTGTGATTTATTATTATAAGATTTAGTATTGTTATTTATTATTATTAGATGTTGTTTTGTTATTTATTATTATTAGATGTTATATTGTGATTTATTTATTATTATTGGATGTTATAACATTGTTATTTATTATTATTAGATGTTGTATTGTTTTTTATTATTATTAGATGTTATATTGTGATTAATTATTATTAGATGTTATATTGTTATTTATTATTATTAGATGTTATATTGTTATTACAATTAGATGTTATATTGTTACTACAATTAGATTTTATATTGTTATTTATTAGGGAAAAGTAAGTCATATTGGTACATATAATGAGCTATTACAACAAGGTGTAGATTTTGCTGGTTTGGAAGAAAATGAAGATAAACCACAAATTAAAGAATTAGAAACAATTGAAACATTACAGGTTAGATATAAGAAACACTACCTAACCACCAACTTATAGATTTTATAAGTTATATGTTATTTATCAACTGCAGACTTTTAATGAAATGTACTTTAAACTTTGAGCAAAAGAAATTGAAAGTAGGCATTAAATTATTCTTTTAATCTAAATAAAATTGAATATGTCAAAGAGTTACAAGGTCAAAGCAACTATTTTAATTCAACTAAACAAATAGTGCGAAGAAAGTGATGCATTCAGGTTAGCCATTTTTTGTACCACAAAATAACAGTAAATAATCAAGTTTAATCACTGAAATAAAAGTGACCAAGAATTCAGATAGCTTGATCTTTTTCTTAGACTTGATGTTTAACTCTGTTCCTCCATGTCAAGTAGGAAGCCAAAGTGGCTTAGTAAATAAAAGCATCGGTGCACCAACCAGCAGGTTTACTCTTGTTTGATCCCGGTGTTGTCCGAGAAAGTTGCCCAGGATTCTCCAGCATGGTTTCGTCTGGTTAGTGGTTAAGGACGGGAGACCTAGCAAGGAATTGTTTCTGGTGAATTGGATGTGAGGAAAACCTGAATTCTGTGCACGAAAAACAAGAGTGGACGTATTTTATACACATTATTTATTACACAAACAGAAAGTTTGTTAAATCACATTGTAGTGTAGTGACAGAAAAAAACTGAAATTATAATCTTAATTGTGATAGGATTGTATTGATGTATTAATTAGGTGTAACCAATGGGTATTGTTGTTATTTACAGTGGAAGGAAGATACAATAGATTTAAATGAAGAGCATTCTAATACTGGTGTCATAAAGTTCTGGGTATATAGAGACTACATTAAGGCTGGCTATGGTTATGTACTCGGTCCTATTTTGCTCATAACATTAGCTATAAGTAAGGTAAGATGTTCAGTGAAACTCAAAAACACAGGGACCTAATTAGAATGGCTTGGGTTGCTTTGGTGAGGGAGCCACGGTGATGCAGTGATACTGGATTGATAACAAGGAGGTCCCTGGTTCACACATGTTGTTGGCCGAGAAAGTTCTCTGCAGGATGGAGGACTTGGCCAGGACTGTCTGTATTTGATCGGATTCTGTGAAAATCTTGATGTAGTGTAGCTTGTAGATTTTCTGAGTTTTGTGTAAATTAATAAAGAATGCATAAAGGAACAAGTTGAATGTAATTTTTAAAAGAGGTAACCCATATTGTTATCTTTTTTTTTGCAGCCGTCTTTCTTTTTATCTGACTGGAATCTAGCAAGATGGTAAGATCTAATTTTATAGATTTAAGTAATACTTGACCTAACTTGCGACATAGCAAT
The DNA here is from genome assembly GCA_963678685.1 of Patella ulyssiponensis. NCBI lineage: Eukaryota > Metazoa > Mollusca > Gastropoda > Patellidae > Patella > Patella ulyssiponensis. The sequence continues at coordinate 18,840,864 of OY783228.1, forward strand.
GATGGTTTACAGCGTTGACCTTTATAAATTACACATCACTTCCTATTCCAAATGGTCTGACAGTGGCCTTTTGATTAGAATTCCAGGGTTTCAAGTCCGGTTATCGTTTCATAGGGGTAATGCCTACTGGTTGCTCTCACAAACAGTGTGCCTTTCAGAATATATTGTGCAAATTTTCGATAATAATTAACGATTTTATAACGCAATTAAATGTGAAGCAACCAAGCGTTCTTAGCGACGTTGCTTTTTGATCCTTCGATGTCGGCTCTTCCTATCATTGCGAAGCAGAATTCGCAAAGCGTTGGATTGTTCACCCACCAACAGGGAACGTGAGCTGGGATTAGACCGTCGTGAGACAGATTATTTTTACCCTATTGGGTATTGGAGCTCTAACACACTAACCCAGTGGTCCTAGCTGAGAAATTCCCTCTAGATTTTCTAGATGGGACAACAAAAAAGATCCTGTGTGCGTGTTGGCATGCACAGCTAAAAGAATGCTTGTCTGTTGGAATTAGAAAGAAGGTTAGACTGTAATGCCACTGTACCATCAAAATTTCCCTCATAGCACAAATTATAGGAATATGACCGTCTTCATTTGCCCGGATGGAGCAGAAAAATAGGACTTTAAAGCTTATTACATTTCATAAAGTGGCCCATGCAATATTTGTCATCAATGAACCCATTTTCAAAATATTTTTGATGTAGGTATGGACATGTACAATCAAAGTTAAAAATGAACATGCTGTGGATAATACAGTCTTACTTGTGATGCCAGGTTGGTTAATTTGAATGCTGTCACTAATTTGAATTTCAAGATAAGCTATAATCTGTTTTATAGTTGTTAACATTACAATAATACTATTTCATAACTTTTCAGGGCTGTATCGTACGATTTACCCGTCAATCAAAATACAAGCACAGGTGATTGGTTACAGATCAATATGACATCACCACTCGTGGGTTATAATATCAGTAATAATTACACAACGACGATGATACCTGATGCAGAAATACCAACCTCGATTCTTGTCATCACGAAAGATATGAGACGATATCTGATGTACCTTGGTGTATATGTTGTGTTTGGTTTTATTTCTATCCTAGTTACTTTGCAAATGTGTGTTTTTGCCAGCCAGAATTTACATAATAAAATGTTTAGAAAGGTTTTAGGTGCAACAACGAGACTGTTTGATTCACAACCATTGGGTAAGTATAGTGAATTTACTGGTAGCCATATTTGCTCTTCCCATTATAATATGAAAGTTGGGTAGGGCAGTTTTAAAGCAGAATTTGAGAGAAAGACTAGTTGGGAAGTAATTTGACTCAATTAAGATTGGTTTTTAATTTTCAAGTGTTAAATGAGTAGAACTGAGTTGTTATTTATTTTTTATTGATATATTCCAGGAAGAATATTAAACCGTTTTTCTAGAGATATTGGACTAATGGATGATTTTTTGATTCGTCTTATTTTTATTAATGTTGAAGTAAGTATTTTTAGACAATTTAATAACAACTGTATTGCCAATGTTAAGAGCAACTTATGTGAGTTTAGTGTAATTAATACGGTATTGGCAACTGTCCGTTACCAACGAAATAAGTGTTGTCTTTGTGAGTCGATGGTTTCCATTTATTATTGAACATAGTCCCTTTGGAGATGTAAACACTTTTGCCTACAATGTTGCAAGGCCTGTATGCTGGTCAGGAAGAAATTTCCTTCAGCCAACCTAAAAAATATCGTTCACAGCTGAAATGGCATCATTTTTACAATGAAAACGATTATCCAGCTAGCTCTTTTTTCACTTTTGGAAACCTGTCTCATCCATGGTTAGAAATCTGGCCAAACGATTAGCAGGATCTGCTTAAAATCAATGCAGATCGTCATGGGGCGTTAGGTATCTAATCCCACAGTGAAAAGCTTTGGCACCCATGCATCTTACAGACATTTTTGTCATTCCTTGGCAACAATGTGGTCAACCCTCTCATGACAGATGCCCACGATACTGGTAATATGTCGAGTGGTCAATTGTATTAGCCATCATCACCATGTTATGCACGCCACGATTAAATTCAAACAGCCCACTTCTTATTTAGTGTGTAAAAGGAAGGGGCATCATCCCCTAAAGTGGAGACCATGTTGGCATGCATCTGTATTGGTGTTACTCCTTTCACAGTGGCAGGTACTGGTGTTTTCAAGGGGTAATTTCACAAGATCGTGTGGTTCGAAGACAATAATAAGACCACATTTGCAGTTCTTATGTCTATGATTTATTCAATGTTTGTTTTAACCCAGTTGAGCTATTCTTTTTAGGCTTAGAACTTTTAAATCAGCCCTCGCATTATTACATTGATGACTTTTTATGTTTTTTCAGTTACTTTTAAATCTATTGGGTATAGCTATTAACATTTGTATCATAGCACCATGGTTATTTATAGCACTCATTCCATTAGTTATTGTTGTTGTTGCTATTAGATATTATGCTGTTCATACTACCAGAGATGTCCGCAGGCTAGAAGCTTTAGGTAAGTGTGAATAAGTATGCATGGCCTAATTAGCTTAAATCCATTGTTTTACCAGTTGCGTACATAAATTTAAAACTTTATAACATGATTCCATGTCTTTCAAAGTGTTAATTTCCAAAAATAAAAGCATGATCTTGACGATGTGTATACTGGAAAATGAAGTAATTTAATATAATTATATTTACAATGTATTGTTATTATTTTTGCAGCTAAATCACCAGTATATTGTCACATATCTGATACCATAATAGGATTACAGACAATACGAATCAGTGATAAACAAAAACAATTTACACAAGAATTCGACAGGTTTCAGAATCAGGCTAGTGGAGCATGGTTTATGTATTTATCTACCTATAGATGGTTTAGTGTACGATCATTGATAGGGTTAATGATATTTTTGAACCTGGTTATACATGCCTGTTTACTCATGCGTGATAGTAAGTAAAACTTTACAAGAAATGAAATGGGGTTTAAAGTCCAACTTTCTGCTCCTTTACTGCTCTAATGAAGACGGGCATGCGCCCCACAGTGTGCTAAAAAGTTTTGAGGTAAATTTTGCCTGGGCAGCGGTACTATAGCCTACTCTTATATCAAATTCCAACTGCCAAGTGATCTTATACATTCAAGCCAATGTATACACAGGACCTCAGTTTTTCGTCACATCCGAACGACTAGACAGCTGTCCTTTTCAGATCACAATGATTTTTCTCGGCCAATGCAGGGATCGAACACCAACGTGGATCTCTTATCAAGAATTCAGAGATTCGATTGTCTCATCTTAAAGATGCATTTTGTTTGGCCTAAAATATTATATAAATCATTAATTAGACATTTATTCACAATGACATGCCAATAATCAACTCTCTAGACCCTCAGATGGTTGTGATTTTCAACGGATATCTTACATAATGCAAGTGTAAGTTAATGTTTGTATAAATATATCCCCAAGATTTTTTATGTAATTAAAGCCAGTGTATAATATATACAGACCTTGCTGTGATGTTGTCAGTGGCACCAACCGTTAGATTCGAAGTGAAATCATACAGGGCGTATCATTTTATCTCAGTTTATAATTGCTTCCCTTTTTGTTGCAGGTGTCTCTCCAGGTTTACTTGCTCTAGCCTTGACATATCTTATTTCCTTTGGAATGCCGTTTGAATTTTACATCAGAATAACAGCAGAGCTGGAAAACGCTGTAATTATCTTTCTCGAATTAATAAGTTTTTATGAATTAACTTTTTTCTCCTATAAACTGATATATTTTATATAGTAATTATTTGTTATGTTGATTTTATTTTGTTAAATGTAGTTGTGAAAAAAAAACAATTAAAAAATTCTTCAAAACCATATTAGATAAAACAAAAATTATACTATTTGTCAGTGGCACACCATGGAATGAAAAATTTCCTTAATGTGAGTTGTATTTATTTTAGATGACATCAGTAGAAAGAGTTTTGTTCTTCACACATGTAAATCAGGAGGCGGAAAGAAAATCCGATCGTCCTCCTCCTAAAGATTGGCCAAGTCAAGGTTCTATAACTTTTAGTGATGTTAGTCTCCGATACACACCTGAGAGTCCTCTTGCTCTTAGAAAAATTGATATTCATATCCGCAGCAAAGAAAAGGTAGGTTTATTGTCCGTGCCAATCGGGACTTAAAATGGGTTCTTCCGTTTGTCTTTCTGTAAGACTTGTTGGGACGCATAATAACTTTGTTTCTAAATGAGGTAGATGTTCAAGTTTTGGTATAACGTCCTATTTTTTGCCCTATTCGAGGTACAGCAATGAGGACTGGGTATGCACCAGGCAATGTATAGTGAAGGATATTATGACCTGAAAGAAGCGATTCCACCTATACATCATCGTCTGAATTAATGAAATGGGGTTTAAATCCTACTTTACTACACAAACAGGGCTAATAAAAACAGACTCAAATTCAGACGAAATTGGGGTTCTTTTACGTGCACAACAATTAATATATTAAAATTGTTGTATAGTATTGCAGAATATGATTTTTTTGGACCAGGAACCAGGACAGAAATGCTGCAGTTCTTTTTATTCTTATTGTTCTTTAGGGGGGGGGGGCACTGTCAATTCAAATGATATGGTCATGAAACCAAGCATGCTTGTTCCTCTCTCTGTATTAATAATAGGTCATAATTTTACTAAATGTACATGAAATTCTGTAGATATGTTAAACTTTATTTAACTGTTTTTTTTACAGATTGGTATAGTAGGGAGATCGGGTGCTGGTAAAACTTCTCTATTGTCAGCTTTATTTCGATTGGCTGAGCCAGAAGGTAGAATCTGGATTGATGGCTGGGATGTGTTGCAGATTGGTCTAGATGAATTACGTAGTAAAATATCTGTTATACCTCAGGTAAAATATCAGTTATATACCAGGTAAAATATGTTATACATCTATTCTATACCAGGTGAAATATCACGTCTATACCAGGTGAAATATCAGTTCTTTTGAAATATCTGTTATAAATTGGGGTAAAATGTCAGTTGTATACCAGGTAAAATATCTGTTATATACAAGGAAAATTATCAGTTATATATCGGGAATAATATCTGTTATATACCAGGTAAAATTTCAGTTATATATTGGTAAAATATCAGTTATATATCGGAAATAATATCTGTTATATACCAGGTAAAATTTCAGTTATATATTGGTAAAATTTCAGTTATATATTGGTAAAATATCTGATATATATCGGAAATAATATCTGTTATATACCAGGTAAAATTTCAGTTATATATTGGTAAAATTTCAGTTATATATTGGTAAAATATCAGTTATATATTGGTAAAATATGTTATATACCAACTAAAGTATCTGTTATGCTAAATAAATATCAATTATAATCCAGGTCTTTAATATTTCAAATTGTATTTACATTTGTTTTGACAGGATCCGGTTTTATTTAGTGGTACATTAAGATATAATCTAGATCCATTTGATGAATATAGTGATGAAAGATTGTGGAATGCATTAGACCAGGTAAAAGTCATTTAATAATATGTTAATACCCAGGTGGTGGGAGATCCAATGAGACTTGCCCCTCCAATAATTAACTTTTGTTTTATTTATATACACAAAATCTAAATATAATGCATGTTTTTGTGAAACACATAGTGCACTATATTTTGGGGACAAATGTGCTAGGAGCGAAACAAAAAGGTTAGAGTAAGCAGAAACGCTGATTTGAGAGCAAAATTTACATCACAGCACAATGTATATCATGTGTTTGTCTTCATTAATTTGGTTCATGCAGAAATGCAGGATGATAAAACTCCACTGCATTTCATGTTGTATTCATTTCACTATTATAGGTTCGGCTAAGAGAAAAGGTGGTTTCTGCACCAAATAATTTATACATGGAAATGTCTGAATCTGGAAATAATTTTAGTGTTGGACAGAGGCAGTTGGTTTGTTTGGCTCGTGCTATTTTACGTTATAATGCTATACTTGTATTAGATGAAGCTACAGCACATGTAGATCATACGTAAGTCTAAATACATTAGAAGCCATAGGGGATCAGTGAGTAAGATGTGAGCTCATTAACCAGGATGTCCGAGGGTCAATCCCAGCGTTTATGAGAAAGTGTATAAGATTTGCCATTGTGATTACCCCTTCTTAGTCGTGCAGGATGGAGGGCCTAACAAAGAATAGTACCTAATTGTGTACAGGCAAAATGTTTTTCATAATGTATGCCAGTCTTCTTTGCCCAGATGTTTCATTTCATTTCCATTTAATGGCAGGAAATTAAATCCCAGTCAACAACAATATCATTTTAGCCCATCTGACCAATAGACAAAAAGAGTTTATACACTTGTTTTTCTATTACATGAATTTTATGACCTCATGATGATTTGAATATGTTTGGTCATCATTATTTTATGGGCTGTAGTGTATGGAATAGTTATTAAAATTTCTTAACAATGAATATTCTTGTGTTATGATTTAGTTAATCTTATTTGAATTTTTTTTTACATATTTTTTGTTTTGTTATTTGTATGACTATGTAGGACAGATGAGCTGATTCAAGGAACAATTCGAGCTAAATTTATTGGTAGTACAGTATTAACTATAGCCCATAGACTTCAAACAGTAATGGATTGTGATAGAATTCTCGTAAGTTAGTTTTGAAATGGCAATCCTTAGAAAGATTATGAGACCCCACAAACACCTTTTTTGATCTGTAGTGTAGAAATCGAAATATTAGCATACCCACAGAACATTTTTCAAACAACAACAGATATTATCAACATAAACAATACGACCCACACACAGACATTATATGAAAAGTGTTTGTCCTTGTGATATGTCTTTGTAAAGCAGACATTAGCACATTTATGTGGTTGTTGTGTGCTACAGAAGTGTGTAATAATAATCAACAGGGTACATTTGGTATGTTCACCAACCAAAAGTAGACATTGCACACATTACATACATTAACAAACCAACAGGACACATTACATATATTAACAAACCAACAGGACACATAAAATTCATTAACAAACCAACAGGACACATTACATACATTATTACATACATTAATACAAACATTAACAAACCAATAGTACACATTACAGACATTTTTAACAAACGAACAGTACACATTACATACATTGGTACACATTACATACAGTACAGATTAACAAAAAGTTCAGATTGCATACATTTATACACAGATTAATACATTACATGCATTAATATACATATTAACAAACAGGATTTTATTGTTTATTCAATAATAAATAAATGATATTTCTAGGTTTTACATGATGGCGAAGTAAAAGAATTTGATACACCGTACAATTTACTTCAAGAGGAGGATGGATACTTCACAAACCTTGTGGATCAAACTGGCGTTCAGCAGGCAGCAGAGTTACGCAACTTAGCACGAATAGCTAATATGCAGCGAGCTTCAGCTAGTATTTTATTAGAAAAGGCTGTGTTAAAGGCTGATAAACAATTGTCAACCAGTAGAACTAGCCTTAATAAAACTATTCGATCACGGAACAGCATCAGTCGGAAAGACTCTCAAAGAAAAAATCGGCAGGACTTTGATGCAGAAAATGAAGAAAGAAACAAAAATGAAGAAAGAAACAAAAAAGAAGAAAAGACAAAACCATCAGAAGAAAATTCTAGTGCCTGAAATGTTGACATTAAAAACTATTCAAAAGTAGGGTGACCTGTTCTCTCTACAGAAAGTTGGACTCAACTCGGCTAATGTGCATGCTGCAGTGGCTGGGTCTCGAGACTATGAATAGCCAGATGTGGAGTCTATATAGCCATGGCAGTGCACTTCTTTATCAGTCAATCAACAATAACACTCGTAAAAAATCTATTCTTGACGATTTTGAATAGCAGTAAAATTTAGCTTCTTGGTTAATATAGCAGTTTTAGAAATTACGTTAGTTTTATTTTTTAAACTGGACCGTTAGGAATAGGAGTGGCAATTTTGGGTTTAGTAGTCAAATAATATCTCTGAAAAACTTTCGTCAGCAAGAACATGATACTAGCAGTAGTTTCATTTTACTTTTACAAGGTTCTTAAAACAATTATTGAGTTGCCTTACGTGCGTATTTCCAAATTCAATTTCTTGTTCAAGCTTTTTGTTATGTTTCATAAAAAGGTAGTCTTGATTATCCCGATCTGTCAATCAGACGTAGAATGGTCGGTAGACTGGTTAAGCGAGACTAATTTCAAAACAAGGGCATGTAACCTATCTTTTACTCAAAAGTGTCTGGATGTTATGGACGACACTCAGAACCAGTTTTCAGTCTATTATTTATAGATGTTAAATGGTCATAGCTTATTAAGTGCAACATGATCATTTATTTAGTGACTATAAATGTGTGAAACTGATTTAAGGCTTGGTATATATATAAATATTGTGGCGTAATTGTCGAGATATTTATTTATGGTGGATCACCCTATCAAAAGAAAAAAGTGTGTCTATAATCTCTCCGTCTAAAGGGGAAAATTCAAAATCTCCTGTCAATAGCATAGAAATATAATACATAATTTGACAATTGTTATAATAAGTGGAAATAGAAAGATAATATTGGAAAAGGTAATATTTCTGTGTGGCAAACAGATTGGACTCAGATTGTTTGGAAGGTGATCGAGTCATGAGAGAGATTGTTGTGACCACTTTCAGTTTGTTCCAGTTAGCACTTCTGTCACTTGATATAAATCAAAGTTTCAAATCGGAATTAAAGAGTGAAAAATCAATTGTTGAACCTGTGATTGAAGTGGGTGTGGCTGTTTATTTTTAAAACTAATCTATATTTTAAATCAAAATCAAAAATTTAGGGGTTACATTAAATGTTCTAAAAAAATGGTGAATAAAATAAGTGTTTTTGTAAAGAAAACAAGAAATTTATAAAGTGCTAATTAAATAATGTTCTATTATAGATACATGTGAAATAATCGAGTTTTGAGAACATATCATTGTATGTTTATTTACAGTGTTTAAAATTTTAGGCTTTTGCCAACATTTATTTTGGAAGGAATATATTTTCATACATATACAATATATCTAATATGTTTATTAATGTTATGTCTGATATATATCTTATTTATGTTTTACCAGTTTGACTGTCCTTTGTAAAAGAGATTCTGATATAAATCTTGTTTTTTTTTAACCCTTTGGTGCTAGTCTTCTCTCTTTTCTTTTTCTTCTGTTTTTGTGGACATTGCATTTGGAACCACAACCAGCCATTCATGACAGCAATATATTGAATCTCGCCTGAAACCATGCAGTAGTTCTGGACAGAGTTGAACTATTTATATGGAACATATCACCAGTTTATCAAGTAAAAAATATCCAAGGCTTGTAAGAAAATAATCGAATCCCAAAAGGTTGTAGGCATGGTTATATACAAGACAGTAACAGATTGTGTTATTGATAGTTATCTTTGACATGTATTTGTTACGAGAATATGTTTTGTTATTAAAACATATTGTAATTTGGAAATATTTATAGTCATATCATTTGACAGTGGCATTCCTTAAGATGTATTATTCAACAACTTAATCTGCCTTATGCATGTCTTTCTTTAAGTCTTAAATGTTATCTAAATTGTTAGTTAGACATTTATTAAACATGCATTATGCAAGAGCTAAGTCTGCCTATTCACGTCTTTCAATTAGGCCTGAAATGTTATATAAATTATTAATTTGGCATTAATTAACTTATCCAGACCATAGTTAGCCTGCAATATTTACTGGATTTGAATACATTTTGTTATGGATAATCAAGACTTTGTTTATTACATTAACAATGGTAGAAACGACGATCAAGACTACACTGTACATTTAACTGCGATGATAGGGCTAGGGTCATTACATTACCAATGTAATTAATTGCATTACCATTAATTTTTAAATGTAACCATTGCAATTACTTTCTCAGGTTTAGCAATGTAATATATTACCATTATCCATTACATTGAAAGTAATTAATTACCATTAACTGTTACATTGAAGGTAATATTATTAATTACCATTACCCACTATTTTATGATTATATATAAATAAAACCATTTATCATAAAAAGACAACCTTATTTTTCTGTCATGACGTGCTTACAAAATGAAACTCAAAATAATAATTCACCATAATAATTATTTGTGTATGAATTGTTATTTCTATATATTATAATATCAAGGCAAAAATTTCAAGTGATTGGGTAGTTGTGACAAATATGTATACTTTCACTGTGTTACTTGAAAAATGAATCAAAAGTATAGTTAATTGACTGTATAAAATTCTTAATCAAACCAAATAGTTTGTCTATAATAATTGTATAACTGAAAATATTATTCAGCATCAATCTAAAACAAAATATATATTTGTTTTATGTTAAGTAACCATTAAATGATGAGATACTTGAAGACCATTGTTTGGTGTGTCACTTGTTACCATTAGATTAAGATTATAATGTTGTAAGACTTAAGACTATTGTCTTTTAATCTAACTGATTGATTGATTGCCTGCAAATTAACACTAATCTTTGATTGCAATACAGTATAGTCATCTCTTCGGAAATGCTCTTTTTAGGTTACATGTCTAAAAAAGCTTACATAAAAACTAAAGAAAATGTTTAATGCCTCCTTATTCTTATTATAATTTGTTAAAACTGATTTAAATCACTTTTTAAAAATTTTAATGTATTGGATTTGTGTCAGATAAACTTCATTTACCCTTTGGTGCTATAAAATTTGAGGCTTGGCTTATTGTAAATATTTATATGTGCCATAAAATGTAATTGGTAAGTAATTGAAATGTAATTGACCATTACCTGATTTTTGGAATGTAATTAATTACATTTCCTTTACTCATTATATGCCCATTACTTAATAAAATGTAATGATTACATACCATTACCCTGCGCTATAACCAGGCTTAGAAAGAAGTAAATTTTAGTAAACTGTCAGCCTTTTATCTAAATCTTACATAATGCATCTTTAAAACAGGTATTCTTTGGGAATTTCTGTTTAAATATTATTTTTTTGTAAACTTTTTGATCATATTTATGTTAATACCATTTTAAAGTGACATTCCCTAATTCTAATATCCTTTGGGAAATATTTTTTATGAATAATATTTTGAATGTTTTCTTTTTATGCAAAAGTAATTTGATAATATTTATTGTAATATCATTTTAAAGTGACATTCCTTAACCTTATGTCATTTGAAATATTTTGATAGATATTTTTTATTTCAAATTTTGAATGGGTTTTCAATACTAATTTGATAATATTTACTTTAATCTCCATTGTCTCATGTTATGTTTAAAGGAGATGGTTCTCTAATGTTGAATTTTAAATAGTTTACACTTAGTGTCATATGTGAAATTATTTTTATATTTTTGTGCCATTATATTGTAACTTTCAATATTTCTATCTATTCAAAGATCAATTCAAGTATAGATCCAATGTGAGGTAGTGGGTAGGATGTCTATTTGGAGATGGCATGTCACTTTTTGGGAGGTATCTTTGGGTTGTATTTCAATTCAGTGAACCAAAGAGCTTGAGATTCTCAATGAAATTTTTTAAAATTGAGATTATTCATTTGGGCATTAGATGGAACTCTTTTATCAAATTTCAAAACCACATAATTACACATCACCCTAACCTATAACCACATGGATTACTTTCAGATTCACTCCTTATTTTATTGTGATAGGATATATGTATAAATTACTTTTTTTTCACTTACATGATACAGAGACTATGACCTATATAAATATCTGTGGCACTCTCAAATACTTTGAGAGACTGAATACTCTTTTATATTTTTTGTTGATTTTTATTTGATTGAGAGCAGGTACTATCTGTTTAAAATACAGATTTATATTTCTACATGAAGATTTGACCAGTTGTACTAGGATGTTGTGTCAGTTGTCATATGAGCGCCTTTTGACCCAATGACGCCAGACATTGATTAATCAATCAGTGTTGACGTTTGTAGGGGTTTACCCACAATTCCGTGCAGAGCACGCCAAGAACTCTCCAAGAACTCACCGTAACAGACACTTTCAACCTAAACTCGGGTAATATATAACAGCTCTTCCAGATACTAGTGTTGTGAAGACCAGTAAAACAAATTTTTGAACTATCAAAAAACGAAATGAAATAGGATGTGTGTTTCAATCAGATTGGGTGCAGGTATGGACAAGGGGGTTGCAGTTATTCCAGAATATGTTTGAACAGGTATGATAAAATATGTAGATTGATTATTTCCTTTATCCGGAAAAAAATGTCATTACAAATATGCCCTTTACAAACAAAGAATGAGAAAATCAATCACAGTTCAGATTTCACAAGATGGTTGTCACTGTTCACTAGCTCTAAACCTTCTTTAACTAATGTCTCAAATTCTTCAACATTTACAATCGTGTCCCCTTGAGAATGGTCTCCCTTATGATTCGCTACCGACAAGTGTTCGTGCTTATTATGCCATTCTAAATAAGGCCCACGTGCTTTCAGAAGTTTTGCAAACTCGGCAAAATTGACTTGTGCCTTATAAGGAACCATCTGTATCGCTACAGCTCCTGGTGGTAAATATAAAGCATTAGTTAATCCAGCTCCATTCATTCCTATTAATACTGTATAACTTTGGACTGCTTGAATCTGTAAAAAAAAGTATTATATAGTAGCGTTCGGATGGCAGCGAATAAACCTACCGTAGGCTCCGTGTAATCAACCCTTAGCAGTTGTTAATTATTGTCCGGGCAAAATTTCTCCACGGGACACTTCATTATCTCGCTTGGAGCAGAAAGGGTTGACGTTAAACCCAATTTCATTCATTCATGATTATTTAGTAGTTGTCATGGTATTTTCAGCGACTAGGACGATGGGTTCGTATCTATAAAGTCAAATAACCGTCCTCCACAATCATTATTTTTGATAAATCTATACATTAGACTGCTACAGGAAGCCATCGTTTATCCATGTACCCGAAATAATTGTCTCCCCAGTGTTTGATTATACGCGCCATCTTGTATTTTAATAGCGATATAATTAACTAATAATACTCGTTGTTATGTCAAGTATAATTAACTCGAGTATAATTAACTAATAATACTCGTTGCTATGCCAAATATAATTAGCTAATAATACTCGTTTCTTACCTGTTCTTGAAATGTCATGTTTTCGAACACTAACAGGTCAGCATCAGTGAATTTTCTGATATTTTTAATAAGTTCCTCTTCATTTTTAATACGACGTCTATTACTTCTGAAAGTTTAAATTTTTATTATCATTAATTAAGGAGAGAGTGGGTGGGGAAACTGAGTCATTCAGACGGAACGAGGTCCATTGTACACATCGGCGAGCATGTGAAATGAAATGGGTTTGAACGTGCTGCTTTTCTGCACCCACTGGGCTAATGAAGACGGCAAGGAGTAGGGTCGCCTGTCCAGCCTCGTGGGTTTTCTCCGGGTTCTCCGGTTTCCTCCCACTGCTAAAGACCCCTACGCGCAAGCGAATAATTGAAATAAAGTTAAACCATATGTTAGTCTCGAAATGACCTGTCATTGTGTACACGGGACCTCGTTTGCTTTTATGTCATATCTGAACGATTGAACACTGCCCTTGTCAGGCCCCACACGCCCTGCACGACTGTCAAAGGGATAACGCGCCGGAAATGAAATGAAACGGGGTTTAACGTCCTTCTCTTCTGCACCTAACACCATACAGTGTGCTATGAGGGAAATTTTGCCCGGACAGCGGCGCTACGGCCTACTCTTATTTCGAAGTCCAACCGAGAAGGCATCTTTTACCTGCACGCCAATGTAGGCCTATACACGGGACCTCGGTCTTTCGTCCCACCGAACGACTAGACAGCTGTCCTCGTCAGGCCCTCCGTTCTGCATCACTAACAAGGAGAAACCATGGCGGAAAATCTGGTCAATGCAGAGATCGAACACCCGACCTCCAGGTTAGCGAGTCAGCGCCTTACCCACTTAGCCACGTTCGAGTTCGACAAAGAGTAGGCCGCTGTCCCGACAAAAATGTCTCCGTCGCCAAATTGGTGCAGAAATGTAGGAAGTTACATTTCCATTCCCCATTAGTAAATATTAATAGGTAATTTACCTTTTTATTAAACCAACACGATTTTTATCTAATTGATTATGTGATATATTGAAGTGGTTTTTAACGAACATTACGAAGGATTTCATAAATTTCTCATCTCCTCTCTGTATTTTTGGTGTCTAAAAAACAGAATAGAACATGTCTAACCAATCTAATCAAAATTATCTAGTTTAATATTTAATGATCTAGTTTAATATTTAATCAAAATTATCTAGCTTTGTTTTTAATTAAAATTATTAAGCTTATCTTCACAACATGAAATATGATTTCTAACCACTCGTTTAACAATCGTTTGTTTTGATTTACAAGGGTAGTTAATAGTGTGTAATTAAGCACAGCAAAGTATCACAGAATCTTCATAAAAAATATACTGGCTTGTTTGGACGGAACGAAAATAACGACACCCCGATAGTCGAAATTCGATTAAATGTATAGGCGGATATACCGATGCTAGGGCAAATGTTTCCTAATAGCACACTGAATATCGTGTTATCTCGGTTGGTGGTGAAAAATTTTCCTAGTAGCACACTGGATGTCGTGTTATCCCGGTTGGTGCTGACAGGGTTTCTTCATAGCACACTGGATATCGTGTTAGCCCGGTTGGTGCTGAAAAGGTTTCTTCATAGCACACTGGATATCGTGTTATCCGGGTTGGTGCTGAAAAGGTCTCTTCATGGCACACTGGATGTCGTGTTATCCCGGGTGAAGCTGAAAAGGTTTCTTCATAGCACACTGGATGTCGTGTTATCCCAGTTGGTGCTGAAAATGTTTCTTCATAGCACACTGGATGTCGTGTTATCCCAGTTGGTGCTGAAAATGTTTCTTCATAGCACACTGGATGTCGTGTTATCCCAGTTGGTGCTGAAAAGGTTTCTTCATAGCACACTGGATGTCGTGTTACCCCAGTTGGTGCTGAAAAGGTTTCTTCATGGCATACTGGATGTGTTATCCCAGTTGGTGCTGGAAAGGTTTCCTTATAGGACACCGGATATCGTGTTATCCCGGTTGGTAGTGGAAAGTGAAAGCTTATTTCGTTTCATTTCATATGAGGTTTTGAAATTTAAAAAAAAAATACTTACCCCAAAATATGCTGTTTTAAAACAAATGGAGTCGTATGTTGTTATCAAGTTCACGTTTACCGGCAACATATCGATATCCGGAGAAGCATTGGATAATATCTGTAAGTGAAAAAAACCTTTTGATTCTGGCAAAAGAGCCTCACTGGGAGTGATTAAATGTGGTTGTATGCGGGAACTGAGAAAAATTTGTCAGCTCTTTGATGAGATACAGACGTTTTACGATTTATTATATATTAACTATATTGGCTGCCTTTATTTCAATTCAGGCGTGTTGTAGTGTGACATGGCTACTCCACGGCCTAAACGGGTTAAATCTCGCAGCACGGATTCTAAGAATTTTGAAAATTCAGAGCTGAAACATTCTATCTCGCATCGACACCTAACTCAAATTCTCTCAGTAACAAAGGAATTTTCAAAGCCCGGAAATTCCATCTCAAAGCACGATTGTGCTCCAAGGCACCTTTTTTTTAAGGCCCTGGCCCACTCTAATTTCAATACCCATCAGCCAATTTTTTACGTACTACCACGGGCAAAGGCAAGTTTGAATGTAGTAAATGCTCGTATTGTTTCTTCAAAAGTGATCATACAACTTCAAGTTTGGTGTCAGCCGGATGATTAAACACAACTTAAGTTTTCTTTTTCTATTAGTGTTTATCATTCGCATCCACCGACGGTGATATCGCAGACAATTCGAAACCACGACCGCAAGCCAGAGGTGGGCGTCCACCTTAAGATCGAAACGCCACTAGGCCACCCCAACCATTATGATTTATAACTTTGCACATTTGTAGGCTTTGCTTTAAGTTATCTTACCGACACAACTCTATTCCAAAATTTATCTTTATCATCAAATGCAGGTGTTGTCCAATCAATAACCTGTCATTGAAAAAATACAATAAAATAAATTAATAGAACTTTTCGACATCGTAAATAACACTGTAATAAAATTTGTATGAGACCATATGGTGTTACTTAAACATGTATTATAATGTCATCTTGTAGTACAAGTATATTGCAGGCCTCGTATAGCTTAGTGATAGAGAAACGTTTTTTCGTGATTCGTATTTGAAGAGGGAGAGATTTGGGTACAACGTACACTCGACACATACTATGTTATTTCGGAAGTAAAAAGATTCAATTTTATTCAATAATTCGCATATAGCAGTGAAAGGGAACCTGGAGAAAACCCAAGCGGTTGGACAATCAACCCTACTCAGGGGATCAAAACCATGCGCCAATGACAGACATTATGAATTACGCGCACGCATTACAAAATGCGGCAACCCAACTAACCGGGCTATCAGCGCACACTTGTATGAAACCCTAATCGGCTATGGTACACTGAAATGGAACCCCACATTATGTGGAATAACCTCCATATGGAAAAACAATCAGCAAAACAGTCTTTGAATTTCCGAATAAAATAACGTACCTCTAACCGTTTAGTTTCTACACCCGGCACTAATGCTGTATTTTTATTATTTTTCTTTTTATAATATAAATAATGATAGAGAGGCATCAATGTGTCGTAGTGCAGATGGTAATAATTACTATTTCCGTAATGATAAAATATCGGAAACAGATATCCAGAATCGTAAACTTTATCACAAGAGATAGTACGATCACTAGTTTTATCTATAGACCACATGATATAGTTCCAGTTGCATGCAACTTCTACATTATGTTTAAAATCCGAATTATCGTTCTTGAAGTAAAGTTTTCTGTCTCGTGTTCGCAAAACAACGTTTGTAATTCGACAGAATTTCCCGGGATAATGGCCGTCCGCTGTGGAGATTTCTGACGTCAGCCACACCTTGCCTCTTTCACATGTCACGTGATGCAACCACAATTCGAATATGGCCACACATACAAGTAGGGTTGCCGGAAATGATGTCTCCATAACGCGGTAGATTATTCACACCAAATAAACATAAAGTATCTGTAAAAGAAAGAAAAATATCATTTAGAGTCCACAAGCTCTGCACATAGACTTTGATAATTGCCTTGGACGAACAGCTGTTTCAGCTATTGTCTACTACCATATGTCACCAGATGCGTATCTGATAGGATGCTAGGGAGCAGGAGGCCCCTAGGTAGGATGACTGAAGCATTGCGACAAAAAAGCCTTCGCTATGTCTTGTAGAACATACCAAGAAGCTCAAATTTACAAGTTTCGTAGCAACAGAAAAAATAATATTTTTTTACTATGATTTTTTTTTTATGGGGGGGGGGGGGTATTCCCAAAAGCTCCAACCTGGAATTCCCGCACCGTTGCTGTATTTTATAACCGGAAATGTGTCAGAATTTGTCAGTCAACCAAGACACTCGGCATAAATACGACAAATAGCCCGACATTAACTGGGGTCACGGTGGCAAATGGGCAAGAAGCTAGCCAGGAGGTCATGTGTTCGATCCCTGCATTGGCAGAAAAAGATCATCCAGATTCCCCCTTGTCAGGGATGCAGGACGGAGGGTCTTGTAAGGACAGCTGTCTTGTCATTCGAATGGGACGAAAAATCGAGGTCCGCTGTACTCGTTTGCGTGCACGTTAAAGATCCTTTGACAGTTGGAATTCGATATAGCACACTGTATATGCCCGTCTATATTAGCCCAGTTCGGAGCAGAACAGTAGGACGTTAAACCCCATTTCATTTCATGTCATTTCATTCATACATCCAATTCATTGTATATCGTAATCGTTTGGCTATTGGATTGTCGGGTTAAGAAAGGATTATCACCTTTGCGCGAAATTTGTTCACATCTCTCCCATCGCAATACCATTCACTAGTAGGAATTACATAACCATATTCATGTATGAATGACATCACATTTCCTTACGAACAGGAGAAACTATTATGTCTACCAGAAGCGCTCAAGTCACAGTCAAAATTACCAACGATGTTCTTTCGGTGCAAAAGGGGCTCTAACAAATGCTAAGTCCTGAGTTTAATCGGGCGCTCGATTGTGGATCGAATGGGACCCAGAGAATGACCTTCATATTTCCAAGTCTAAATATTTCTCTCGATCATTCAATGAAACTTTTGACCTTGTAAACAACCCAAAATACCCCCATCCCACCATCCGGTACACAGGCACTTGAAGGGATTAAAATAAAACTTCTTACTACTGCTTGACTATATAGTATTGCTTGACTATATAGTATAGTATTATAATATATTATATAGTTAAGCGGTAGTAAGAAGTTTTATTTTAATCCCTCCAAGTGCCTGTGATCTGGTACTGTATATGTACTCCGAGAAGCATTAGGATACCTCTTGATTCGCTCAATATACCATTTATTTTACATGGGCATTTGGTATGAATACTTAGGCTACCTTTGGCATGATAGCGTTCACTACATCGTATAATATATATATAAGTAGTGAATATTCTATGTAATGCATTGATAATTAGATCGCGAATATTCGATGTAATACATTAATAACTAGAGCGTGAATCTTCAATGGAGATGATTTAATTTGAAATAAACAAAATATATACCCACCTGTGGTACGCGTATGATAGTAAACGATGAACACATAGACTTTGTAGACTGTCTATTGATAATTATCCCACCATAATGCAATCTGATTAAAATTGTATAATATCCAATCGATGAAAGACAATACCGTCTCACTGTTGAGCCTGTCAAAAATAGAAGGAATCTACACATATATCGACGTAATAGACGCAATACAATTTCGTTCTCATGATCAAAACAAAGTAAAAACTTAAAACGAAACGAATTATCAACAAACACAATGAATGACCAGGCTGACGAGAAAATGAATAGCGTTCAAGTATTTTTTGAGTAGAGCAAAGCTGCAGACACAAAAACCGAAGTTATAAGCGGGCCGAATGAGTATTATAAAATTGTATTTATTTAGTATAGAAATTAAATAATTCTTCATTCACAACTTATTTAGTTAGGCTACATAGAGCAATTTATACTAATGTTTACTTAATGCTCTGGTAAACAGAGGACATCTATATAGAAATTAAAAATGATTCAAAAAATAAACATCCTTGGTGGTGAGTGGATGGAACAGTGTCGCGGTTTGAGTCGGTACCAGGTTTGGCTTGGCGACTTGCTAATGAGAGAGAGGGAGGAGAGGGGGGGGGAGTAGGGGTTTAAAGCCCAAAATAGGTCATTTCCGGACTTTCATGATTCAATTTTATTTCGATAATTCGGTTGCGCATAAGGGGTCTTTAGAAGTGGGAAGAAACTCATGAGGTTGCACAGGCGGCTCTACCCCCATGATACTGAAACTGAAATGGAAATAAAAACTGGACCTAGAGTAAGCAAAGACTGCAAAAAGAAGTAATGATGTAAATTCTTCTTAGGGGTACAGGTAAGGGTATAATGAGCTAGTAGCTGAAATCAAAACTATTTCCCAGATATAAGGCACAGTAAAAACATATTTACTCTTTCTACAACACGCCAATCGATGTCCTATATATTCACAATTTTTATTGTAGTTTTATAGAAAAGGTTTAATCCGTCACTTTATTTAAGTTATTAATACATCAACATATGCCTACCATAGCCTATATGAGATATTACTTGGTTTTATTCAACGTGTATTCACTTTGTCAGCGTGGTGTATGTCCGTCTTCAATGGTCCGATTGGCGCAGAAATACAGGATGTTAGACCTTCTACTACCAACAAGACATGGAATCATGCTTTGAGAATTACGCGTAATCTCGGATTATCTAATGTTTGTACAAAATACTTACCTTGGTTGATTCGTATAAAATAGTATGTCTTTCAAATAAAATCAAAATCTAAACTGGTGATCTTGAACACGGCATGCACTCCTTTTAGCAACACGTATTGTTGTAATTTATTTCTATTCATCCTCTAGCTTTATTCTGGGCAGGCAAATTTAACACCAAGCCATATGGACACCATATGAGTGTTAAGATTCGTTTATCCAGCTTCGTGTGAAATTTGTTTCATTTAATACAGACTTGACAATCACGTCGATAGAAATATTAAGAACACATTAAAACGGAAATGACCGACACATATCAGATATTGACGTTTCCTTCCACATTAAAATACTTGTGTTCTTGACAAATTTTATTTGAAGGAGAAAGGCCCCGTTCATTTAGGTAAAACAAAATTATTAAATTGGGTTGATTCGCAGTGTTATTTCGATTACACATAAATAACAGCTCTTAAACTGTCCAGTTATGAAATCTACATCGATTAATACATAAAGAGCAGAGGGAGAGAGAGAAAAAGAAAGAGGGAGAGAGAGAGTGGGGGAGTGATAGAAGGAGCGGAACAGTTTAACGTGCACTTAAAGTCATACACAAACCTACGTTTTCATGATCCAGGTTGGTGTAGAATCGTGAGACTCCCATTTTCAACCATTCATGAACCATTTCGAATTTCAACTGTCTAGGGATCTTTTACGTACACGCATATGTGAATATTTTATTTTATAAAAAAAAATAGGTAGGCCTATTTATAAACTGGAAAGAGGAACGGTGGCTAGGCAAATATTCATTGTCACGCCCGTAGACTGCACCCCAAACTGGAACTGAAACCAGCGCTCAACCGACGGAATACAGTCAAATTATTAATCGATATATCAGACCCACATACTCACATACTTTTTTTATATTATTTAACCGGATATTTTTATAAGTCGATTCTGTGATTGTTCCCACAATAGGGTTTACACGGATGTATTGTCATAGAGTGTTAATAGAGTTCGCCCAGAATAAATTGCATTTAACAGCTTGTTCAATTTTTTTGAGCTGGAAAATTAGCAAATATTAACGATATTTATTTTGAACGTAATCCTAAACGGAAAAAGAGAAAATTTTCGTCTAATAATGTTGACTACCGGTTAATATACAAGGTGTACATGATACTGAACAGTTCCGAGGCAACAAGATCAGAATTTAGGATCGGATAGAATTTCAAGGATTCGGTTAAAAATCTTGGTTGGAGTTATCGACATATTTAATAGAAGTGTGTGCATTTTCAGGTCTTTTAGTAAATATTTCATAGTACCGACACAAGCCTCTTACAACGAAACGACCCAAGTGGAGTTTTCGTCGAGTTGACGTCCCAGCAGGAAAGCAAGATGAGACAGAGCGGTGGTTAGTAACTATTGGAATTCATAAAGTTATTGTCTGCGGAACTGAATGAAGTAAGAGAGTTCCTTATCCGCTATTAGAATGCTAATTTCGCACAAAGCATAATTCTTTGCATCTGTTATATTATAAGGAATTCTAATTTAACACAAAACGTTGTTCAACAGAACATAATTCTCTGCGAGTTCAAGAAATAATTAAGATATCACAATGCTCCCCACCCTTCTAGGAGTGTTAACTCTGTGGATTCTGTTGATTATCTTAGCTTTGTTCATGATTCTGTGTTTTAAAAGAAGTTTTAGACGTGTCACTAACGATATGAACGTCACTCTAAACAGTATTAGCAATAAAATAAGCGAAAGGAATAATATGCCCGATTGCTGTAGTGAAGCCGAATGGCAGATTGAAATAGTGTAAAAGAAAATGTTGATAATGATGGCGAAGATGGTGTTTGACGTATGTCGTGCACGGGTCATGGCAGTAGTGTTTTTTCCAGGAAAGTTTGAATTGAAAACATTCGCCCATGGACTTACCGCAACCGAAACGCAAAACTGTAATGTTGTAATTTTTGTTGCTAACAGCTATGTGTTCACTTTACCATAAGGATTAGTTAATGTCATATTTTGAAATATAAAAGAGGCATTTTAAAACAATTTCGGGGTGGCCGATGGTTTTTCAATTTGGCTGGATTCGCTTATATCAATTATAATGATCTGCAAATAATCGTCTATTGCTTTTCAATGAGTTTGGCAAACGCTCACCGGTGATGAAATAGCGACAATGATTCTACAGATGATGCCCCCAGTGAGTATATTATATTACCCTGAAAGCAAACACGGTTATCAAAATGTTATCGCTGCCCGTTGTTAGGGATTCAATGGTAATGTGAGGATAATGGAGACAACATCATGACGATAGTGAGCATATTAAATTATGAAAATCATTGAAAGCTATGACTGTGAAAGACCAATCTTTTTATCGTTAATGGAGAAATGTGGATGATTTTGACTATGATTCATTATAGCTCGGATACGTCCAGCTTTAAAAACAGAATAATATTTATCATAAACTGTTCATATTCTCGTTGCTTATTTAGGTTCGTGAATTTCTAACTTGGATCTGTTTATTGAAATTGACAATAAAAGTTGCATTTTTATTGTTGTCAGGTCAATTTATATCTCTAAGATAATTGTTAGACATGCGATAATTGTTAGACGTACGTGTGAAGAACGCTAGGCCGGAGACAGTCCTGTACATATATGGATCTTCATGGGTGCCTGAACCCGGGTATACAAATGATACCCTGCCCTTTTCTGGGGTATATATGTATACCCATGCCCAATGATACAGTTTTTCACCTTTTACCAGTCTATTCATTTTTAAATCATAGATATGTAATTGCTCTCTGATCGGTCGCGAACCGGCTCTCGCATTCTCATTATCAACTAGAATTTTAAATGAGATGAATTGCTCATGATGTGAAAATTGTGAATAAATAGTCATTTGTCTCTTTCATTATCATGTATTTTAAAGGGTTTAATGTTGGAATATGGAATGCTAGAGGCTCTCTAAGCATCTCGGAATTACGAAATTTCAAAATTTCAAAATACAAAAGAAACGCCTTTCTCTGGTGTGACGACTGGATGGCTGATCAGAACAGTGGTATTAGTCGTTCGGATGGAACGGAAAAAGTAAACAATTCTTTCCATGCAGTATATCATAGACCAAATCATTATATATAAACATAAGAATATGTCAGTCAAAAAAATAGCTATGCAGGACCCTCTCATTTGGGACGGGGGGGGGGGGGGGGCGAGGGGTGCATACGCCCGGAGACGACACTTCTTTGTAAGTAACTGAAGAGGGTAGAATTATGATTTTTTTCAAGATATTGGGTTTTTCGATAAAATGGAGGCTTGATCGTGACATTAACATACAAATTGTATATGTGTGTTAATTCAAGAAATAGTTGTTTAGATAAAGTGTTAAAAGTATGAAAAATGTATTTTAAAATAACGGAAGAACTTAACAAAGCAGTTACAACAAGCTGGGTAGAGTTAGAAGGGGAGGAGGGGGGGCGTTACCGAAACTTTTGCCCTGAGGTGCCACTAATGATAATAAGGTAAAAATTTCGACAAGATTTCAGCCTCGTCCTTATAGACCAATAAAACTATGAAAAATTAATTAGAATTTTCAAAAATATAAACAAATATAAACACGACAACACTAAAAAAAACAAAAAACATGAATAAATTACTTACCAATTTCCATAAAACATTTAAACACATAATATTAATACTTCTGTCTATCCAATTTAAACATTTAGATAGATTTTGTCATTAGTCTAGTTTAAATGTGTGATTTTTAATGTGAAATACGGTTAACATAGAGGAATTTGACACCCAACGTTAGACCAAGCCATTTATCACTATTTGCATGAACCGGTTAGAGAGCTGACGTTAGACTTTGCAAGTTTAATTTTATTTAACTAAAGTTTATTTTTTACTTGCAACAAATCCTTACTTCAAATTGCACGATCGTCTCTACAAAAAATATTTTAGTCTAAGGTCAAAGATATGCGTAGTCTTTCAGAAATGTTACAGTTAAAACCGTTGTGTACCGAGCAGAATACAAATATTTTAGACAAAAAGACTGAATGAAAGCGAGCCATGCATTTGTGTGATAAGTGATGTTATTAACAACCTTTACACAGTGGTCATTCTTCTAATGGGTAGCGGCGAATCCACGTGGGAGGCCTAAATAACAGTATATATTACCCTATTCCCTTCTTACAACAGTACAAAATTGAGGTTTTGTTTGATTAAGTTGATGGGGGGGGGGCTGAAATTGAATGTTACATTCTGGTCCAGATACACGCAAGATATCCCCACAAAAGTCCAAATTTTCGAAATTTCCTTGCAAGAGGATACCCCCTCCGCCCCCTAGACCCCGTACCTAATATCCCACGTCCTTCAATGCGTAATGGGTCTTATAGGGTGTTTTGAAGTACCTGTAAAAAATGTTTAACTCTCCGGAGAAATATGTCAAACTGTAGTGTTGGAGAAATATCTAAGGTCACAGAGTTCAGTATCGATTAATTTTCATTTATCTTGCATACAACAATGTATGCTGTTATTTTATAATCGGTTTGATCAAACAGCGAAGGAAATTATACATTAGAAGAAAACAAAAAAGGTAGTGTCAATCATATAAAGCCACACATTAGGAATCGAGAGAAAGAGAAAGATAAAAATAGAAATGGGGTTTAACGTCAACTAGACACAAACTAGGTCACCTCGAGACTA
Organism: Patella ulyssiponensis; assembly: GCA_963678685.1. Classification (NCBI taxonomy): domain Eukaryota; kingdom Metazoa; phylum Mollusca; class Gastropoda; family Patellidae; genus Patella; species Patella ulyssiponensis. The sequence goes on from OY783228.1 coordinate 18,865,504, forward strand.
ACACATGGGTTATTTTTATTTCAATAATTCGCTTGCGCGTAGGGGTCCTTAGCAGTGGGAGGAAACCGGAGTACCCGGGGGAAACCAACGAGGCTGGGCAGGCGACCCTACTCATTGCCACGTAAAACCGGGGATTCGAAACCACGCCAGTTGACTCTATGGCAGGCCGTATGATACAGCGCGCGCATGCTAACCATTCGACCGAAAGAGAGAGAGAGAGAGAGAGAGAGAGAGAGAGGGTTTAACGCCCACTTGACACAAACTAGGTCATTTCGGTACTAACACACGGCTCAACTTTATTCCAATAATCCCTTTGCGCTTAGGGGTCTTTAGCAGTGGCAGAAAACCGGAGCTCCCAGAGAGAGTCCACGAGGTTGGATAGGCGACCCTACTCGTTGCCACGTACAATCGGGGAATCGAAACCAGGCCAGTTGACCCAATGATACTGCGCGCACGTGCTGACCATTCGCCCTCAAGCTCCATTGGAAATGGAGTTTACCGTCGCAAAATCCAATAATTCATTGCATTTTATTAGGTAATTAGTGTTACTATGGTTACATGTACAGACAAGGATGGAAATTTAATTCCAAGGCTTCCTTTAAGTACAAATGAAATGAAATGGGGTTTAACGTCCTACTGTTCTACTCCAACCTTGTCTAATGAAGACGGGTATACGCCATACAGTGTGCTATGATGAAAATTTTACCCGGGCATCGGCCCCACGGCCTATTTTCATATCAAATTCTAACTGCCAAGGGACCTTTTACGTGCACGTCAATGTGTACACGGGACCTCAGTATTTCGTCCCATCCGAACGACTAGACAACTGTCCTTGTCAGGCCTTCCGTCCTGCATCACTGACAATGGAAAACCACGCCGGAAAATCTTGATGAACTTTCTCGGCCAATGCTCGGATCGAACACCCTACTTCCAAGCTAGCGAGCCAGCGTCTTACCCACTTAGCCACCTGATCCCTTCCTTTATGTACATACTTTCTGTGTAGCCTGGAAATTGAAACTTGGATATTTTATGTGTCAGTCAATACTTTAACCACAGTGTAACCACGTACCGTGGTCGAGGTCATTGATCTGATTGTTGTCACCAATAGTATCGTTATTACTATCTTGACCTCGACTACTTCCCACTTCCCCGACATTGACATTAAGGCAATTATATAATTTTTTAATATGTTAGTATCAAAAAAAAAAGTTCCAAGAGGACGTTAAACTGCATTTCTGTCTCTTTCGCTAATATTTATAAAACCAAGGCATAATACAATGAGCTTCTCTCTATTTGTATATCGAGTTGTACGACCGGGCTAAATTCCCACCACAAGGTTTCTTTCATTGGGGTTTGGCTGTCTCCATTTTAATACGCCATGGTTGAAATAGAATTAATTTGCTGATAATTAGGTCCTAATATATACAAGTTATGCATGTATTCTATTTGTATTTACTATTAGACTTGTATTGGCATTTATATGATAATGTATATATATATAGAGAGAGAAATGGGGTTTAACGTCCACTCGACACAAACTAGATCATTTTGGGACAAACATATGGTTTAAATTTTATTTCAATAATTCGCTTGCGCGTAGGGGTCTTTAGCAGTGGGAGGAAACCGGAGTGCCCGGAGAAAATTCACGAGGTTGAGAAGGCGCCCCTATCTCCATGCCACATACGCTCACACCAGGGATCGAAACCACAGCCGCAAGCCAGAGGTGACCGGCCAGCTAGAGGTCGAAGCGCGGCACTCTAGACCACTAGGCCACCCCAACCCCCCGATAATGTATATGACACAATATCTACACTGTATTATTCCGAGTGGTTATTGTGTGCGCGTTGTATCATTAGATCTGCCAATCCGAGTGAACCGGCGCGGTATCGCTTGCCCGGTTGTACGTGTCAAGGAGTAGAGTTGCCTGTCGAAACCTACCCCGACCCAACTCGAACTCTTTCTCTGGATCCCCCGGCTTCCTTCAACTGCTACAGATCCCTACGCGCAAGCGGGTTATTGGAGTAAAAAATAAAGCATATGTTAGTCCCGAAATGGCTTAATTTGTGTCGAGTGGACGTTAAGCCCTATTTTCTGTCCATTTCAACAATTATTTCGATTCAGTATAAGACGTAACGAGCAGTTGGGTAGTACATACTTTTGGGACACATCGGTTCTCATTGGGGTTTTTAATTTTCATAAAGAATGCTTATAATTATATTTTTATATCAAACTTTCATTTAAATGGGTTAAGATATTATCTTGACTAAAAGTTATAAAATATCTCAACTGGCTAAAATACACTATTTAACAATTCATTTGACCTGGAAATCTCGTTTGCACGACCCCTAAAAATTTAGGGGCATCACGTGGTTAAATGGATAAGACGCTGGCTTGCTAGCCTGGAGGTCGGGTGTTCGATCCCTGCATTGGCCGAAAAAGTTCATCCAGATTTTCCGGCGTGGTTTCCCTTTCCAAAGGATGCAGGACGGAGGGCCTGATAAGGACAGCTGTCTAGTCGTTCGGATGGGACGAAAAACCGATGTCCCGTGAACACATTGGCGTGCACGTAAGATATCCCTTGGTAGGGCGTAGCGCCGCTTCACGGGCCAAATGTCCCGCGGCGTATACCCGTCTTCATTAGCCCAGGTTAGGAGCAGAACAGTAGGACGTTAAACACCATTTTATTTCATTTCCTAAAAGTTTATCAGGGACTAAAAGATCGGGTTGATTATCCACTTTTAGAAGACATTAAATGTGCTTCAATGCTCTTTTGTATGCAAAATAAATTCACAAAGCCTGTCTTTAAGACAATACAGTTGGCACAGAAACTTGCAAGAAGTCGCTAGTACTATTACATCAACTTTTGTTAGGACTAGGTTTAGTGACGTAAGTCCATATCTTTCTAACCCCTGTTCGACCCCTGGACTCGAGACATTTAGATGAAATGTTCAACCTTGAACTTTAATTTATGTAAATTAATATAGGTTACAGCATCCGTTTATAGTTAAGTAGAATCATTTAATATATGATAAATCACAGCATCTAATTAGAACATAACATTGCGTAGGCTTTAAAAGTTGGATACAGATATTTTAGGACAGTAAAAATGGTAAGCAAATCATTTACTAAACAATTAATAATTAAAACTAACTAGTTCAGCGGACTTTGTCCGGACACGGAACAAGGTCCTGCCACGGAATATAGTCGTTGGGATGGGACAGAAAAACTGAAGTTGATGTAAAAGAACTATTAGCAGTTGGAAATCGACGAAGAGTTGGCGTCGGACAACCTTTAGTACACTTCATAACCTTTGCCCGTCTTCATTAGCCCACCCTTTGGTGCATGACAGTAGGACGTTAAACCCCATTCTATTTTAGTTTGTGCTGATCTGATTTACCACATAAGCAATAAGAATTAAAATTGGTGACTGGAATTCGGTTCAGAAATTGAAGTTAGTTAGAAAAATGCATGATTTCCGGCCTCCGGTTAAGGGAGCTCCCTCACGAAACGTAAACCACTTCAATTGAATTAAAATAAAAATTACCTTTGTGTTGACATTCATCATATCAGGATTCGGAATGGCAATTGATGTTTGGAGATTTGTTTTTTTTCTAAAATTTTGATTAGGGCTGCTCGTTCGAAAACTGTTTTGTTTAGTTTGGTTTGCATCTTGACTCCGTTTCATACTTTCATATCGTGAATTAAAGGCTAAGAGACACGGGACGACTATATATAGTCTTTCAGCCACAACGTGAAATGAAATGGGGTTTAACGTCCTACTTTTCTGCACCAAAAATGACAGTTTAACTTACAAAAGTTACATGCACGTTTGTCAATAAATGCAAAAATTGACTTTGGAAAGTTGAAGAATTACGTTTAAAACAACACGTGTGAAAAAAAAGAAAAAAAGATCGAGCCCTTTGCACTGTGTATACACTGTTTATGTGACCTAATCGCCACAATTAATAAACACAGCTGTACGTATTTCAGATAAGGAAATGACCTCCATTACTTTTACATGCGTAACATGGCCAAATAGGCATAACTAATCTGTTTCACACAGAATTACTTACGAATTATCTCTGGTACAGATGACTGTCCACAACACGTGCATTGTCTTCACGTGGCGTCAGTCATTGGCTCAACGGCTCGTGCATTGTTTACATAACACCTAACTGCTTCGGACAAAATGATGCATTTTACTCATTTTAATACCCATTTACACTAAATAGGAAATATTTTTTAACTACAAATACAAACGTCTTTATTTATTTTTCTTATACTTTAATTTAATATGCCGAACTCATTAAGTCTCGTCGACGTCATGCTTATCAGTGATTGTAGCGGCCAAGCGAATATTCACTGCGGGATCAGTTTGAGGCATAACTATCACGACTATCCAGACACATAAGTACTTACTGATCGCCAATTAAACGCACACAGTAGACATATTGCTCCGTTTTATTCTTTAAAGTATATATATTGGACCCCCCCCCACTTTAACGATATATGTCTATATTTTCAGATCAATTCTTGTATCAAGATATTGTGTTTATATATTTTTTTGAATAACTTACATCAAACAGGTGAATATGAAATTTTTCTATTCCCATTTCTCTCACCCATCCCATCCCAACAAACTCCTTTTGGGTAGACACCTTTATTCACTGTTTTAATTCGATTGGTGGTTGCCACCAAAGGGCTACTACATTTTCTCCAACTGCCTATGTAAAGGAATAGACTCCAGCAACTCCAAGTGTCCACGATATCACCCCCGGTGGAAGTGGAAGTTAAATTCCAGAAACGAAATTTGGTGGTTGAATGCAATTTAAATTCAAGTTGAGCATAGGGCTCCTTATATCAGTACAAAAGTAAACTTGATTTGTAAAATGGACCTTGTATGAAATGAATTGTTAATGAATGAATAAGATACTTTTTATTAGCGAGAACGCTTTACACTTTTGATAGTAGTCGGTTATAAAGCTATATCTCCAATTAGCGAGTGTCGTTCATGGTATGCCTATTGTGTCCATGTCACCTGATACCATTTTGGATATATTTGTGAAGTTAACAGTTTTCAGTGTACTTTTGCATTAGTGACATTTATATGGATTACTTCAATGACATTTAGAAGTCGACAAATTCTTCTGCAATTGTTTGATTGAGGAGATATCTTTGTGAGCGCATAACAACATTTATAGCCTTGGAATATTTCACAATGTAGACAAACATAATTATCTAATTACCGTTTTACCTCAAATGTTATATAAATCATTAAGTAAACATTTATGCACACGCTGAGCCCATAATCAACTATCTGTGGATCATCGGGTGATATTGATTTTCAACGGATTTAAACACAAGGCTGTAAATAATTTAATTTAAAAATGGATAATTGAGACAATGTTGATTGTCGTAACAACGTTAGCAATGTCAATCGAGACTATAATGTTTTTTTTAAACGGCCATAACTACGCCAAGATTCGAGTAATTTGACTGAAATTTTCAACACATTCCCTTTAATTATCTGTTATAGTGAGAACTGCCAGTTCTTTATCTGAACATTAAATAATGCATCCTTAACGTGGACTGATATCGTTCTAGTTTAACCTATAATAAATGTATTATCTAGATTAGATGGTGTATATGACTAGTTTAACTTGTAATGAATGTTTAACTTGGTTATAAATGGTGTATATGAGTAGTTGAACCTATAATTAATGTTTTACCTTGATAAGGTGGTATTTGTGAATAATTTAACTTGTAATCAATGTTTAACTTGATTATAAATGGTTTTTATGACTAGTTTAACCTATAATAAATGTTTTGTCTTAATTAGATGGTGTTTGTGACAGTTCTAGTCCAACCTGTAATGAATGTTTTTCAAATAATGAACCTCAAGATCAATGTGGATGGTGCAAACAGATGGTAAATATTTGAGTACTTATGAACATGTATATAATAGTTCAACGATTGGGCCGAATGGTTAACACGTGCGCGTTATATCATTGATTCAACTGGCGTGGTTTCGATGCCCCGGTTGTACGTGAGTAGAGGAGTAGAGTTACCTGTCCAACCTCCCACTGCTAAAGACCCCTACGAAAAGACCTAGTTTGTGTCGATTGCACGTTACCACTCCCCCCCTCTCTCTCTCTCTAAACCTAGTTTAAACAGTTTAAAGGGTCACATCGTCTCTTTGGTCAGCTCAAACTACCACATTACTACATTACCAATACAGTACGTTTAGCGGGCCCGTAGCCAGCTCATAAAATTTAGGGGGGCTACAGAAATTTTTGGAGGGGCTGAGTATGTGGCCGGCTAAGAATACTCCTAAGAAATCATTATAGTTGGCAAAATATTTGGGGGGGCTAATTCGATTTTTTTTTTTTGGGGGGGGGCTAAGCCCCCTCCCCCCATAGCCCCCCGTGGCAACGGGCCCGACGTTTAGTCCTTCGGATGGTGTTCAGGATTGGCGTGCATGTAAAAGAACCTTTGATAGTTGGAATTTGATGACGAGAGGCGCCTTCATAACCCTGATTAGTGCAGAACATACTAACTATGATATTAAAAGCCACCATTATATCACTCATCTGTTCGCGCTTCTTCAATAGTCACCCATATGGTGTAGATTATGATAGGGTACCATATAAAATATTAGATAATAAACTCTTTGGATTAAGATAGACCGATACATGTTATGATAGCTCTAACATAGAAAGGAATTACTGAAGACACAGGGCGGTAGGCTGAGGTTTTTCTATCGAGGGTTTTTTTCTGAAGTTTTTCTTCCCCAGTATAACCGAAGTCGAGGACTCCTATCATGCTAATAAACCGTCTATGTTTACGTGTACGTAAATGAGAATATCCCAGAACTCCATTAAGAAAAACCGTATTTCATGTTTTCTTATGGAAAATAAACCTTCCCTGGAAGAATAACTCGATACAGGTTCAAAGAAAAACTTTCCAAAGAATAACCACTAATTCCGCTGTATATATTCAGACCACAGGCATATTCGCGCATAGAATATACCTCAAAGATCAAAGAGATTTACCGTTATAGGTTTATAATCTCAAAAAGCGAAACGGCTCCGGGCGATGTAACTCTCTGAAAACTTTTCGCATGTTTCTTGCCTCATTACGAGAAACGATAACTCCACGTCTGTTAAATGTCTGATGTGACAATACGATAATACATTTAAGCAAGTGTGGGGAATTCAATGTGGTTTAACGTCTCAATATCACATTGCTTCGATCATTTTGAGACTAACATATGTTATTTTTTATTAGAAAAGTTACGCTATTTTGTTTTCAGAATTTTACTCAAGCTCGATGTGGGAGGATAAGTGATCTACAGACTGGTGGGTGTCCTAGAGATAGAATCGAGGTGAAAAACATGGGGTTAGGCACCACAATCCGACGAGTAAGTAGCTGTAGATACTTTGTTTTAATGGCTTTTAGTAATATTTTTGAACTAGATACCAGTTATAAATGCTACTAAAAGATTGTTACTGACAGGCTTTAATTTATATGTTCTGCTTTGTAGAATGAAGATTTATCTCCCTTGATCCCTATAAGACCACAGTCTGCATATATAACTATTCCTGTCAATTCAGGTAAAAACATTGCTATTTATGTTGTAAATGTGAATAAAAACGTTATCTGTCAGTAATGGTTGATAATGATTATGTCTTACATACTGGGGGTCTGTACAAAAATGATTATAAAATTGAAAACAACAGTGACATCTATGCCATAGAATACATGGCATAATTCGATTACCCAACTTCCTCGCAAAGCGGGGGGTTGGGATGGCCTAGTGCTCTAGAGTGCCGCGCTTCGACCTCTAGCTGGCCAGTCACCTCTGGCTTGCGGCTGTGGTTTCAATCCCTGGTGTGAGCGTATGTGGCATGGAGATAGGGGCGCTTTCTCAACCTCGTGGGTTTCCTCCGGGCACTCCGGTTTACCCCCACTGCTAAAGACCCCTACGCGCAAGCGAATTATTGAAATAAAATTGAAACCATATGTTAGTCCCAAAATGACCTAGTTTTTGTCGAGTGGACGTTAAACCCCATTTCTCTCTCTCTCCTTTCAAAGCTTACAAAATAAACACACAGTTTGTGGTAATTTTCATTTCAGTGGGTAGTTATGCAATGCCAGAGGGACATAACGGTTTACCTCTTTGAAATCCAACGGCCAAGTGTTCATTTATGCGCACGTCACGGGTGGATCTTGTTTTTTTTGTCTCATCCCATCCACTAGACACACTAACCATCCATATCCTCCCGACAGGTACAACCCCTAATCACTGATTAACATTTGTTTTTTTTTTGTAGCGAGAAGTATTCAATTTCAAATGCGAGCCGTGAAGGTAGGTTATTAGTACGTGTGTATTATCAAAATAATAAAGTTCCCTTTAAGTTCTACGGCAAATTTTGAACAGACACCTTTGAGCTTTTTGAGAAATGCAAGGCGGTGTCCAAGGCGGTCGCCATTTCAAATAATCCACTATAGGTCCCATAGTATTTTGTCTAGTACGATAATTTTGGTGTCTAACCGTATGCTTTTGTGGCCAAGGAATACATTGAAATCATTTATTATGTTGTGCGCTGATTAGACCATAGTAAAATCCAAAATACCAGACAATGTGGACCTTTAACTCGATACCAGAGACAAACTATATTTTTCTAGACATTGGAACATATGAGTGATACGATAACACCATATACATATCTATCAGCGGATCTAGGGCCACGTGGGACGGTCCTGAAAAGGAATGCACAAGGAAACAAAATCAAATACCAACGCTAGAATCTATCAACATTATCTGATAATAACGCTATTTGCATTCAAGTCCACATTGACTTTGGAGATACTGAACAGAATTGAGCCATATTTGGACTGATATTCTTATCATTCACCCATGGATCTCAGTATTGTAGTTTGCAAATAAGCACTTTGCTTAAAATGGCGCACCGGACTTCAAATACACGTATTTCGCTTACGGATTCAAAATGTGTTTCGTCCAATTCCATATATCTTTGGAAATACTTAAAGGAATTGAGCCAATTTTGGACTGATATTGCTATTAGAGACCAATCGTTCAGAGTATTGTAGTTTGCAAGTATGCATATTGCTTAAAATGGTGCACCGGGGCTTTAAATACTTGGCTTGCGGGTTTCGTCAATTGGGAAGTTTAAAACCCTATTGATGTCATTAAGTGAACGTTTGTTTGCCATAATCGTGTGAATGAATAATGTTGCGAACGATGAATAAGAAATCCCGAAAAGGATTCTCAGGCTGGGCTCATAAATAGCAGACTCATGACTTCCAGTTTCTTGTCTGCGATATCACCCCGGTGGAAGCGGACGTTAAATAAAACTAATTCACACACACACTTCCAGTTACGATGGGTGAAAAAAAAGAAACAAACACGATGTTAATGATACGAACTCTCTAGTGCATCTCACGTGCTTTATTTCGAACTACATTTATATATTAATAGCATGCTTGTATTCATACTCCAATAGACGTAATTAACCAGTCACTATAAAAAAATGATGAAGGGAGTTTGTTTTTAACAAATAGTATGCCTGTCTTTGTATTTTGCAACCGTTTTTGTATGTGTAATTTCACGAATCGTGACAAAGTAATAATATAGAGATGTGGACATCTATACATGTAATAAAATGCTTGACTTAGCTGTGCGGGAACATGGGATGGCCTAGTGGTCTAGAGTGCCGCGCTTCGACCTCTAGCTGGCCGGTCACCTCAGGCTTGCGGCTGTTGTTTCGATCCCTGGTGTGAGCGTATGTGGCATGGAGATAGGGTCGCCTTCTCAACCTCGTGGGTTTCCTCCGGGCACTTCGGTTTCCTCCCACTGCTAAAGACCCCTACGCACAAGCGAATTATTGAAATAAAATTAAACCATATGTTAGTCCCAAAATGACCTGGTTTGTGCCGAGTGGACGTTAAACCCCATTTCTCTCTCTCTCTCTCTGAATTAGCTGTGACATACACATGGTTCAATTGTATTTCAACAATTCGCTTGTTCGTAGGGGTATTTAGCAGTGGGGGGGGGGGACCGGAGGCCCCGGTGAAAACCAGCGAGAATGGGCAGGCGACCTTACTCTTTGCCACGGGTGACCGGGAATCAAAACCACGAAAGTTGGACGCCACCAAGAAATGATTGCAATAACTTCATTTCGACAAAGGTATTTTTACGTATTTCTTTAAAACTATAACATTTTAAGGAAGTATTTTGAAAGCAATGTTTCAAATATTTTTTCTAGAGATGGCTAACTTTCAGAGTGTCTAATCCAAGGAGCATCCAAGTAGAAGTTACATCATCATGTAGCAGGTATGTTTAAAAAACAAAAATAATTTTATTAAAGGTAGTTAGTTATCGGGGCAGTGATGGTTCCTACTGATTTGTGCATTTTTACGTAGTTCCAAGCCCGATCGATTGAAAAAGTTGAAAATTGTTAAAGAGGACTATCCATTTCCCGCCTTTTCATGAAATATACGAATTTTCCGATTTATTTTTTGAAAATACACACTTTACCATTGGAATTGGTAAAGTACTTCCGGAGTTATTGCCCCTTATTGACAGTAATCACCGTAGAAAATAAAGTTCTCAACTGATTTTCACAAAATGATTAGCAGTGGGGCATCACAAGCCTTGTGATCGCTCTTTGGGTCAGAGTTGTTCAGATGTTTATAGAACACTTCGGTTTTGATTGGTGCCTACAGTGGACAAAAACATTGTTCCTATTCTTTTGGACCTTACGAAAACCGTATTGGCGTGCACGGAAAATAAGTTGAAAAAAAGATGATTAAGCGGGAACACCTTCACCTGAGCACCCCCTCCCATCTCCACTTAACTAAAGAATTGATCGAAGTATCATGTCTGGACGATTAACCTCATTCAGTGAGTAATTGACATTTTGAGCTACCTATTATGGGGAAGTTTTAACTAACTTGCCGAGACACCTATTCTTTGATAGTTATATACACTGAAAACTATCATGTTTTTGATTGTGTTTTTGAACAAATATTGTAATAATGCATGTAGAATACAAGATAATAACTTGCAAATCACAAAAATAACTTTTTTTTTCAACAGATTTCGTTGGCGAAACAATGGACGAGGCCGGTGTTCTCGACTTACAGTTGGTCAAACGGTAAATTCTAAAATGAAATTATGTTGTATTAGTTATTGTCCGTGTAATGTCCGGAGGACAAAATATGAGTGTTCTGGACTGATCATGATAGGTAAATACGACTTATTTGTGTTAAAGTAAATCGGAATTTACAACCTTTCCCACGGACGTATATAACACTACTCGAGGGTTAGGGCTATAAAGTATGAACAGGTACGATATTACTACTGTATATACATTATAATAAAAAAATATAGAACTATGGACCAGGAACCGAACACGACGTCATCGGCAATGGTAATGCAATATCAGCAATCGAAGTAGTATACTTATCGATTCAATTATCCAATGAACATGCATGTCAAGTTTAATTTCGATCGTACTTGAAAGTCGCCCGGGAGACTAACAAGGGTAGTGCATTTACCACTATGGTCAATTGTGATTTCAAACCTTAGTCAGATTTTCATTTCACTCAAAGATGCATTATGTAAGAATTGGCCGTTCGTGTTATAATGGTTCTCAAATAGATAATTCAAAATTAATATATTGAAAATTTCATTCAAATAACTTCATTTTGAACTTGTTAATCGACACGCAGCCCCGCATCTTCATTTTTAAATTAAATCATTAAATAGCGATCGTGTTTTAATCCGTTTACATCAGCACCAGACGATTGTCTTTTCGTGTCTTAATTATAATTTATACAGCATTTGAGCTCTTACATAATGCATCCTTAATTTGTTTTCAGGTAAATTTTAGGCTTATTCTCAGAGCAGAAGACTGTAGCACAACGGGAAGGTAAAATACTTCATTCGTGACATATTAACATTACTAGTACTAATGCTGACATTACCAAATGATTCTAGTTCGTTTCCTGTGCGATGAAAGCTATTCAGAAAAGCTGGACTTCCTTTTAATACTATCAATGTGTTAGTTAGCCAGCATCGACCCTTCCATACATCGTTCAAAGAGCCCCACTGGGTGTAGTTTATCGGACTCTATAGGTAGACCTGGCCCCGAGTTCACAATTCTCAGACTTAAGTTAAGAAATTTGTTCAAAATAGTTCACCGTATTTTAACAAAAATATAGTATTTTTTATAAAACTTTTGTTGTTTTAATGTATCAAATACATCAATAAGAAACTATGTTCAAAGTTTTGTGTTTCTGGGCCAGATATATTTCTCATAAATGGTGATTGAAAGATGAGTAAATTCTCAACTTAAGTCTGAGGATGATTTGTGAACATAATGAACATAGTATATTATGTAAGCTATGTAATCCGATGAATTGCCGTGGAAAAGACACAATTTTACCACGAAGATGTTTAATGTACTACTCAATTTGTAATTAAATTGTTTATGATATAGTTTATTGTATATAATGTAAATTTTCCAGCGTGATAGTATCCATACCTCGAAGTAGTCAGAAGTTTCTAGTTGATGTCGAATCGTCGTGTGGGTGTGAGTGTTCGAAACGAGTGGTAAGCCATACCCACCTCTTTTATTTAAGACAAAAGCCCGGGAATAATTTATATCCACCCGTTTCAATAATATCTACCGGTTGTAATATTATTTTGACAAGGAATATCCACCGGTTGTAATATTATATTCACAAGGAATATCCACCGGTTTTATTATTATATTGACAAGGAATATCCACCGGTTTTATAATTATAACAGCCATGGATAGCCACCTGTTTTAATTATTACACCAGTTTCAATATCATGTCAGTAAGGAAAACACATCGTTTTATTATAACGGCGAGAAAGATCATCCCGTTTTCATTATTATAAAATAAAACTTATTTTCAAAATATTAAAATGACACCAGAGTTTATTTATAATGAGAGGGGGCGAATGGATAGCGCATGTGCGTTGTATCAAAAGGTCTGTCATTGAGTGGTCGTTACTCCCTCTCTCCCTCTCTATCTCTCTCTCTCCCAGTAATGGGGATTCATATTGAACAATCTAATTAAAATATAGATCTATATTTCGTTTCGTTTTTTATACTTTCGATGGCCTACACTCATGTAGATCTAACTAGTTATAGTGGACGCTCACGTTCTATGACGTCAGGTATCAAGCACGGGACATTTGACCCGATAACGTCAGTCATTCGATTAACCAATTAGCGATCGCCATGCTTTTCAAAATCCACTTGTGTTTTGTTATGATTTCTATCCGCTGGTGTTAGTATAGACGTCGTTGGCTGGTAATATCTACCCACAGTTCCACGCATGAAAAGGTCAAACGGTCGATTCGACAGACCATTTGATTGGCTGACCCCTCATTTCAGGAAGAACACCAGTTAAATAACAAGTCCTCCAGATCCAAGAGTAGTGAAGACAAGTAAAAACGAAATTTTGAACTATAAAAAACGAAACGAAATTGGATCTGTGTTTTAATCAGATTGCATATTGAATAGCGTGAGAGCCCAGTGTAATTGTAATGACAATCGTTATTACAACCATATAATGCGGTCAACAAACTTACTAAGTTTAACAGTTACCATTATTTACCTTGTACTCTAGCACCACTAACTGTTATCTACTTTCAGACATATGGAGCACCCCAATGTAGTACAAATGGTAATTTAGCATGTGGTCAGTGTGAATGTGACGAGGGATATGTGGGTAGATACTGTTTTTGCCATGAAATGGAAGATAATCCAGAGAATTGTCGAGAACGGTAAGAGTTAATTCCCTTGACTTTTAATGGATTATTCAATCAGTCAATCAATGAACACACAATTTGAATAGCTGAACTGTTATTTTATTTGAAAATTCACATTTATTAAATGATTGGCATTAAAGACTCTTTTTAACCGATCTAATTCAAGTAGTTATAAACCTATAATTAAAGCCCATTAAAAATAGATTATGCAGGATTCAAATAGAAAGTTGAACGTTCATGCTATAATAGTATACAAAGAATTTATTGTACATTTCAGTCAAATTACTTTATTCATGGCGAAGTATTTAAAGTTTTGACAAGATTGTCTCGATTAATACGATAATAAACAAACAATATAGCTGTTGATATTTGTAGTAAAAAAAATACATGTAAATATTATCTTTTAGACCCGGTGGTGCTATTTGTAGTAATTTTGATAGCTGTGTTTTTTTTTAGACCCAATGTAGTAAAATTGATAGTTGTAATTGTTTATTTTTAGACCGGTGGTGCTGTTTATAGGATTAAAGATGCGTGTAAATGTTTTTTTAGACCCGATGGTACTGTTTGTAGTAATTGTGAAAGTTGTAATTTTGTTTTAGACCCAATGGTTTTATTTGTAGTAAAAGTGATAGTTGTAATTTATTTAAGACCGGTGGTGGTGTTTGTAGTTATAATAGAGGTGCGTGTAAATGTTTTTTATTTAGACCCGATGGTGCTATTTGTAGTAATAGAGGTACATGTATATGTAAATGTTTTTTTTAGACCCGATGGTGTTATTTGTAGTAATGGAGATAGATGTAAGTTTTATTGGTTACGTGTAATTTTTTTTTTTAGACCGGAGCAGCTATTTGTAGTAATAGAGATAGCTATTATTTTTATTGGACCCTGTGTGTTATTTATAATAATATAGATAGTTGTAAATATTATTTTTTTTTAGACCCGGTGGTGCTATTTGTAGCAATAGAGGTAGTTGTAAATGTGGGGTCTGTGATTGTAGATCACCTGACCCTAATGCGGTAAGTTCCATTTCTAAAATCTGTTCACACCATAACTAATTTTTGTTGAAACTACCAGATTGGCAATAATTCGGTAACGATAGGGCCGGACCCAGTATTAAATTGCACTTAGACAGGAGGTACTGCATGAGTTTATATATTGTTTTAAAAAAGAGATAACGCAGGGGCGGACTGATTGTAAATATTGCTTTCCAGAGTATAGACTGACGTTTCTAGCTTATGCACAAGTTAATTTCTATTCTATCAAAAGCGACTTAAATTCAAGACTAAAATGGCCCTCGTTATATTTATAAGTCTTATATTATTACAGAATTTATTTTATGGCCGATTTTGTGAATGTAATGATTACAGTTGTTCTTATTTAAATGGTCGAATTTGTGGAGGTAAGTAGTTATTCTTAAAGATGCGTTCCTACATACAAACGGTGTGATCTGATTTTATAAAAAAATATTCTTATTAATTTATGTATCAAAGGTTTACATTTTATCCGTCTCTAACCTAAGGAACTACACCGATCTGTAAAAATCCATTTTAAGCAGCCTTGTATGTCACGTGAGAAAGGGGTCAATTATTGATTGTATTTATCGTCCATTTACCATAAAATCGAAGTCAAAGTAAAGGTTTGGGATAATTATCTACCAACTTCCTTCCCACCGTTTAATTGCAATATGTTTATGCCTTTTGCTGTTCCAACAACATCTAGCCGTTCGATCAAAACATATCAAGAACTCCGAACGCCGCTCGAGCAGAGAGCAAGCCGACAGGCTGCCAGTCAGTGATTTCCTTATACATTTTGTCCTGTGTTTTTCAGGAACTCTTTTGCTAGTAAAATTAGGTATCTCTACTTTCCAAATTTGCCACACCTTTTTTAAGGAAATAAATGTAACTACCTTAAAAATACTTTAGCTGAAGGTGGACCCCGAAACAATTTTTGACCGAAATCAGTTGTGTCAGATCGCACTCTATCCGTTGAAGGACGATGTTGTCGTTTATCGATTTTACTTAATATGTAATAGAACAGGTTACAAAGATTTCAAATATATTTATCAAAATGATGGTTTGTAAAATAAAGTTCATTATTTTGAAGGACCCGAAAGAGGCAATTGTCATTGTGGAAGATGTGTTTGTAATTCTGGTTATTCTGGTGAAATGTGTGAACTAGCTACTTCTAGTTCTACTGCAAGTTGTCGAGCACTTAATGGTGTAAGTTTTACAATATATACTCAAATAGAAGCTATTTTCTCGGATTAGCAGAGATTCAAAATACGAAATTGGTGGGACATGATTCGTGTTCTAAGTTTGATATTTGCGCTGTGTCTAAAATATTGGTACCAGAAACCCATCTTTTCAAGGTGAGATAACCACATATTGATTAAGTGAGTTAAAGACTTAGCTAATTTAAGTAATAATTCAGAGGTATATATTGGTAAAGAAAATCACTCTCCACAACTGATGATCAATTCATAATGCATGCAAACATGTAAGAACTATTAGAACTGCCAGTTGTTTCTGGAACTGTACGTAATGATAATCACTGTTATCACTACCGCTACTAGACACCTCAAAAGTCAACTACTTGGAACAGCAAATCACTCGAAGTTGCATTCTACCAAGTATCCTCAACTTCGGGTTCCAACCTATAGACCCAGGTAGCTATACGTTCTCATGTTTTTTCCAGAACGCCCGATGTCATTTCACAATTATGCAGAAACATTACATCTAACTACATGTTAGTGCTTGAATTTGTAATCCACCAGCTTCAACCACCCATTTCACTCTATTCACGTCATATAGCTAGCATTTTAAAATTACAGTTTGTATTGTTTCTAGGAAATTTGTAACGGTAGAGGTGATTGCATTTATGGCCGCTGTAGATGTAGTTCCGTATACACGGGTCCAACTTGTGAAGACTGTCCAGTAAGTCTTTAAATGATTTATCTGTCGTGTTATATATATCTAACTCTGCGCAAATATGTATATAATTTAAGTTTTGGCCAAAGTGCTAGGAAAAGAGGTGATATCAAAACCCAAACAAAGTCATAGAAATGTTTTGATTGTTTTAGCGTGCCAGAGGGTAAAGACAAAACTATTTCTCGGTCAATTAGTCTCTTTTCGTTCAAAAACAAACACCGCTGATTCCTTATTTATTCCTTAAAATTGGAGATTTTTGGTAAGGAATTAGTTTGTCTATATCGCTCCACCAGGGTAAAATATGTAAATTTTCCGACAAAAAACCCTACAGCCACACCATTATTATAATAATATACCCATCAATGATACATTGCCGACTGTCCTACACCTCATTTCATCAAAATATATATCCATAATGTCCAAAACAATAGGCCTTTTATATTGGGTTGTTTTTCAGACATGTAACGGGCAATGTGGTGTGTTGAAAGATTGTGTAAGATGCACCATATATAGATCGGGTCCATTATCTGACGAACAATGTTACAGCCAATGTCGTATATATGGTATTCGACCTGTCGACACTATTAATGAATATGGTACGTAATAATTAATAAAAATACACCACTTGAACTAAGTATTCAAGCTATTTTTCTTTTTATTGTTGCCTTATATGACGTGGGATATCGCCAATATTGGAAGACTTGATACCACTTCTAACTCATAGGAATATTCAAGAATATGTAGGGTATTGTACACAATCTGTTTTATATATATAAAAAGTAAAGATAGATATTAATTATATTTCAATCATATTAACGTGAATGTTATATTTAAAATTGAAAAATTCAAGCACTGGCCTTTTATAGAAAGAAAGGGGGTGGGGTGGCCGAATGGTTAACGTGCGCGCGCTGTATCACACGGCCTGCCATTGAGTCAACTGGCGTGGTTTCGAATCCCCGTGTCGAGGAGTAGGGTCGCCTGTCCAACCTCGTGGGTTTTCTCTGGGTACTCCTATTTCCCCCCACTGCTAAAGACCCCTACGCGCAAGCGAATTATTGAAATAAAATTAAACCATATGTTAGTCCCAAAATGACATAGTTTGTGTCGAGTGGACGTTAAACCAAATTTCTCTCTCCCTCTTTATAGTACAAGATGTTATTTCGTTGGTAACTAAAACTCAGTGAAAACCACAATATGTCAAGCAAATATAAAGTTAAAACATTTATATCTCAACAAACACTTTGTAGGTGTATGTCAAAGTGGGCGTACGATTCCATGCGAACATCGTTTATTCACATCAAACCGACAATTATTTTCCCAACTGACGAAAGCCAGTGTCCCTTTATTGTTAATATAGATCAACCCAAAACCCCCTCGGCAAAAATTAATCCAGACTGGTCGGATTTTCGGCCAGGATTATATTAAATTATTTTTCTACTTTCAGACCCGGCTATGAAACTGTGTATGTTTGTAGATGACGATTCCTGTCAATATAAGTTTGTGTATGGTCTTGATGAAGACGGGGAACTCGTAGTTAGAGCAAGATTAACAAAGAGTAAGATACATTTTAATTACTGTATACTAAGCAGCAAAAGAAACTTCGGGTTGGTATGTTACTCTGAATAGACGCATTGCATAAAACTTGCCAAACGTTTTTATTGTATATTTGTGACCACATCTCCAACTTTACCTAAGCAATAAGGCACCTCAGCAAATATAGTATTGAACCCAGGAAATGTTCTCAATAACGTAACCTGACTACCGAGATGGTAAAGTGTTCTCCATGATATTCATGTAACTCCTGCTGCCAGTGTTGTTCACGGACACCAGCCCTATAAAATGCACCCCATACCTAGTTGAATTATTCACACTACGTCAGCAGCATGCGACGACTCACGACAGCTCAGAGGAACCAAGCTGTTGTCACTCACTTACAGGTCAATGATCGGATCATATACAGGTTTCAGCAACGCTTTCGGACCACCAACACCACGGATGATTGCCCTCGAACTGGTAGACCAGGGGTTACCATAAGGCAACAAGACCGCCATGTTGTGCGAAAGCACGTGTAAAATCTCTTCATACAGGCATCTGAGACATCACGCCAGACAGCCATGGGAACACGTGGAAGAGTCATCAGCACCCATACAATGCGTTAGAAAGAACATCAATTGCCGTAGACCTACTGTTGACCGATCCTCACTCCTCGCTATCGACGTGAACCTCGACAGTTTGCCTAACAACCTCAGAACTGGCGTCACAGGTAATGGAAAACTGTTCTGTTCACAGATGCGAGTCGGTATTGCATATCAACTGTAGACGACAGCTAGGACCAGAATATGGCGTCTACGTGACCAGCGTTTTTTTCTGACTAATGTGTCATGCAACGAGACTCATAGGGAGATTCAAGCATAATAGCGTGTTTCCTGTGGTGTTCCAAAATCTTGGTCCAAGGAGAGGAGGCGGCATCACAGCAGTGCGCTACATCGATCAAGTGCTCAGATCCCACGTCATACCAACGTCATCGAAACAACGTTTTCCAGCATGACAACGCCGTGACCACACCGCCAGCGTTACTCGGTACTTTCTGCAGTAAGAACGATGTCAACGTTATGCACTAGCTAACCCTTAGTCCGGACTTAAACCCGATTGAACATCTTTGGGTTGAAATTCAGAGGAGACTTAATAACGTCGTACCGAGACCAAACAAAGCCGGTGGATTGCGCCAAGATTTTCTGGGAGTGTGGTTCCAGGTCCCAATGGCGTTCATCAATAGTCTGGTCACTCCATGTTAAGGCGATACGCTGCTGTTAGTGCCACTCGCGGTTGACAAACCAGATACTGCTGTATAGACTGAGTACAGACCCCTGAACCTTCTTGTAATGCCGTGGAATTGTGATGAATTAATCACTAATATGCCAACACACTGTTCACACAAATTGCTTTGACCCCTTTAGCAAGTCGTTTTCTAGTGATGGTATACATGTACCATCTGATCAATTACCTATTACCTGTATGCTCCGATACTATAATTGTTTAATTCTTTCACATTTCAGTCTGTCCTGGATCAGGTTAAGAAGAACATTCTGTTCTGGATCAGGTTTAGAAGAGACGAAAAGGCAGTTGGAAAAAGTCTAAATATTAATACTTAAAATGAATCTTTTGCTAAGAATTGCAGATATAGATTATTTATTTCTTATATTTCCGAGCTTATAATATAATAACTCGGTTAGTTCTCTCATTTACTAATTCTAGTATCGAAAAATCAGTCTTACAAAATAAATTTTTAAGAATAGTTTGTATTTAGTGGATTATTACCAAATCAAGGTAAATGTCATTTGCTTTTAAAAATTTTAATATTTTGTTTCTTTCGCCATCATTCCACAGTAAGTTATTGTCCTTCTAAAATAATGAAAGTATTTTTATTTTCCAAACCGTTCACTAAAAGTTGCTATAGCCATTTCTAAAAATACTTTAAATCTAGAAAACACATTCAAGAAGATTGTTGTATCCTTCTTATATTTGCTGTGTATACATACATATGGCTGACGGTCCAGTCATAGCGCCATCGGCCAAATCTATCCACAACTAACCCAGGCTTTTCAGGTAGCGACATCGTGATAACATTGTCATGTTTTATTTATTGACATACATTAAATCTAACCAACACACCCACTGGGAATATAATTCCCCTGTTATTATTAGTGCTTAAGTTGTCTTATTTTCATTATCTCAGCGCACGCGCAGGAGTCTTTCCTGGAGGAAGACATCGATGAACCCGGAGTAAACCCACGAGGTTGAGAAGGCGCCCCTATCTCCAAACCACATACGCTCACACCAGGGATCATATTTTCTAATAGTAAGTGCAGGGGGACTGCACCACACACAGATCTACACAAAAACATATATACATGGACAAGACATCGCACTCATAGACCACAAAACAATTCAAAAAGAGGTAATGGATCCGGGGGCTAGCCGTAAGCCAAAACATATGTCTTTTGCTCAGTAGGTTGTCAACTTACTTTTATATGATCATAGGCATTATCTCCCACAAGTATTTATCATTCACACCGGAAATAATAACACAATTACCGTCCTTGTTTTTCTACCCCCCCCCCCCCTATTTATACAATAGCTGTCTTCAAACGTTTGAATTTGAATTTGAAAATGACATTTTTGCCAATTTCTCAACTCGCAACAGTGAATTATATGAATAATAGGATTATTCTTTAACAAGGTTGGACTGTTTGTAGATATCATCTATTTAAGGCATTTAAGGGGGGTTGGGATGGCCTAGTGGTCTAGAGTGCCGCGCTTCGACCTCTAGCTGGCCGGTCACCTCTGGCTTGCGGCTGTGGTTTCGATCCCTGGTGTGAGCGTATGTGGCATGGAGATAGGGGCGCCTTCTCAACCTCGTGGGTTTCCTCTGGGCACTCCGGTTTCCTCCCACTGCTAAACCCCCTACGCGCAAGCGAATTATTGAAATAAAATTGAAACCATGTAAATCCCAAAATGACCTAGTTTGTGTCGAGTGGACGTTAAACCCCATTTCTCTCTCTCTCTCTCTCTCTCTCTCTCTCTAAGACATTTAAAAATATAACTTAAAAATATGAAATTATCGCTTTAACGCTCGCTATCTATACTATGACCTCAGCTTTTAAACTGCACACATGACAGACGTTTGGTGCTCAGTGTCCCTTGATTCCTAAGACGTTACTTGACCGACCTTGACAAGGAGTAAAAAGTATTGATATTATTATTTTATTATTTCTCCAGAATTTTAAGAAAAAGTACATATTCTATATAATTAAACTCTATACTATCTGAAGGGTATTTAGTTCAAAGGCCTAATGAATAATTAAAACTTTATAAATGATATCCGGACGTGACGTAATAGACGAAATTTGACCAATAATACGCATCAAAGGAAACTTTTTTTTTATGTTTCAATCAATTCAAATGCGGTTTTCACCAACAGGTAGGTGTTTGCATTACAAATGGAATGATTAAGCCAAAAATGTCAATAAAAATGGTAGAACTCTGATATTTGACATAGATTTTTCTAAATGTGACGACATAAAAATTGATGCTAATTTATTTATTAGGTTACCTTTTGCTTATTCTGAAAGTTTGATCAAATTATGTGCAAATTTAATAATCTACTAAGAGAGTATGGCACAACATCTTTAATATCGGACGCCATTTAAAATGTTAACCAAAATAGTTTTTAGTACTTCCAGGGTAAAAAATAAGTCATAGTAAGTAATTGTTAACCCTCGAATTTCGAATTAATATCACAGATCTTTTGTCTACATGTCATAATAAAATTTTAACGATAATCGTCCTTATGAAGACGACTTTAGATTTTCAAATGTTTCCTTGTATAAAAAAAATAATAGTTGACAGGAGTGGTTTATTCCCTTCGATCATTTGATGAGGGTGCCGCGGTGGCTCAGGGAGTAGGATGTTGGCTCGTTAACCTGGAGGTCTCGTGTTCGATCCCAGCGTTAATCGAGAAAGTTCTTAGGGATTTTCCGGGGTGCTTCCTCTTGTCAGTGGTACAGGATAGAGGGATAGCGTATAGTCATTCGGATGGAATGACAAACCGAGGTCCCCTGTACACAATGGCGATACGTAAAACAACCCTTGGCAGTTAGAATTCGATATAAGAGTAGGTTATAGCCCAAATGTCCCGTCGAAATATTGCCCCTAAAGGGGAAGTCAGCTATTTGACTGGTGAAATTCAAAACAGTGTAATAAAGTAAGTTCATAGCTGTGTTTTCTTTATTTAGTTTGGGTCTATGACTAGTCTGTGTTTATGTCTTGTTATGTTTTATTTTGCAAAATTCAAATATTTTACATATATATTTAGCCAGGTGTGCCGCTATTTTTTATGTGTTCTAAAGTGTGCCGTTGGCAAAAAAAGCTTGAGATTCAGTCGGGGCAGAGCGGTAGGACATTAACGCCATTTCATTTCATTTCTGCCATTTAATGATCTAATCTAAAAATGCAGAAGCGGGGCCAGGCCTCCAGTATCCCAGTATTACACAATCAATACACACACCTTATTAATACAACAAACGGTGAGACGTAATTGAATGAGTGTTAGTATATCTAGTGATGCCTAGATTGTTGTAACCTGTAGTGTCTCGAATTTACTTTCTAATGAATTGATCGTCGGGAACCCGTATTAGACGTTTCATTCACATCCAATATACTGTCATGTGATTCAACAAGGGTTATCCGTATAATCAGCCTCGTCTTGGTGAAGCGAAGAATTCGGCTCATTCGTAGGATTTTTCGGGTCTCCTGGTTTCCCCCAACTGGTACAGCCATGCGCACAGACGAAATATTGAAATAAAATTGTTTTAACATATTATGTTAGTTCTGAAATTACCTAGTTTGTGTTGCATGGTGGTGAAACCCTCTCTAAACACTTACGAGCGCTTAAAGTAGCTAAATCGCTAACATTTGGGACCTAGAAATTGACTCAAATGGGTCGCAAAGCATATAATCATGTATTATGAATCTTTATAAACTGATTAAGATTGAACCGGTTTTGTTTTTACTGTAATTTTCTAATCAGTTATGTTTGGCGAAATACACCAGAAGTCTCAATCGGATGGCAATCTCTAGCGTCTGGTAATTCCAGTGTACACCGATGCCATGACAGACCTTATAATGTAAAACGCCCTTGTGACACCGTTTGGTAATCTTATTAACAATATTTGAGCGATGGACCTGCAATCCGAACTGAAGTTGTCAAACGTCTAGATTGTACCACATGTGAAATGTGAAGGATAATGGTACAATACGTGTAGAACTATTGTCTGAGTCATGGTAAATGATAAACGGATTTCTACGATTATGAACAAACTACTCTACTTTGATTATTATAAACTTACCTGTGTGTTTGAAATGAGCACCCGTTAAATAAAATCCTTTATACAACTAATTATGCCAACGAATAAAAAAGTTCTATCTTGTAAAATTGAACTTCTCACAAACTTTGACATCGAGAAATAAAAAAATGGAAGCTTATTACGTCACTTATCGGAATAGATCATTTCGTATAAGGGGGTCAAAGCAAGGCTATTTTACGACAATCCAAATTTTGTGCTGGTACGTTCGATTACTGACTGGCGCCACACTTACTCTAGCCACCACGAATGCGTTCGGGTTACCGATGATGTCATTTGAACGGCTTACTCGCAACAGGCCGAAGTAACCTTCTCAAGGAGCCGGTTACTTGTGGAAGTATCCCGCGCATTATTCAATATGGATGCAATTATTTGATCGAAGTTATATTTGCAGATTAAGTTTAGGCGACGGAAGAATTATTGTTGACATCTTTCTCGGATTTAAAATAACATATTTACTACGTTCCACAGTAGTGTTTTAGTGATTCTACATCTTGGTGTAACGATTCCAAGAATTAAAAAAGGCCACCCAGTGTCCTTTCAATTGCCCAATTCGTCCACAAAGCAGATTGTTTTACCTCTACTAAACTCACTGGGGCGTAACTGTGCAATAACGGGACATTTGCAGTGTTATTGCACACTTTTGCTGGTTTACGCTAGTTTTAGTAGAAATCATATAGAGAAGCGGGGTGGGTTTTCCGTGCAATAACAATGATTACGTTGAGCAGGTGTCAGTATTACAAGTCATTTATAGCACGCTTCATTCGTAACCAGGTTTAACACCTCGACCTGCGGTCTCTGTGTTAAACCTGTTAACTCATGAAAGCCGTGCTATAAATATAACTTGTTTTCATTAGAAACTGTGCGACATATACAGTGCATTTGTTAAATTTTATATTCCAAATCTGTCAGATAGTGAGCGAAATGAATCTATAGTGTGCGATCATAACCTTGCCCTCCTAACTGCAATTCTGGTTAGCTATTGAGCTCGTTAACAAAGTTAACAAACGTTACAATGGTTGAACGAAAATGTGATTTAAAGTATGTTCTGCATGATATGGGCTTTATTTCGCTTCTCTGGATTTAATAGTTCCAATGAGATACCAATGAAAAGGTCTAAAGTTTGTTGATGGATTATTGTCTGTGCGTTATTTATCAGAACATCGAGCACAATTAATTGTTTGGTGGCGTTTATCTTCCATTTTGATACCCGAAGAAAGCGCCGCGCCGTTCGATTACCCATTTCCACTGCGCCTGTCGAAACGTACTCGAGGATCCTGGCCGAGTAAACACGGGGCAAGTAATCGAACGCGACATGTATGAATAAGCTATTTCTCTGAGACCCAGTAATGAGTTTGGGCGATTACAAACATAAATACGCTCATAGTCCAATATTTTGTTTCCGGCTTGTATTAATTTTTTAGGGAGTTCGATGGGATTTTTTCTTTTGAATTACATTTGTTTTACTGGCCTTGAATCTCATCATTGAATATTTATTAATATTTCCTGAAGAAGAACTTAAGCAGTCCTGCCAATTAACCTCGGCAATCTGCTGTAGCCGAGGTAGGCCTAAATTCCGATGTATTTTACATTTGCCTCGGCAAAATTGAAAGCCGAGGCCATTGAATCATTGAATAGGTATATAACGTTTTTTTATATATATAAATACCAATAATTATTATCAACAAATCATACTGCGCATCGGTTTAATTATCGGTAGATAGTTCCATGTCTTTCTATTTCTCTTTGAATATTATTTCTGGTGTGTTCAGAATTTTATAATCGTGAAATTCACAAGGCAGTTTATCCATATGATTGTACTCTCAGTGGTTACCTATTTTGAAATCCACGGAGAATGGAATTTTCCGATGGCATTTCGTAGATCGCGATCATGTTCCAGCTAATCAATGCTTTGAATTCTATTACCTTAAAAGGTACCATGTCATATGAGTTATTGTATGCTGCACAGATGGTTAAATTTAGTGCCGCGCAACGTCCACGAATTTTCCCCACGGTCTGCATAATTAACACACAAAACCCAATAATACACGCAATCTGCGATGCCCTTCTGACGTGTGATTTTTTTTGTTTTAAATACATTTTTATGAAGACGATAAACGATGTTTAGACATCCCGAACTTTTCTTATCAAGAATGTTTCCATTTCGATGAACAAAAAATTAATTTAATCAGGAACATTAATGGTATGAACAGTCGGAACGTGAATATAAAATATGGAAATAATTGAGAAGCGGTGGTCGTTTTTCATACGAAATATGATCAATTAAAATTATGAAATAAAGTGTGTTTATTTATATATGTTAGCCACAAAGTTGACTATAATTGACTGGGCTGTAATGTGTTTTATAAAAATATATATAATATGAGATGAAAAGCAATATTATACATGTATTTACGAGTATTCGTATAATCAGTAGGCCTAAATAAAATTTAGTAGACTGACAATCAATTGGTTCAAAATTATGTCATTGTCTCCAGTTGCTATTTTCTTGCCCAAACTCAAACGCTCGAAAAGGCCGTGTGCTGTTTTGATTAGCCTGCAACACACGTGGTTGTCAAAAATTACCCCCTTTAACATAAATAATTACGATGGTTTAGCCCATAACGTCACGTGTATAATGTTGTGATGGACACAGACGAAAATACAAGCAAAAACATTGACTTTTCAAGAGAGAACCCCTTTTTCCGTTGGTATATTAAGTTGTATAATGGATTTTATTTAACGGGAGCTCATTTCAAACACACAGGTAAGTTTATAATAACCAAAGTAGAGTAGTTTGTTCATAATCGTAGAAATCCGTTTATTATTTACCATGGCTCAGACAATAGGTCCACCCGGCCATGACTAATTAGCGAACAACGGGAGTTTAAGGGGATTTAAAGTATAGTCTTTAAAGTTAACCAGAGCGTTCGCCATTTTGAAATGACCATTTGCGTTGTTGTTGTTGTTTATTACAGATTTAACGTCCAGTACATTATATATGATATTATGGAAAGGTTGATTTACTCAAATTATTTACACTTTATGGACCATTTGCGATTCAGATGAGTTATGTATATCAACTGATAAGTTGTGATTAAATATCAGTTGCGATTCAAAGGAGCTATATTATATATCAACTGTTAAGCTGTGATTAAATATCAGTAGTTTATTTGATTTTATTACATCAAAAAAGCTCACAATGTAAATTTATTAGTAAACTGATTTCACGAATTTGCCCAATCAACTGATAGTGGGAAATATTCACCAGTAACAATAATTAGAGTGAGAAGTTTACACCAGTGATACTAATTAATTAAAACAGACTATAGTACTACACCCACGGTCGACTAACCTCCTCATCCTTAATCAAAACAATCAAATGTGGGGAAAGTGAGGTTAAACCAACAGGGTTACTCGTTTTAAATTTTTGTTTTGTCAAGCCATTCAACTTGATAAGCCACTCATGATATAATACCATATGTTTACTTAGCTTTAGTGAGATTGTAATGCACATGTCATCTAAATAATGTTTGGTTTTGGAAATAAGTAACACCGATGGAACTGCCATATTATTTAATACATTTAGTAATTCTGATATTTTAATATCTATAACTCATAAATATTTCAATTTTATTGATATATTTAGAGTTTAAAATCCAAATGTTATTTCCACGTATATCGAAGTAATTGTTACAAAACAGGCTAGATTTTGAGACACCAGTCTGCTATCAGATAAAAGGTTACCATTATCAATAAATGAAAGGATACATATCATGATATAAAGGGGCGGTTTATGTTAAATGTCACACATGCCTTCGAACAAGACCTTGCGGTCACAAATATTAACATACAATATACTGTCACGTGATTAACAAAACTCGTCCTGGTGAATCGACGAGTTCGCCTCATTTGTTTTTGGTCTCGTGTTCGTTCGTTTTTTTTTTCGGTCGTTGGGTTAAACGTCCTCTTCCACAGAAGTTTGTTTAATCATGACCAAAAGGATTCAAAACAGGATGGCACATGCGTTTAATTTGAAAACATGTCTATTATTCCTGATATTAGGGTCGCTGTTGTCTATGTGGATTTTATATATACTTGTCTTTCATGGACATGTTATACCACTATCTATTTGGAGAGCGTAAGTATTTAGGATGGAATTAATATCATATTGTCTTTCAAGGACATTTTATACCAATATCTATTTGGAGAACGTAAGTATTTGACATTGATTTAATATTATATTGTCTTTCATAGACATTTTATACCAATATCTATTCGGAGAACGTAAGTATTTAGACATGAATTAATATCATTTATTGTGTTGATGGAATTATCAATATGGCACGTATAGATGTGTTGTTGACGCGACCGACAATAACCCAGCTGGCCCTATTTCCATCCCAAACTGTGCCTAATTTACTCTTACAAAAGAATTGTTACAAAAAATATACCATCTGTTCGTTCCGAAATGATCCTAGTTTCTGTCGAATTGACATTAAACCTTCTCTGAACTCCATTGTTTTGCTGTCCTTGATCAGTCTGTCTGTTCGTGTTGTCCAAAAGTCATTACCCGTTATTTGATAGCTCCCTCTCCCCATCTCTCTCCCTGTGCAACATCTTGTGGACAAGCTTGAATATGTTGATTTTAAACTTAGTATTTTCATGTTTGGGTATATTCTGAGTTCATCCAGATTTCGGGAGATATTTCGTTGAATAAAGACAACTTAATTATACACTATTCAAACATTAGACTTTAATATAATTATAAATATATATACTATTCAAAAAAAGTAGGGGATATTTGATTTTGGGGGCATAATACTAAAATATGCAAATGACTACGAAAAAAGTCACTATAGAACCTAACAGAAGAAACATTTCCAGTTACATGTGACGCCCAAACGCACCAATAGCTACCGCATGGAATGCAGGTGATTCTTGGGATCATCATGGGGGTCCAACCCAAGATTTGCACGACTCTGACTTTGAATGTTACAGTCATTGTGGCATTGAATGCCAGGGTGGAAACATCAGTTTAATTGTTTTAGTGACCAGAAAACAAATTTTGATATGCGTCGGCTTACCCAAAATGAAAGGTTAAGTGCCCTTGGCATGCTACAGATCGGCACAACACAGGCGGTTGTGGCGCGGACGATGAATGTTTCTCAGTCTGTCATAAGCAGGCTATGGTCCAGATACCGTGATACACAATCTGTACAGGACAGACCACGCTCAGGTCGACAACTCAAGCCCAGGATCGATTTATCCGTACCTTGGCCTTGAGAAATCGTGTCATCACAGCAAATCAGATCAGCGCTCGTCTTCAAACAGACACTGGTGTGAGAGTGAGTTTCCAGACGATTCGGAATCGACTGCATAGGGGTCACCTTCGCGCCCGACGTCCTCGCGTGATCCCTTGTTTGAGAGATCATCACAATCAGGCAAGACGTCGTTGGTGTAGGGATCGTCAACACTGGGATAATCGACGCTGGAGCAATGTGATGTTTTCAGATGAGTCAAGGTTCACTGTTGATTTTTTGGACAGACGTAGGAGGGTGTGGCGTCGTCGAAACGAGCGCTTCCAAGACGTTAACGTCATCAGACATGATCGATTTGGGGGTGGTTCTGTTATGGTGTGGGGAGGCATCACTGTTGCTGGAAGAACGGCTTTACATGTTGTTGCAGGGCGTGTTACAGGCCAGTACTACCGGGACAACATCTTGGCAGTCCATGTTGTGCCGTTCGCACGACGTCATGGCCGCCGTTTCATCTTCCAGGATGACAACGCAAGATGTCACAGGGCCAGGATCGTTACAGGTTACCTCCAACAACAGAACATCACCACATTACCTTGGCCAGCACTGAGTCCCGACCTCTCCCCCATCGAGCATGTCTGGGACATGCTTGGACAGAGGTTACGTCAACGTCAACAACGTCCTGCCAATGTCCAAGAACTTGCTGCTGCGTTGCAACAGGAATGGGGCAATCTGGACCAAAATGACCTTATACGTCTCATTAGGAGTATGCCACGTCGGATCAATGCTTGTTTGGCAAACAGAGGAGGGTTTACCCGTTACTGACTTTGTTGTGATGCTGTGGTAACTTTGCTGTTTGACCCCGGGTATCATTTTACCCTTATAATGGTCAGTCTGTGCCTTACTTAGTCTAACGATCATTTGGAATAAATCAATGAATGTGAACTTCATTTCATTTTGTCATTTGTTTCTTCGTCAGTTTCATTAGGTGACATTAATAACACTTAAAAATCAAATATCCCCTACTTTTTTTGAATAGTATATTTTATTTTGATTTATCATATTCTATCTATGTATGTTATCTACATATTTCCATAAAAATATGGCTTCAGGTCATAAGAAGTAGTAGACGAATAAAGTACAACGAAGTTTAGCGTTAAAAAAACACATAGCTATGTAAACTACTGAAATTAGAGGTGGTAACAGGTGTTCTCGAAAGTTAAAGCATAATAGTGCGCTATTTTTTGAATATTTTATTTAAAAATCACCCCAAGCTATCTGAATAGAAGATTTATCCCTATTGTTTTGTTTTATGTTTGTTATTGATCAAACGAAATATTAGGAATTGAGTTAAAATAAGCTTTTTCCCCCTATATTCAGAATTAAGCTTTCGGACAGCATTTGGGTTAAGAAATGGGGCTTGCATCCATTAAGTACAAGCTAGGTTATTTCGGGACTAACACATGGATCGATTTTATTTCAATAATTAGCTAACATTCTCCTTGCCACATACAAGAGTGGGACCGGAACCACCCCACGTGACTCAATAACAGACCTTATGACCCATAGGAGGCAATGATGTTTGATCTGAATCCTTTTACATTCCATCACTTTTACATCCCCCCCCCGCCAAAAAAAAAACCAAAACAAAACAAACAAAAACAAAACCCCTCCTCCCGACCGACTAGAACGAACACCCATAACTTGATGCCCTTGTTCATTCTACGACCAAAAAGACACTCATCCAATTCAATGACTTCGTCATCGTCAAACTTCATGCCCTCCATAACGTCTTGATACCATGCAACCATCACACCACTGAAGTACCCGAAATGATCGGAAATGGTATGTTGCTCAATCTCCAGGTCAGCTGACAAATGGGTCTATTTTCGGTTCTTCACGCATTCAGACATCAGTACAATTTCGTCATATAATGACAGTTTTAGACCTTTAAAGAAACTCACACTTCCGTCCTTTGAATTTCTTGCAATAAAAACACCAACTATTGTCTGTGAGATAATGTGACTTCTGATATTTGATGCTCATTCCCACCCCCAATCTTTTGCAGGCCTCATTTTCACAATTTAAATTTCTCTTTAATAAACCTAGTTCTTGCAGCCAATCAATTATTTTCTTCGGGTTACAAATTTGCACGCGACATCTTTATTGGGTTCAAAGAGTCTTTGGTTTTCACTGGCTGTTCTTTCATGCGATTTGAAGTCCTTTTACGCTTCTTTACTATCTTAACCTCAACCATTATATTTCGCTGATAACGGTAATTTCTACAAAAGCTCTTTCGTGCGATCTGAAGTCAAATTACACTTCTTTACTATCCTAACATCTACCTCGGCATCACCCTCAGCCATGATAAGTATCGACTATTTCGCTGATAACGGTAATTTCTTCAAAATCTCTTTCATGCGATCTGAAGTCACATTACGCCCCAAATTGACGCCCAAAGACGACGGGGCCATATATTCGCGGTACCGGTCAAAACCAACCCTAAATGAAAGAGTACATCTCACTAGGTACGAAGTTGCCCATAACAGACGCTTGTTATGGGCAACTTTATTATGGAACCATCGGCTTTGCACATGTCTTTCAAAGAATGGCACAGAACTTTTCAGCCAGCCCCCGTACTTTGCACCTACATTCACATTAAAGGCAAATCAAAGTGGGGGGGGGGGGAATTTGTCAATATATTTTTTTTCAAACCTATGGGTCAAAATTTAAAATGTCAGTTAGGACCATCTCAGAGCCGGAATCGTCTTAATACAAGGTAATAAGCGACGTTTCGACGAGGATACTCTCGTCGTTATCAAGCAATCGATGCAGATATGTTCGTTCGTTCCTTGGGTTTTACATCTACTTCCACCTAGGAAGGGTGGGGGGATTTAAAATTTGTTAGAATAACTTTTTTCAGGCCCAGGGATGCAAAATTTAGGGTGTCAGTTTAGACCAAAATCATCTACATACATGTACAAGGTACTAAGCGATGTTTCCACAAGGATACTCTCGACGTTATCAAGCAAATGATACAGATATGTTCGCTCGTTCCAAAGGTTTTACGTCCACTCCCACCCAGAGTGATAAAACAGACAATGCAAATATATAAACAGTACACAAATATACAAAGAACATGCAACACAAACACAACACTGAAATACAATTAAAACGCAAGACCTTCGATTAAGGGGCCATTTATAACTGAATCATCACAGCGGAAACTCTTCCAGGCATTAAAAGGTAGTGGGCGGGCAACTTATTGATTTATCAAGATCAATGTATGTTCCAAAGTATTGACCAATCAAATTGCTTATCGCCCCTCTCCTTCACGAGAAAATTCTCACTATCAAACGTAGTCAAGGTAATGATATAATGGATATATTTTATGAGTTTCATCGCTCCCACTTCATCATAACCAAAGTTACCGTGCCCCAAAGAATCAACCAATCAGATTGGTTACTTCTGCTTACTGTTAGCAGAAAATGTTCATTATCGAACTTATTCAGGGAATTGATGTAATGATACTGTACACCAAGTTTCATCACCCTCGCTTAATTAAAACTAAAGCATCAACCAATCAAATTGCTTTTCTCCGCTTACCCTAAGCAGAAAATGCTCATCTTCGAGCTCCATCAAGGCATTGACCTAATAAACACCTACACCCAACTTTCCTGCTCAATTAGGAGGAGAGTTATTGTGTCCCAAAGAGTTTGACGGACGGTAGCATACAGACAGACCCATTTTAACAATCCCCCACTTTCTTCGGAAGGCGAGGGACAAAAACATGCAGTGGTATTTATACAGCGTTATGTTAAAGAAATTACATATTTTTCACTGTAATTTTATATTTAACCTGGAGCGGATATGTTAATCGATCGATAGGCTAACGATTTTAAAGTTAATCTTTTCTCGAACACGGAGTCAATGTATAAGACTTGGGCGATGTGTGATCTTGATTTAATATTTGTCACAATGTAAGCAGCACGATTTTGTAGTCCCTGTTTAAACAAAAACCTGTATCTCCTTAAAATCGTCTTGAACTAAAATTTCATCCTAACTAAAGATAATGCGTTTTACGATTTAGATAAAATCCACTAAAATAATATCTTAAGTTAAAATTTCATCTTAACTTAAAATATTGGCGTTTCATTTTAGGAACAATTTTAACTAAAATCAATTTTAACTTCCTAGTTTAAAATCACGACATTAACAAACGAGGCTGTTACATCTATAGATATATTTGGAATAATGATAATATTAACAATGACCCTGGTCACGTAATTTAACATACTATCATTCCCAAAAATAGTTCTCATTCAATTTCTTTTCATAGCATGTTTCATATATTACCATAAATGATTCAAGTTCTGTATAAACTATACTGTTTTCAAATAACTAATATACCCCCCCCCCCAAAAAAAAAAGAAATAAAAAAAAAGAAATAAAATCCGAACTCATTTGACAGTAAATATCGCTTGTATGATAAATTACATACTCTACTGCTTTACATGAATTTGATTGGTCAATCTAAAAGGAACTACTTTCTTTTATTTTAAAGAAACCACTTATTTTAAATGAAAATTAAATTAACTTTTGTTTTTGTTGAAAGGAAACAAAACTGTTTTTATTTAATTTACCTTAAAGGAAATACTGTGTCAATATATAGGACTTTGCAGGTAAACTGCTGTCAAAAATTGATGTATCACTACGCAGTAATGTAATCAGATTCAGTAAGAGTGAAATCTATATCAAAGACTTATATTTGTACATGTAAGAAAAGATTGGGTGATAAATAAAATCTCAAACTCGTCTTTTTTGATATCGACACGCGTTGATAAAAAATAGTAAAAAAAACCTCGGCAGTATTTACTCGTGATTTTGGGTTTATTATAAGTGTATTGATAAATGTTATAGGCCTATTCGAAATTAAATTTTAATATCATAATTTATAATATTATTTCCTAATGAAGGCTTACGTTTATAACACAACATAAATCAGAGACGATTTATATAGGAGCCAAAGATATTTTATCTTCGGAAAATATCATTTTTATTTTTGAAACGGTATATTATGGGGGTGACTTTTCAAACCTAGGCATCGGAACATTGGCTATTTGGTGGATTAGGTTCAAAGTTGATAAATACTTTAAAAAGTCGACTACAATTAACATCCTAAATTAGTCGTTTGAGTCTCAAATATCATATATTTGTGACAATTCGCAATAGTTTCTGTGATCCAAAAATACCATAAAAACAACGAAATTCAAGCTATTAAGTTTATCG
Organism: Patella ulyssiponensis; assembly: GCA_963678685.1. Lineage (NCBI taxonomy): Eukaryota > Metazoa > Mollusca > Gastropoda > Patellidae > Patella > Patella ulyssiponensis. The sequence goes on from OY783228.1 coordinate 18,899,733, forward strand.
ATACACATCATTTCCACTGACGCCTGTGTGTAAATCAAATGCCAAGATCACGAATCAAATACCAAGTTCAAGACAGACCGACCGATACATTTCGAAACGGATAATACGCAACAAACTCATTTATTACACCTCTCTACTATGGAAGGCTATCGCTGCCAATATTAAATGCTCTGCTAAAATGTATTTTCCATTGATTATATGTAAACAGTACAATGTACAAAGTCACAATACCAGTAATGATAAAGTCAAAATCGCTCTAAGGCCAAAGTTAAATGTAAAACGACAAATGTGATGTGTCAAATGACAAATGTTTTAATGCAAAATGCTGTTCTTTGACATTTCTACATTTGACATTTCTCTCATTACAAATCACATTTGCGCTCTGCCACATCTCATTTGTCATTCACGCTTTCTTTTTATCAACTTGCGCATAGCATCTTCCTAAATATGCAAATATAGTATACCACGTGACTTATTAACATATATACGGAAACGTCCGATCTTTCTTGGAATAAGAATATGAATAATTTCTCCCAAGGAAAGATATCTCAGTTAACGTGCTGCCATTTTTTTCATGCCTCCGGCGTCTCCACATACCGTAGCCAACTATTCAGTTCACTTCATGCATGCCATTCATGGGTTCTTATTTAGTTAACAATTAAGTCGAACTCAGTTGTTTGTCCCGTACTAAGGGAAACCTTCTCGGCCAATACAGGTCGATCCATAAGCCCAAGTAGTTTCATGCGCGTAGAATCTCTTATCATTATTCCACTTTCTAAATTTTTGTTTTCGTAAGATTATATAAAATGAAATAGGCCTAAGGCAAAATACAGTACTACGGCTGCGCCACTACGGACTTACAGATCATATATTTATAATATAATTATTGATACCGTATTATACATAATAACACAGGTAAGTGAAAAATTAATACGTGAATAGGCCTAATTGCCGAGGTCTATATTATGACAATCACAACGAAAAAATTCCCTCGCTTCTCCGTCCTTTCATTGTCCTGTTCCTGACAGATAATTAAATTAAACCTCTCATCATCAATTCGCATCAAAACAGGTTCAGTTTAGTGTCATTAATTTTTTTTCAAAATTGCGATTAGGAGCTAAATCGTTAACATTTGATTTGGGACCTAGAAATTGACATAAGTGGGTCGCAACGCATATGATAATGTAGCATGAATGTATATAAAGTGATTTACATTCAATGGTTTCCGTTTTGACTCTTATTTCAAATCAGTTATGTTCGGCGAAATAAGCCAGTAGTCTCAATCGAATGCAAATTTCTAGCGTCTGGTTATTCCAGTCTACACACGCCGTTTGATTTGGTACAATGTTTCTAGCCTCGTTCCTCGAGTCTCTTGCTTGAACTTGGTCTGAAAGGCAATATGGTACACGTTTCGTGTCCAATGGTAAAATGTTTATTGTGTCTTAAATATTGGATATCAGAAGCCCATCTTTTTCCGGTGAGATCACAACATCAATGTTGATTTAAATTGACAAATAATTCGTGTTTTCAATGTTGAAGATTTTGGATGATATTGAGTTAGAGACATAGCTACTTTAAACCTTTCACAAATATCAATAAATGTTTACTAATTCGGGAAAGATATTGGTCAGGATGCTCATATTTTTAGATTCAACGAAAAGTTATATTTTCCATTTACCAGCACAAACATAAATAAATAATTTAAAAAGAAAAACAACTAATGGCGCGTTAACTGAGATATCTTTCCTTGGGAGAAATTATTCATATTTTTATTTCAAGAAAGATCGGTCTTTTCCGTATTTATGTTGATAAGTCACGTGGTATACTATATTTGCATATTTAAAAAGATGCTATGCGCAAGTTGATAAAAAGAAAGTGTGAATGACAAATGAGATGTGGCAGAGCGCAAATGTGATTTGTAATGAGAGAAATGTCAAATGTAAAAAATGTCAAAGAACAGCATTTTGCATTAAAACATTTGTCATTTGACACATTACATTTGTCGTTTTACATTTAACTTTGGCCTTAGAGGTATTTTGACTATATCATTACCGGTATTGTGACTTTGTACATTGTACTTTTTACATATAATAAATGGAAAAGACATTTTAGCAGAGCATTTAATATTGGCAGCGATACCCTTCCATACTCTACGACTGTTTGACCATGTGCAAATATTGCTACAACGTATGAAACTCTCCCCATTGATATTTTAACCAATGGGTCTGCTTGATTTGTCCGCCGATAGGCGAGCCTGTTTGTACAAGGCGTACGCCGGTCAGGTTACCGTATCAGAGCAAATCAAGTCACCCGGCTGATAAAAATTTTGGTGTCGGATAATATTAAACAGGTTACATGACATGTTTTAATAAAGATAGGTTGCCAGGCAAGGAAAGATATGCCCACAACAGCTAAATCGTCCAGGCAGTCGACAAGAGTTGTCGCATATTTTTACTTTTTTCGGTAATGAAACATTTATAATACACTAAAGTCTGATTAAAAGTAACAATTCATTAAGTTGTTACCAGAAAGTCATTAAAACTTGTTTGGTTTTTATAAAGTTCTGCCCCATGCTAACGTTTAGTATACGAAACATTTAATATCATGGATTTAGCTGTTCAGTTAACAAAATTCATTGAATTTCAATATACTTGTTCGTCTCAAGACCTCAATCTGAAGTCAATCGGATGATAAATTTGGCCCCTGACTGTCCGCAAGATTTTTCAAAGTGATCAAGGGCCATAACTTTGGCAGTTATTATCGGAAATTCTTCGACTCTTGACCTTTAACACTTTGTATAAGTCAATCGGATATTAACGTTGACCTCTAGAGTGCCAAGAAGAATTTTTGAAGTGATCAAGGGCCATACCGCTGGCAGTAATTAACGGAAATAGCTGAAATTCACACGCTTCTTCGTCTCATGACCTTAAACACTGTGTATACATTTAATGTCAATCGGATATATTAACTTTAGCCTCAAGAGCGGACGCCGGACAGACGGGGGCGACGACAATATACGACCCCATTTCAATGTGGGCGTATAAAAACAGTAGACTATTCATGAAAGCATGTGACTGCAAAATAAACAGACAATTATTATTTGTAGTATTATCGAAAAAAAATAAATGACATGTGGTTTTACGAAGCCTTAATTCAACTTCAAAGCATTTAGTTTAAGTTTAACGCTTTAATATTCGTGTTTAATGGCATTCCTATCTAACGTGACGTTTATCTCGTTGACATGTTCACCATCTTGCGCCGGACAATTATTATTTGTAGTATTACCGAAAAAAAATAAATGACATGTGGTTTTACGAAGCCTTAATTCAACTTCAAAGCATTTAGTTTAAGTTTAACGCTTTAATATTCGTGTTTAATGGCATTCCTATCTAACGTGACTTTTATCTCGTTGACATGTTCACCATCTTGCGCCGGTGATCGCCGCTGTCGAAAAAGCGGCGCATTCGGCCGAACTTTTGTCGACTTCCGGTTAAATCAAGTAACCTCGTCGGGGAAACTGCCGAACTGTGGTCAGCCGGTATGCATAAATCAAGCAGGGCCATTAGTTCAACCGGTTAACAGTTTTCAATTTCGAAGCGTATTTGCTTACACCTTAATTGCCCGCATCGGAAATATGCAATTCGCTGGGGTAAGGAATTTTAACTATTAAAATTGCATTTTAAGTTACAATTGATCTTCGTAAAACGGATAAAGTTTAAAATTTCATTTTGATTTGAGCTAAAGTCTATTTTAGTGATTTAATCTTAAGTTTTTGTGAAACAGAGAGAGAGAGAGAAATGGGGTTTAACGTCCACTCGACACAACTAGGTCATTTCGGGACTAATTTTGTGAAACAGGGTCCTGTTCGTAAAATATCCGTAAAACCTGATTTAAATTCTAGCGTAAAAATTCAACGTATATAAATATTTTGAGCGAGAAGACGGTTGTATGTCTAGAGGGCTAATGGTAGATAATCCTCCAGGATGTTTGAATAATATGTATTATAGAAAGGTCATAAAAAACATTAATAACAAAGTAACGAAGCAGGCTTAGAAACTGTACATTTCTGTTCAAATATAAAAATATTAAAATCAAAATTACGGCGAAATGGTTTTCACATCAGGACAATAATGAATAGACGCTAAGGGCAATAGACCAGAAGCTACAAAGAAATGAATAAACATAGGCCGTGGACAGGGCAAGATTATATGGCTTTGATCTTGAATCTCGTTAAAACTCCCCACAGCAACATATTTTAATAGCCTAGTGGTCGTCTAGTATTGTCTCTGGTTATATGTGTTATTCTCTTCCTTTTCACGGTCTGTATTTTCTTCTTAATCTCCGTCGCTATGAAGTTTGTCTACCAGGTATAACAATGCTACAGTTCGTTTTTACAGTTTATATATCAAGCACTGGATACATAGATTACGAGCATAGGTTACATTAGAATACATAAAATTAACACGTCTTTCTCGCAGATCGAGTTTCCTGAAGGAACACACTACATCATACGACTCTCATGCCTATCAATGGAGTCTACTCAATCAAGATGGTATCTCTTGAACCTCAACGGTATCTACATGCTGTCTATGATCTCTAAGTAGTTACATGGTGTCCACTCAACAGCGCACATTCTATTTGTTACGCTCAGATTCATAGTTATTAATTATTCTTATGATATAATTAATCATGCGATTGATCACCTATGCCAAATATGGAATGGTAACTTTCCTATCATTAGCGATAGACATTTTATTCTCGCTTCACCCAGAATCGGCTGTGTTTATCAATTACAGCTTTTTTGTGTGTCAACCTGTCACTCACTGAATTGCGTAAGATATGAATGCATATGATAAGTAATGGCATTGTTAACTATATATGTCTACTTCCTTAACTTATACAGGAGAATGGTTACTACCAGTGCCCTCAGTGACGTGCCATACCGCCACTGGCTTACTGCATCATGCATTACTGATATTTTATTTCGTCATGAACTTCATTTATTTTAAGCCACATGTTTATATTTATGTATAAATATTGTTTGTTCCTAGCTCAGCATTTCGTAAAACGGAGAACTTCAGTAACTGGATAGTTGTAACAACCAGTGTTGAACCTACAGATGCTATTGAATATATGAGTAATTTACCAAAATGGAAACTACTTGTAGTAGAAAATAGTAATACACCAAGAGACTGGAAGTAAGTGCATATTAATACGTGGAATTATTCGACCAGCTAATATCTGAGTTCGAAACCCCTAGTATTACTCCGACTAGTAATTACATATCGACCATGTTATCTACATTTAATTTTTTCTTTTTAAATTTTAGATTGACCAACTGCATTTATCTTAGTTTAGCTGAACAACAACATGTTTATATTTCCAAATTAATTCCTGCTGAAAGTTATTCTCGTAAAATAATTGGCTATTTGTATGCCATTTCCAACGGGGCTGAGGCGATTTATGATTTAGATGATACAATACAATTATTAACAGATTTAGATGATCTTGTGACCCCGGAAGCATTCGAATACGGATTACAATATAATGGAAAGGTCGTATTTAATCCGTTTAAACATTTTGGACAATCAACCGTATGGCCTAGGGGATTTCCATTAAAGAAATTAAGTGAAAATGGGACAAATAGTTATTTCGTGTCTAACTTCAAGAAGCCAAGCATATTACAGATACTAAGTGATGGTGACCCGGACATTGATTCTGTTTTTCGGTGGACTTTAAAACCAACAAATACAGCTTTAAATATTTCATTTGATAGAGCAAAGCCCCCTGTTGTCATCCCACCTCTCGTATTTACTTCGGTAAACAGCCAGACTACTCTCTTCCGGTATGAGGCCTTATGGGCAATGATGCTTCCGGTCTCGCCGTCTTACCAGCATTCTGACGTAATAAGAGGATATTGGGCACAGCGTCTGTTGTGGGAAATTGGAGGATCAGTCGGCTGTTATCCTCCAAATGCGCATCAAATTAGAAATTACAAATCGTATGCGCAGGCAGAAGATTCAAGAGGGTCATATTTTGATCCAAATAAATTAGTTGACTTTCTAATACAGTGGAAATGCCCCGTTGAACGAACATTTTTCCAGTGTGTTGCCTTGTTGAGTGAAAAGTTAGCTGAGGACGGATATTGGCAGCAGGACGACCATCTACTGGTTCAAGCCTGGATACACGAACTTGAAACATCTAGTTATAAAGAGCCGAAAAGAAAACCGTTTACTGACACGAATAATGCTAACCACACCAATCGAGTAATATATGAACCAGTCCAAAGTGCAGACTGTAAAATACTACAACAATCCAAATGGAACCAAGTTTTGGGAATGATTTCATTTTGTAAAAATACTTCTTACCGAATAAAAAGCACGAGTCTGGTTTCTGTGACTTTTCCCGATATACTTCTAGTAATTATGTTTAATTTTCCTTTTTATGATAATATACCATACTTACAGTTAATGTACGGTGTTCCGTTTACACATATTGTCTATTGTGGTTCAAACATCGAACGTTTTCTGAAAGCATCCAACAATTTTGCTAATAAAGCGCACTTTGTCGAATCTGTTGTCGATGGAGGGCATTGTCCGTATACCTGTTTAAGTGGCGCTATGAAAATGAATTTCGATGTTCAAGGATACCTATTGATAGGAGATGACACATTACTCAATTCTTGGAATATCCATAAATTCCCATTGGACAAGATATGGTTCCATTCTGATAGTACCCGGCTTCACAAGGGCAAAAGAAGTCAAGTGCACTGGTGGCAAAAACCCATTGGACAAGATGCAATGAACAAAGCGTGGAAGCTTCTGCACAATGTGTCTGCTGAAAATCTCGACCATAAACCAGTTGTGGATAAATTTGTACACAAGCTTCTTGCAAATAATGCGTCTAAAGATGGTGCTATGGCTGGAGCATCCGATATTCTGTATATACCAAGAAAATATAAGAAGGACACAATATTCCTCTTGGATGTGTTTGCTAGATATAAAGTATTTTTAGAAATAGCTCTAGCAACTTTAGTGAACGGTTTGGAAGATAAATATAATATCATTAATTTAGAAGGACAATATCTGTGGTATGATGGCAAAAGAAACAAAATACCAGAACTTTTTAAACCAAATGATACTTACCTTCATCCTGTAAAACTCTCCCAGATAAAAACTAAACTTAAAAATTTCTTTTGTGAGACTTATTTCCCGCTTATATTAAACGAAACCTGAACTTAATACCACAAAACTATAACATTAATATGTTAACATGTATGATCATCAAAAGCTTATTTTACCAGATTGTGAGAGGATACCAGTTGGACTCCAACTATTCCTAGGAACAACTGCCTGCCGCAAGATCCTGTTCTGTGCTTATATTATAAACGACTGTTTACATACAGATCTGTATTTCGTTTTGTCTTTTGCCCATACTTTCGATGGCCTCTTACATGAAGATCTGGCTGGATGTAGTGGGGCGTCGCACCTGAGGTCATACAGCCGGTTTTCGACCTTTCAGCGTTCGTGTTTCTAGTGGGTTACCCACTCCAAAAATCGCTTCATTGGCTTATTCCTCCCATCTTTCAGAAAACCAGTTATATAACAACTTTTCCAGTGGCTTGTCTACGATATCACCCTGTCTACGGTGGAAGTGGACGTTAATCTCCAGATTATATATTATACAACATGAGCATCGCTAACGCTGTAATATACGTCCACATTCCGGCTTTGACTGATATGATACTTTTTAAAATAAAGAGTATGAAATATGAAAGAAGACTGGGCGTTTGTTTTGATAATTTAATTAAAAGGTTGGTGTGACACTATCCCAGGGGGTTGGGGCATCCACTAAAATAAATAGTTGTTGTCTTTACGGTACAAGGAATAAATATGAAAGTTCCAAGATGATCCATTTAGAATTCCTGCATGTAGAAAAAAATGGGCGTGGCTCTGTCCCTAGGTGTTGGACATGGATGGACCAATATATATATAGGTACCGGAAATGCTCGTACATTTATTTTCATTTAAGCCCTACCGTTATTAAGCCCATTAATAACGAGTTCAAGTTTCGAAATTAAGCCCATGGTCTCCCTTTTAAATTTCCAAACCACATGTGTTAGCATTGATGGAGTCACGTCGAATTCGTGTACATTATACTGAGAGGGTTTCGCATTTTTAAAATTCATTGGACTTCAATTGAAGGTGGCATCTTATATGCTGAACGTGACAATTTAAATGTTTGCCGTTTTTTCCTCTTTTCGAATTTAAGCTTCATGTATATCATTTACAGACGAAATATTAACAAAACATGGGTGTGACACCGTCAAAAAGGCAGGGGTTGGGGTGGAGGAGAGGGTCATGCACCAACATCAATAGTGCCGTCTTGCTGGTACAAGGAATATATCTACTAAGTTCCAAGATAATCAATTCAGAATTGTGGCCTTCGGGCGCTAAAGACAAAAATTGGATGCGGCTCTACCCCTTGGTGTCGGGACATTCACCAAAATCAATAGTTCGCGTCTTAGGCCAGAAGGAATACATATTACTATGCGAAGTACAAAGTTGATCCATTCATAATTGCGGTCAAACAATCAACATAAAAACTAGGCGTGGCTCTGCCCCTTGGGTTCGGGACATGCAGCTGAGGTCCGTAGGCCTTTTCCCAAGTCCAAAGACCCATTACGAATCGTGGCCTGTCGGCAACACACAGAGGCACACATAAAAAAAACAAATGGGTGTGTCTAGGGTGACCCGTTCAGTGAAAATTTTCCCTACAGCAAGTTGATTTTCAACTAGGTCATTTCTGGACTAACATATGGTTTAATTTTATTTCAATAATTCGCTTGCGCGTAGGGGTCTTTAGCAGTGGGAGGAAACCGGAAAACCCGGAGAAAACCCACGAGGTTGGAAGGCGACCCTACTCCTTGCCAAGTACAACCGGGGATTCGAAACCACGCCAGTTGACTCAATGGCAGGCAGTATGATACAGCGCGCGCACGCCAACCATTCGAACACCCACCCTCCCACATTTTCGAGAGATGAACAGAGAACAAGCTAAATAGGAAAGAGATTTTTCCTACAATCAAGGGCCATAATTCATGAAGTTACAATTCGATATGTGCAAACATCGAAAGGAACCAAAATCGTTGGGTTATAAACATGCATTACAAGTTTCATCAAAATCGGATTAAAATTGTGACCTCCACAGTAACAGGGTCCACAACCTTGACATACCATATTTTTACACTTTTCGCGTACAAGCGGCGGCCACTTTGTCTGGCAAATTTGGTCCGATTTTCACGAAATTCGAACTCAACCTTCTTTACGATGTAACGGTGATATAATGTGGCGATTTTTAAAATGGGATAATAATTTTGACCTCTGGAGGGACCACAATCAGGGGCCATAATTCAGGAAATTACGATCCGATATGTGCAAATATCGAAAGGAACCAAGATCTTTGAGTTAATTATAAACATGCATTTCAAGTTTCATTAAAATCACTTCAAAATTGTGACCTCTTCAGAGTTAAAAAGCTAAAAACGTTCTTGTTCGTTCAATCAGGGGCCATAATCCATGAAGTTACAGTCCGATACATGCCAATATCACAAGCAATAATTGTGGACGGACGGACAACGACAATATACGTCCGCATGAAAATGTGGGCGTATAAAGTTTTGATTAGAATGGTTGGTTGAGTGGTTAAGCGAGACTAGTTTCAAAACAAGGGCACATAACCTATTTTTTACTCACAAGTGCCCGGATGTTACGGCCGCCACTCGTAACCATCTTTCGGTGTGTTATTTATGGATGGTTAAATTGTCATAGCTTATTAAGTACAACATCACCTTTTATTTAATGACTATAAATGTGCGAAACTGATTTAAGGCTAGGTATATATATATATATAAATTGTGTGGTTTAATTGTCGAGATATTTATTTATGGCGCGGCTTAGCATCTGGGGGGGGGGGGCATGAACCAATGGCGATCATCTTTAGGGTATAAGAAATTCATACGAATAATTTTCAATAAAATTGATTGGCTAGCCCGGAGGTCGGGTGTTCGATCCATGCATTGGCCGAGAAAGTTCATCCAGATTTTTTTTTCGGCGTGGTTTCGCTTGTCAGAGAGCCTTGCAAGGACAGCTGTGTAGTCGTTCGGGGGGACGAAAAAACAAGGTCCCATGTACACATTGATGGACACGTAAAAGATCCCTTGGCAGTTGGAATTTGATTAGGCCGTAGCAAAATTTCCCTCACAGCACACTATGGCGTATGCCCGTCTTCATTAGCCCAGTTCAGAGCAGAACAGTAGGATGTTAAACTCCATTTCATTTTCCTCTAAAAATGAAATAAAAACCGCCGTACCCCAAACAATAACAAATCTACGAACACCAACCCATCCTATGTTGTTGACATAACATCAAGGGATATAACTACTTATCTCCCTTGATTCATAAATAACAACAAATTGAAGAATATTTTGAAGTGAAAACATACTTTCTTGATGGAGAAACAACAGGTTTATTGCTTCTTTAGATATATTTTGTAAAGATTATACTAGACTTTATAATTGAAGTAATTATTTGGTGTTTCTTCGCTGTTTTGCAAAACTTTTCAAGAAGTAAGAAAAAATGGTTGGTGTTGGTAGGATTGTTCTTGTTGGGGGTGAGGTAATTTTTTCCATATTATAGAGCAAAAGTACTTATATCGCCTAATTAGTAAAATAAGATGTACCTGGTTAGACATAATAATTGAGCAGCAATAATATTTTCAGTAAACTGATAGTGAAAACACGTCAATCGGGCAGGAGGTAATTGGTCGTTGAAATATTGTTAGCCGGCTAAGGATACAGCGGATATGGTCGAGGCCTGCCTGTTTTCGTTTGCTGTACAATCACCATGCTGCTCGTCCAACAAATTAAAAAGTATGGTGATTATGTAGATATTTCTTCTTATTCTATTATTTCTGTAGTTTTGTAATCGGAGTTCAGCTTTAATAATTTCAGAGATAGCTAAATGTGGCGATATGGGTCAAGTAGATTAGTTCAGTCCCCACAACTAACCATTAATACAATTAAAATAACCGCCTCTACCATGAAACTTTTTTATTTTTTTGCCAATTAATAAAAAAAAACCAAACACACGGGCCACTTTACGATCAGGCGCTCTCACGATCTTTTAGCCTGTTCGTATGTGTCTGCAGGAGGGGCGGGGGGGGGGGGGGTGGGTTAGCTTGTGGCACATTTCATATGTGTATAGGGGACATGGTAAATACATCGAAATCAACCATTTGCCGGGAAGTTAGTGTCATCGTTCCAGCATTAGCTCTAGTTAGCAAGCAGATTTATCGAATTCCCGTCTGGTAGAGAGGATTCGTAGCTGTAAAAAACGGGTTTCGTGATAAAAGAGGTACCAGTGGCCTTAATGTGGTAATCCCCTGTAAATTAGTTGGACCATTTGGTGGTGATTGGGCGAAACAAAACGAACAAGAAAAGCAAAAAAGGCCTTAATGTTTCACCTATAATTATCAATCGTGAGTCTGAAGGCGCGGACACCAAACTAATTATAACCTTGTACTAACCTCCAAGATTGCAGATAATATTTTGCCGTATTTGCAAAAGCACCTTATTTAATTCAAACAGGTGTCATAGTGTATCTTTGTATATATTTTATTATATGATTTATGTTAATCTAGTAATTGACCAATGTCCGAATTGATATCTCACTAATCTTTCAAGTCTTTTAACTGTTTGAGTTTATACTTAATGCAACGATATATATTACGTAATTATAGTTAATCCGCGTTCTTGCCGTGTCCATATCTTCTTCTGTATTTAAACATCTGTTTCCTATGTGCAATTTAACATCTTATCAAATATCATTATATAATTATTTTAATCCTAAGCTTGTATATATGTTCTATATTCTAATGTAACTTCAGTCTGGTGACCGGCTCGCCCTAGCGATACCTATCTCGTTATTGTGACCGTTATCCAGTTTTGGACACTCGTTTATTAAAAGTACAATTTTAACTATTTATCTGAGATTTCGTCGTTAAGTGTTGGATTCAGCTACAACCCCCACAAAGCAACACTACGGCAATTGGTGGAGAAAGCGGGCAGAGTATTTACTTACTCATATTTTCCGGTAAACCCTCACTGCGAGTCAAACAACGACATGGATATGGAACGCTATTTTCCAGCAGCAGCTTTAGCCGTCATCAGGTATATGGACACGTTACCAGTAACTTGGAGCCTGAGACAGGATAACAGTACCACAGAAATATGGTTTAAGTGGAGCAATTCAACTCATCGTAATCCGGAGAAGAAGCATCGTTCTTCAGCAAAGAAAGAGCGTGATCAACGGCGTCGTCAAGAATTTCTTACTAGGAAAAGTGACTCTCAGCAGGTATCGTTAATTTCTTCTAAACGAAGTGATACAAATAGGCCCAGGGTGCCTAAAACTGTTGAGGTTGCCGTTGAGACCGACTCATTGCCTATGGTTTCGGTGGGAACAATGTGTTCTGTGGAAAGTGTGAATCAAGGTTGTCAAACGGACATCGGGGGACCAGCGAACACAGACAGCGTTTGTCTGAATTTAAACCGATGGACTAATAAGAGCAAAAATGTGAATGCTGATGTAAACCATCTTCGTAGACGGGACACAACAACCAAATCAGCTCAGGAAGTTATCAGAAAACAAATAAAAAGGGACAAACAAGAATATTTTATTCGTTGGAATGGTTTCCCGGCAATGATGAATTCGTGGGTACACGAGGAAGATTTGGATGATTTTGCTAAACATTATATTAAGGAACACGCGACGAAAATACCTGGACCAAAGTTAAGTGGCCAGTGTAACGCTAAATATGAACAGCATGTTGCATATCTGCAACATCGCAATGCTCGAATGCGACATATTGTGTGGCACAATGATCGGACTTATCCGTAATTTTATTGAGAATTTGTGGAAATCCGTAATTTTATCGAGAATTTGTGTAAATTTTATCTTTTATTATCTTTATTAATTAATTGTTTTTCTTGCATTTTCATGTAAATTTTGCATTATGTTCATACCGATACTTAATTCCTTGTTTTGACGATTTCTTTGTTAATCCATATAATTAAAACGAAATTGTTAATGGGATATGATGGGTCTCTCATCTACACAGCAATGTGTATAAGTGCTAGAAAGTCCCAGTGTTCGCGTCACTTGTTCTTCAACCCAGACTGGTCACATCACATTAATTATTTTTCTCATCCACAGAAAGACAATTCTGCTTTCTTTCCAAATGGATCATGATTTGTTCCCCTCATTATTATTTCATATAAGTTAGGTCAAAAGAAAACTTCCCATACTGTACTGATATAATAATTATTGAGATTATAAAGTGTTGCATTAATATTTCATTTATATGTACCTTTTAAGTTCACCATTTGTAAATTTACATGGTTAATTCCTTCGTGTTATGTTTAGTATGTCGTATTTTGTAGGTTTTATTTTATTAATTGGATTAGTCTTTAATCAATTAGAACACCTACTGTGTGTGATTTATTGTTTGCTTTTACGGAGAAAAGCGTTTTTCGTGGTGACGGGGTGTTGTCATAGTGTATCTTTGTATATATTTTATTATATGATTTATGTTAATCTAGTAATTGACCAATGTCCGAATTGATATCTCACTAATCTTTCAAGTCTTTTAACTGTTTGAGTTTATACTTAATGCAACGATATATATTACGTAATTATAGTTAATCCGCGTTCTTGCCGTGTCCATATCTTCTTCTGTATTTAAACATCTGTTTCCTATGTGCAATTTAACATCTTATCAAATATCATTATATAATTATTTTAATCCTAAGCTTGTATATATGTTCTATATTCTAATGTAACTTCAGTCTGGTGACCGGCTCGCCCTAGCGATACCTATCTCGTTATTGTGACCGTTAGCCAGTTTTAAACATTCGTTATTAAAAGTACAATTTTAGCTATTTATCTGAGTTTCGTCGTTAAGTGTTGGATTCAGCTACAACCCCCACAAAGCAACACTACGGCAATTGGTGGAGAAAGCGGGCAGAGTATTTACTTACTCATATTTTCCGGTAAACCCTCACTGCGAGTCAAACAACGACATGGATATGGAACGCTAGGTTATCTATTTACTTAATGTGTTTCCGAATGAGGAAGATTACGTTTGCCGCAAGGGATTTCATGCTATTAATGTACAGGTAATTCTTTCTACACGTTCAAAATTTGAATATTTGTTTGTGTGTAGGTTTTATCTTCTAAGGCTGCATTTCCAAGCGAACGCAGAAACGGAAAAGACTGGAGGGGTATGTGTATAGACTAAGTATAACAAGGTCTATTATTACTATGTTCTGCGTTTAATGTATTCCCCACACGACTTTCAAGTTGTGTCTACTTTATTTATGGATTGCGAAAAACACGGAACGCAGAAAGCTGTAAAAATACCCCATAACAAATGGAATACACAGTATTAAACTAAATGGAACCGCATTCCATGAATTCCGTCTATACAATAAACAAAACGTTTGAGAATGACTGAATAATAATAATTTGTTATAATTATTTGTTTAGAAATACATGCGTTGTCTAAAAAGTAGACAAGCTTCTTGCTTGTTTAATAGGGGCACATTATTGTTCATGAAACATTTGTATACTCCATAAAAAATTAACGGACTTACATTACGTTTTTGTTACTTTCTACTTCAACTTTTTAGGCAGCGGCTAAATACCACGCTCGCCTTACTGGTTCTATACACACGGAACGTGGTACGCTTTTACGGTAAAACTTTCTATTTAATTATAGGGATTTTACATTATATAAAGCTAATTTTGCAAATTATGTTGATCATTTAATCTAATCCCATTCAATTTCCTAATATTGTATGTAACTGCATAGACAGCTATTATGTTACATGCCTTGACCGACTGAACACTTAATACATACTCGAGTTGCAGCAGACTTGCGTTTTAAAATACTGGGGATCTCTGTAAGGAGTTAAAAGAAATACCTCCTGATGCCGTAGCCAATATCACCTAAAAACCCCTTATGAGTAACTGCAAAATAATCAGGTTAAAGACAGCAAAAGTTTAAAGCCGTTGAATAACCCAGACCAGGTTAAAGACAGCAAAAGTTTAAAGCCGTTGAATAACCCAGACGTTCACATAAATTTTTAAAATTCACCCGTTTCAAATTCCTCACACGGTCTCCTCTCTATTAAAAATCCTCGAGTCATGGACTGAACCAGCCATTATTTAGCAACAATATTGATGATGAGCCATGTATGGAAGATGAGGAAGGCGATAATAGTGAAGATGATAGTGGATTCTTCCTTCACAGTTTGTGTTAGTAACAGATCTCTGTCATTAGTAACAGGTTCTATAAAAAAGAATTTTGAATTCACTGTAGGATAATTCCAGGGTGACAGATGGGATAAAAATTTCCGAGTAAATTTCAGCTCTGGTTATTTTAATATAATATTTGAAAACATGCAATGGAGGCATTTTTGTAAAACCACCATGTCAAATCTTAAATTTGTAAGAATTTTTTTTTCTGAAAAAAAAAAAAAAAAAAATTCAGAGCATTTTGGGATTATATTTGATGTGAGACATTTCTAGATCTAGACCACCGTTTTACATAACCTTGCCACAAGCACATTGATCGATCTCAAATACGAAAATTTAGTTTAACTGACATACCTGTGTTAAAATAGATTGAACTATGGTTTTGTATTAGTTATAATGCCACTGCAGCACCACAAACCTGTGACAGATGGGACAACATAATACGGGACATAAAATATATGCAATAAACTTAATAATTCAGAATAAGAATTTTTACATTTATTATTCAATTTGTTAAAATAATTTTTACAATTAAAATATTACCAGAATTTTTGCATTTATTATTCAATATGATATCAATTGATAGGCGGTTGGGATGGCCTAATGGTCTAGGGTGCCGCGTATGTGGCATGGAGATAGGAACGCCTTCTCAACCTCGTGGGTTTCCTCCGGGCACTCCGGTTTCCACCCACTGCTAAAGACCCCTACTCGCAAGCGAATTATTGAAATAAAATTAAACCTAGTTTGTGTCGAGTGGACGTTAAACTCCATTTCTCTCTCTCTCTCGATTAAAATAATTCATTTGTTTTACAATTAAAATATTACCTTGACAAAAATAACAAATATAGAAAATAAGATAAAGTCTCAATCAATTTATAACATAACGCTAGCGCTACAATATACGTCCACATTCCTGCTTTGATTGATATGGTACTCTGTCAAGAAGGCTAGGCGTTTGGTTTGTTTAGCGTTTAGAATCGTGCCTCAACATCAGTAGTTGCCGTCCCTAGAGTATATGGAATAAGTATACCAAGATAATCCATTCAGAATTGTGCCTTCCTAACGCTAAAGGCAAAAAGTGGGCGCGGTTCTGCCCCTGGGGATCGGGACATTCATCAAAATCAATAGTGGACGCTCTCAGGCTATAAGGAATACATATGCAAAGTACCAAGCTGATTCATTCAGAATTGCGGCCTGTAAACGACAAACACAAAAATTGAGCGTGTCTTGCCTGTGGGTGTCGGGACATGCAGTTGTCGTCCTTAGGCTATAAGGAATACATATCCCAAGTTTAAAGACGATCCATTAAGAATCGTGGCCACTAGACAACACACACAGACACGAAGTAAAATGGGCATGGCTCTGCCCCTGGGGGTTAGGAAATCACCAAAAACAATAGTGGTATAAGGAATAGGTATGTAAAGTTTTAAAAGGATCTGTTAAGAATTGCATCCTGTATTCGAACACAAGACACAAAAGCATTGGGCGTGGCTCTGTCCCAGGGGTCCGGCATGCACCAAAAATAATAGTGGTCAGCCTTAGGGTATAAAGAATAGGTATAAAAAAAGTTTTCAAGACGATCGATTAAGAATTGTGGTCTGCAGGTGACACACAGGCACACAAAAAGAAAATGGGCGTGGCACTGTCCCTGGGGGTCGGGCATGCACCAAAAACAATAGGGATCTTCCTTAAGGTATCAAGAATAAGTATTCAAAGTTTCAAGATCATACAGACGACAGACAAACAAATACAAGAAATGGGCGTTGCTGTCCCACGGGGGTAGGGCATGCACCCAAAACAAAAGGGATCATCCTTAGGGTATGAGGAATAAGGATTTTAATTTTCAAGATGACCGATTAAGAATTGTGGCCCGTAGGCGACACACAAAAAGAAAGTGGGCCTGGTTCTGCCCCTGGGGGTTAGGCATGCACCCCAAATGATAGGAATGTTCCTTATGGTACAAAGAATAAGCATTCAAAGTTTCAAGATGATACGTTAAGAAATGTGGCTTGTAGACGACAAACAAATAAATACAAGGAATGGGCGTAGCTCTGCCCTTGGGTGTCGGGCATGCACCAAAAAACAATACGGATTATCCTTAGGGTGTAAAGAGTAAGTATACAAAGTTTTAAGAAAATCCAGTTAGAATTGTGCCCTGTAGGCGACACACAG